>CM075876.1:14307965-14660465 GCA_038021265.1 Cyprinella venusta | reverse complement strand
GTATATTTTTTTCCTACTATGGAAGTCAATGAGACCAGAAACAAAAACGGTAAAACTCGACTTTTTAACTCTGGGGGAGTTGTAAAATGAGCCTATTTCCAAAAAAAGTGGAGTATCCCTTTAAACACGCTAAAAGTGAAAAATCTAGAAAGATTAAAGCTCAAAAGAGCACAGAACAATGAAGAACACTACAGAACAGAAAACAAATCTGCCCAACCAACACTGTTACATCACTGAATATAAGCTGAATTGTGAGTAGATTAAAACAGTCATTGACATAGTAAACTATCGAAGTCTACAGATCTGTACGATCAAACCAGCCACTAGCACATCCTTTACAGTGTCTAAAATCTACTCGCAGACATATGAACCTGAACCATCAGAGAGTATGACATGCCGATGAATTTGTAAGCATACTGTATGTGAATGTGTTTCGCTGTAAATCACAGAGAGCTCCATTTCTGGTGTGTCACAGTAAAGGTGGATTGATGTCTAAAGAGCTGAGAGGCAGCCGACCTTAACATCAGGAACACAGAGTAAATCATACATTCAGTCGGGAATGATTTCTGCATCAGTCTTGACAATTCTGATCAACAAAATGTTTTTTTGTCACTTCCGTTGTGCCGTACATGCAGGCATATATGCATGTGTGTACGTGACTGACTGCAGTGGTCCTGGAAGGAAATAACTCTGTCTATACGGCACATCCAGAGCTCTCAACCCTTTAACCTTCATATTCCTTAGCCGCAGTTATCTCATTAATGAGTTTAGCATGATTTATCACCCTTCCTCCACATATCTCTCTCTGTCTTTCTCCTTCAATACTCTCATCTCATGCATCCCGTCCTGTTCTCAACCATGCTATCATGTTCTCTCTCTCTAGCGTTCTTGTCCCATATTCTCTCGTTCTGTACATGTGATTCGCATTCAAATCTTTGGTTAAACTCTAAGAATAGATTTTAGGACATACTGTATGCATTTTGTACAACAAAAAGTGCCATTTAACATTTAAAGCTCATTGCTCACTTATGCCACCTTAAATCTTTGCTCGCCATTGACGGAAATTTCCAGCTTTCAGTGTTTTCACTGTTGTATGGTAAGGGGGCGCTATTACACATGAGATTCTCTGGATCAAAAGACATGTGATGAAGAAGAAACAAACGATATCATATGTAAGCAGACGCATGTGTAAAATAGTTTTTTTTTTTTTGCTCAAAATATTGAAACTTCCCCCACATTCAATAAAAAAGCAAAATATTCTAGGGGGCCTTGGTGAAAATTATCAAAAATGCTGGCGGTGTTTGGCAACTTTTTTTTATAAACGCTGGTGGCTAGTTTACACAAGTGTGTGTGTGTGTATTTATATATATATAAAATAATTATACACAGTGCACCGACGTATTTTAATGTAATCACAAACTTTTATTTTGGATGCGATTAATCGCAATTAATCGTTTGACAGCCCTAATATATATATACGTATATATATATATATATATACATATATACATATATATATAAATACATAACACATATTTGCAGACTAAGGTTGTCAAGATAAAAAAAAATCAGTAATCGGTAACAATAGGCTACCACTGAAAATACTGCAAGTCGAGTACACTAACAGTTGAAAGTTAGTACTTAAATACTCAAGTACTCAAGAGTACTCAAACTGAGTTAGTACTTTGTATACCAGTACTGTAGATATAACTATATAGTTAATATTTTAATATTGACTAGTTCTTTTTTTAACTCCCTTTTACAAATAAACGACCCAGCCTCAAATACAACATAAAACGGTATGATTAAAGTTATTCTACATGTTCCACGTCACCATGTCGGAGTCCGATCATTATATTAAAACATGCTTGGGGGTGTAGTGTGTGTCCATATTTAATCACCTCAGTGTGGGTGCTAGACATAGAGACACGGTGTCATTACTCCCATCAACCAGCCTTGACTCACCCTCCACCCCCCACCCCCCAAACCTGCTGTTGCCACGGCGCCAGGTATCCACTAATTAGCAGCTGCCATTTCAATGATGAGTGTTCCAGGTCTTTGATTAGAAAGAAAGAGCAAGAGAAACTGCACAACTATAGCGACTGGGCCTGAGAGAGGGGTAATTAGTAAGGAGAGAACTGAGTTTAATCAAAAATGCCACTGGTGCCAACACACACACACATACATTCACACAAACACACCCACACACACTCGATCAAGGGTGGACAAGCTAGCGGGTGGGCAGCCAAAATGACTCCTCTGAGAGCGGGATTGGAAAGGAACCACAGAAATGAGCCGCCCATAGACGCCTCTGGGAAAACGCAGCATATGGGCAGAGAGAGAGAGAGACTAGGTACAGAGACTAATAACTCTTGACAGCGCAAAACGGACTTGAAATGCCATGCGAATGAAGCATTTTATCTCATGCTAACCTGCTCTACTCTACCAGCGGGAGCTCTGGGAACTCCTCTTAGTCAAATATATCTTCAAAATATCAAGAATTGCTCTCTGTTCATCAACTGAATTACAAATAGTATTAATGCCAAATTAATTGCATTATATGCAGATTAACTAATGAAATTATTCACATATATCCAGTGCTGGGTAGTAACTGATTACATGTAATGTGGATTATGTAATCAGATTTAAAAAAAGTACTTGTAATCAGATTATATTAGACTTTATGTATTATTCCAAGGCATTCTCATCCTAGAGCGTCATATAGGGACACTTTTGACAATGCGTACATCCAACGCACATGGCACCCTTTAGCGTCACCCTTTGGCCCATATATATCTGCGTCTCATATTGATGCTAAAGGGTGCCATGTGGCCTTGGGATGAGAACGGGCTGATTATTTAGACAAAGACAGTAAGTCATTCATAAATTACTGACTCTCCCTAATTCTTTCTTAAAGTGTTTAAAATGTTCCTTTCTAAAAAACTTATGCATTCAGAAAGTCTTTTTGTCAGAAGACTGCAATTGCATGGTAAATTGAGAGTCACAAAGTATTTAACCACAGGATTTACAGACAAAAAACTGTTTTCTCAACATTGCATATCTAACTCCCCATAACTCCTGACGAACACAATAATTATTACTTGAATTATCACTCAGTCAGTCATTTAACAATGTATTGCCATGTCTTCAGAAGGCTTTTGTCTTTCAAACAGATATTTATTATTTTAATTTAAAGGGATACTCCACTTTTTTTTGGAAATAGGCTAATTTTACAACTCCCCCAGAGTTAAACGGATGGGTTTTACCGTTTTTGAATCCATTCAGCCGATTTTCTAATATTTAGAAGAATTTCAGTAACCAGACAATTTCTGGTCTCATTGACTTTCATAGTATTTTTTTTCCTACTATGGAAGTCAATGAGACCAGAAACTGTCTGTTTACTGATATTCTAATAAATATCAAAAAATCATCTGAATGGATTCGAAAACGGTAAAACTCAACTGTTTAACTCTGGGGGAGTTGTAAAATGAGCCTATTTCCCAAAAAAGTGGAGTATCCCTTTAAAAGTTATTTCATTATTAGCTTTTATTAAAGTAAACTCACTTAAACTTTTATATTATTTTATTAACCACAACAAATGAATGCATTCAATTCACAGCCCTTATAAATTATTATTTTTGATAGACACTTAGCTCATTTTACTTGCCCTCACTCATGTGCATTCTCTTCTTTACCACACACACGCACGCGCACACACACACATACACATAAGCTCACTCCGTCTGTCTAATGATATTAGAGTAAGTGGAACAGTTATAGTCATTTACATCAACAGCTGCTTTTTGCATGCATTAGACTACTCTATTGAGTGGGTCAGATCTCATTTCTATGCAAATCAGCGGCACCAAATCAAAGATTACTCTCCCTGCATACTATTTGTGACTTATGGAACTATATATGAAGACTGAATCTGAAAACCAAATTGGACATCTTAGGCACATTATACACGAGAGTTTGGAGTCATTCTGAAAAATCACTTTTCTTTGGATTCGCAAACCATATATTCCCAAATGTGTTTTGTGGGTGTAAGAGAACATACACCAGGTATCAGATGTCTAGAAAACAAGTCATTTCTGCGATTTCTAAGATAGCTTTACAAGTTCAGTTCATAAAGAAAAGCATTGTTGCTATCCAAAAAGGCAGATACATTAGATTACAATCATTCAATACTGGAAAATGCAACATTTCTAAAAAATAGTTAGCCATAATTAACAATCAAATTAAAATGGATTATATTGCCTAATATTTATGCGTGCTACATTATGGAAGGCGTGGCCTTAGTTTGAAGTCCATTTCCTTTAAAGAATGCAGCCTCTGAATTGGGACTCAGCTTAATTGTTTCATAGTCGTTAAAAAAGTGTTCTATATGGCATGAATGTGTGCAGAAATTTTGCGTAGGCTATTATATACATAGCAAGGGAAGTAAGCATATTCGGTTGCAGCCAATCAAATAAAATAGGAAACGTCATACGCAATACGTGAGGAGCAATACGTAAGTAATCTCATTCACTTTCATTCCAGTCAGGACACTTCCTCAGAAGGTGGCTGCTCATATAGACAGTGGACAGCAAGACAACTCTCCTGGTTTTGAAACCGAGCCGCCCAACTGCCACTAAGATGAATGAGAATGCTAAGGAATATCTTCCAGGTATTAAAGGCTTTGCTGGTAAAGAGGCCTGTGGTCCTAACTGAGGAGGAGCTGGAGGTGTCAGTGGGCTAGCTGGAGGATCTCCCTGTTTTCTGCCTCCGATCTGGTCTCCCTCTTTGTGGGAGAGTTAATAATACGAGTGGCTGGTCTTGGCAGGCCTTCAGACGGCAGGACAACAATGCGATTAGCCGAGTCACAGTGCCGCACACGGTTGCGACTCCACTGAGTCACCGTAATGAAATCAGGAAGCAGATCCTCTTCATCAGAGGAGGGCCTGGAGGGGAGAACCAATGCCAAGAAGGAAGAGATGGAGGACAGGCAGATGAAGCTGGAACCACTACACAGTGAGGAAAGATGCTGAATCCTAAAGGGAACTGTCCAGTTGGTTCTTTCTCTTTTTTCTACCATCTTCATTTTTTCTCACACTGGCTTGCTCATCCTTTGTCTCTTCCTTATTTTATTCCCTCTTCATAACATAATTCTCTGTTGTACAGTCTCAGTCATCTATCTATCTACTTAAAGGGATACTCCACTTTTTTGGAAATAGGCTCATAGAACTCCCCCAGAGTTAAACAGTTGAGTTTTAACCGTTTTCGAATCCATTCAGCCGATTTTCTGATATTTCGAAGAATATCAGTAACCAGACAGTTTCTGGTCTCATTGACTTCCATAGTATATATTTTTTCCTACTATGGAAGTCAATGAGACCAGAAACGGTCTGGTTACTGATATTCTTCGAAATATCAGAAAATCGACTGAATTGATTCAAAAACAGTAAAACTCAACTGTTTAACTCTGAGGGTGATGTAAAATGAGCCTATTTCCAAAAAAGTGGAGTATCCCTTTAAATTATACAGACGGACTGTGGAAAGACAAAAAGTAGAAAAAGAGAAGACGCGTCCAAAAGTCTAAGAAAAAAAAAAATCAAATAAAATAAAAACTATTTTAATGGGAAATACAGTATTTTATTAGGGCATCCAAACTTTTATTCACACAATGCTGACAATTCAGAATGGTAAAAAAAGGTGGGTGTGGGACTTAAGTCAGTAAGTGGAATGAAACGAGCAACAGAAAGAGAGAGCGATGTACGTACAGCATAAGTATAGCTTTGAGAGCGCATCTAAAATTGAATTTCTTTCAGCACAGCCACTATGACATGGTCCAGTCATCTTACCTTACAAACCATCAATGTGATCAACAGCCCAGTCTGCAACTCTCTCACACACACACCACCCTCTTTTACTCAATAACATCTGAGCGTATACCACTGCAAACACTATAAGACTCTGTATTAGACAGTGCATCAATCCGGCTCATTGCATTGGCTCAGTCTCAGGGTCTAAATTAGAAAGTCGCCAAAGTAAAACGTAAGAATGATAGTGTGACCCTCACAGACTTAAAGCAATAGTTCACTCAAAAATGAAAATTTTGCCATCATTTAGTCACCACATAGACTGTAAAAAAAGATGGACGACGCCCCTTCGCTCTTTTCCATCGGAGAGAACTGAAGCCGCCAGTGTCCCGATATGGCGCTGACATCTTGGTACTTGAATCTATGCACTTGCGTTTTGCTCTCGAGATGTTTTGGCTTCACTTTTGAGGGCTTGTGCGGCACGCTTGACTCACCAATCCATCATTCCAAAACTGTACTGAACTTTTTTCTTCGTTGGAACATTGAGAAACAGTGGATGGACCCAATTGACTTCCATTATATATTTTTTCCAAGTAAATGGGGTCTATCAACTTTTTGATTGACATTCTTCGAAATATCTTCTTATGTGTTTAGCAGAAGTAAAAAAAAAAACAAAAAAAACAGATGATTAAATGGACAGAATTTTAATTTTTTGGGTGAACTATCCCTTTAAACTACCAAAACGAAGTTTCATGGCCGGTCTAAAAATATAAATTTCACAATGGATGTCAGATTAAAATATCATTGCTGCACTAGTTTCAGAGCTAAACCAACAGCGATACAACTTGATATATGCAGTGTAATGATGCAATTGTGATGCTTAAACACATACACACTCAGACACATACACATACACACTCACAAAAGAGAGCAATGGGTCATGGTGCTACTAGATCAAACGCATCAATGACAGATTAAAACCTTGTCATGTAGGTCACCTCCTGGCGCCATGACAACAGAGCACACTGTGCTCACGTAGTAACCTCTCATTTATCATCGGCCCTCATCTGTGCAACACCCAACCCTGAACACAAATTAATCAGGCTGTTCTCCATAAAATACCATCCATGTGAATTTGCATGTAGATTTTCATCTAAAGCATAATTTAGCTCTGAAAAAGTGGTTACAGATCTTAGAACCAATTTGTTTTCTTAAGTTTCTTTAGATCAGTTGTATTTTGCAGGCTCCTATTTGTCTTCTAAATCAATATGGCAATTAGGCCTCTCTACTGCCCCCTATCAGTTCATGCAATGCTATCACAGTTGACTGGCGTGCAACAAACCAAACTCAAGAGTTTGAGATAAGTTCATCAGCAGTTTGTGTTTATGTACTAACTTGATAGAGAATTTCAAAGACATAGGCTATTTGGTCATGTGATGACAACATGGCGGCCATTATGAAGGGAAACCCAACCTTGTATACTAGAACAACCTCTTTTTTTCCCTTGGCTATGTGAAGTCTACGTCATATTAAACAAACTTGTTAAAATTACCTCTCATTTCTGTAGATGTAAAACCTTTTTAGAGGAAAGTGCACCTTTTTGTTAGTCTGACAAACTGATACAATAGAGATATTGATATTTTTTGCTGGCACCTATGGATAAAACTGTTCAGTGATGTGTCATCTGTATTCTGTTGAATAAATCAATTTTTCTAGCAACAGTATGACAAATGTTGGAAGTACTAACTAAATTGCAAAGCCACGGCTGGTCATGTGATCTCAAATGGTTGCCACCATGAAGGGGTGACCCACTTTATTTGGAATAAAACGACCTATTTAAGACTTTTAAATCCACACTTTGTACTAAGTCTAATTTACTTAGATGTAAACGTTTTTAGTGGAAACTGCACATTTGTACTTGTTTCAACTGATATTACAAATTGACAGTTTCACTAAGATCAACAGTGCTTTTGAAATGTATACTGCAGCATTACGCATGACTTTTCTTTAAAGTACCATACTGTATGTGTTTATGTATATTTCTAGCAACACTGATATGAAAAACGTTGAAAATACTTATCATTTTGCCGAATAAAACACTTTTAAGTAGACAAATAATTACTGAGAAGCACCTAATAAGTATGTTGAGAATGTAAAAACAAACAAAAAAACATGACAGTTTAATCAAAAACAAATAATTAAAACTGAATTGAAATACTAAATTATGCTGTTTACACCTCTGTGAAATGCAGTAAATAAAAAAACTGTTAACCAACGTGGGACTAATGAAGCCACTGACAAAAACACTCTGTGGAATTTGCTTCATCTTAATAAAAAACAACTGGTTTCAGACCAAAAGGGCTTAATGCCACTTCACAACAAAAAAGAAAATGGGAAATCAATAACTGTTACAAAGTGAAATCCTCTTTCAAACTCTCCTTCGGTGGAGCAGCACTTACAGTAGGTGTCCGTAATCTGGTCTGATACTTCATAAACACGCATTATTCCCTCCGTTTATAACTAGCTCAGGTGTGATTCACTAGCTGTTATTGCCATTTACTCTCCATCAAGATGGACTCGGGCCCTGCAGATGGGTCTTGTAAAGCTACGGTCGTTCTATTCTAAGAAGTCTGTTCAATTAGGCTTCTCTGATTTCCCCAGAGAGCGCTCCTCTCTTTAAAACGCATCATTAACACAGGCTTACCTCTCCCAAAGGATGGCCTCACCCCCCCTCCCGACGTACAGCAGACTCAAGCCTGAGCAACAGCACACACAAACCATCTTTTCTCATCGACCAAAACTTTTGAGGCCTAGAAAATGAGGGCCTCTTGAAGAGCCATGAACACCAGACTATAAACTATGTCCACGAGTATAATGTACATTCTGCTTTGTTTTCGGAGTTATGTCCCTGAAATAATTGGCACTTCTACTTTTGAGCGAACAGAAATGTTAAGGTCTGTGTATGGCAAGCCCTTTTTACTTTTATTCATTTCCAGGATGTGAATTCTTGATATCAACAATTACATTTTTTGATATCAAGAATTCAATTGTTGATATCAATAATTGAATTCGATATCAACAATTGAATTTTTGATATCAAAAAATGTAATTGTTGATGTCAACAACTGAATTGCTGATATCTGTAATTGTATTTTCACTAGTGAAATGTCACCATAGGCTCCCATTCAAAATCAATTGTTGATATCAAGAAGTGATTTTTACTAGTAGAAATACCATTTTTGATATCAATAATTACATTGTTACTAGTAAAAACGAGAATTCCTGATATCATAACTAAATTGTCACTAGTTAAAATGTCTATTCTTGATATCAAAATTAAAGGTTTTTACTAGTAATAATTGTATTTCTGATGTGTGAAATTGGTATTTCAACTAGTAAGAAATCAATTCTTGATATCAATAATTGATTTTGAATGGTAGCCTAGTGAAAATACAATTACAGATATCAACAATTATAATTTTTACTAGTTCAAATTCAATTGTTGATATCAAGAATGATCATTTTAACTAGTGAAAATGTAAATGTTGATATCAAGAATTAGCATTGTTACTGGTGGAAATGTTATTCCTGATATCAAAAAGTGCCATTGTTACTAGAAGAAATCTAATTCCTGACATCAATAACTATTATTTTAACTAGTGAAAATGTAATTGTTGATATCAAGAATTCATTTCCTGAAAAAATGGCTTCCCATAGTCTGTGCATATTTCAGCTGGTTACAGACCGATGCTGCGGAGCAATTATTTACACACACTGGTTTATACTGGTTAAAATGGTAATATTTTAAGTGACGACTTAAGGGTTGTTCTCATCAATCCTGAATGACACAGAAGAACGATATTGTTGGAATCACTTTCAGAACAGATCAGAGTTCGAGCATTTAAAGCAACGGCCAGCATAACTGCACCACACACATATAATAAACAGAGGGTTATCATGAATTATGAATGTTAAAATAGGTATTGTTATAGTTTATATATTTATAGTCATCGTTCTTGGTGTGAACAGGTCTTTAGTCCAATTCAAATAGCTGAGTCATAAGCTAATTCGAGACTATTGATTGACTCAACTTCTGAAGAATCATTTGTCTTTGAATCGGACATCTTGGCTCATCTTGTGTTTGTTGTTGCAATTAGCTCTTCCATTGTACTGAGGTTTTACAGATGCCGACTAGCCTACTTTATCGCACTTTCCAGTCATTCGTTAATTGACGAGAGGAAAATAAAACAAATGTCAACTAGATATTAGCTACAACACATCTCCAAAGTAATGAAAAACACAAAATGTCATTTTTTTGTAGATAAAACAAACTGAAACCAGGTTAGGCATCTGAGGATTTGTATTCATGGCTCAGACACTTGCTTCAAAGGATCATGGATAGTGACAGGACACAATTCCCACTGCCCCCGACTCACCCCCGACTTCTCATCGAAGATCTTGATCCCTCCAAAGGACACAGTGAGAAAAACTTTCTGTTTGTGTTCTCCTTTAGACCGCGCAGAAGCTGCGATTCCCTGCAGACAAGAAGATGAAAACAGAAAGATGAGAAAAGACGAAACGAAGATAAAACAAGAAACAGAGCAGGGAATGGCAGCATTCGCTATACTTGCTGCAATCCTTGGGGAGCATTAGCAGTTATATAAAGAAATTGATTCAGTTTTTCCACGTTTTCAACCATTTCTGGCTTGGAGGTTCTGATGTGTGCTGGTTTTGAGAGATTGAAGACATCTGGGTTTTTAAAGATGCCATAACTATGGTCATTCAAAACTAGACATAAATCCCAAAATGTGTATGCAAAAACCACATTTCAAAACATTGCTTAAGGTAATGTATCTTCAATAAACCATTGTTTTGAGAAAAACTGCATTATCAGTGTAAAGTGTGAATAGGACTGCACTACCCAATCAAAACCATGGACGAAACTGGTCTGCGCTTCAAGCTAATAAATTAATCCACTTGTTACTGTACTGTACTGGTTTGCACAAATAATTGGATAACACTGTGTTGTTATTACCACACTATGCCATTCTAAATGCAGAAATGAGGAACTATTTAAAAACAGAGAACATTATTAATTTCTTTTGCTAGTATCCCTCACATGCCAGAAAATCCTTTGAATTGAAATGAGAATGAGATATGAGTGTGGCCCGTTATCATATACTGATACAGATTTAAAACCAAGTGTCTCAAATCGGAAAAAAAGAAAAAAAAATGAATTGTTTGACAGTGTGCAGGTAAATGCAGTAAGAGAGAATGCCTCTCGAACATTTAAAGCTGTTGAATTATCTATCAGCCACAGACTGAAAAGCTGACTGTCCAATTTTACAGTTAACCCGTAAAAGCCCACTGTGGAGATCAGCTTTTGAAGTCCAGGGATCACTGCTTCTTTGATGATGGAGGATCGACCAATCAGCAAGGATAAATATGGGGCCATTTGGGCCAGGGGCCACTACAAAAGACACTGCAAATATAAAATTACGTCAACAGCAACATAAAAAAAAGGATACCTGAAATGACCTAAAATACAAATAAAATAATGTGACTTCTTAGTTGGTTAAATGTGTTGTATTAAAGGGGTTGAATAAAAGAGATCCCCCCCTAAAAGACCAATAGCGAGTCTAAGAACAGCATAGAGAGAAAAGTCCCACCCCAGATGGTTGTACGTCGCCTTTGCCAGAATCTGTCACTCTGATAAGAAGATTTCACACCTAGATTTTTTTAAAACTCTTTTTAAAGGGACTCTGTGTAACTTTTTATATAATTTGTTATCTAAAATCAATATTTTTATTCATAAATATGTCCTCAGTGGTGTACAAATACCTCTGTCAATTATCTGACTTATCCTCAAATAATTTATTATCGTTACATACATGGGACGAAGTCCACCGAGGCTTCCATGTCATTCTGCCATCTTGAAAAACTATAATAGCAGAAAGGATCAAAAAGTACTAGGCAAACGCGTTTCCACAATGCGGTTTCGTTCAGAGCCAGCGTCACGCGACTTAAGCAGCAGGAGCGGACGAGCAGAGTGGTGAGAGGCGCTTGTCTAAACCCGGCAATTTTAAAAAGCTGAATTACAATTTTATTTTCTATGGCGGATCATATATATGCCGAGCCACAGAAGGAGAAATTCTTGTCGCCAAAGTCCCAAATTAAACGAAAAAGGAAACGTGATCGTAGAGTACAAAAAACAAGAGTAAATGTCGGGATAGCTAAAGAAGGAGAAAGATTTCAAAAGAGACGCTGAAGACCTGCTTTTTCCTCGACAGGCAAGTCAATGTTGCAGTCTTAATTACCAGCATTTTTTTTTTGCTTGGTTGTGTATTTTCTAATATAGAGATTGGAGAGTATAACATTTATAAGTGAAATGTTAAACAGACTATTTGATGAATAACGTTAGCAGCTATTGAGTAGAGAAGACGCTAAAAACAAGGTTTGTTAGTTTACTTTCTGTAACCTATGGTAGAAATTCGATAAGAATATATTTGAATAGAGCATATGATTGTTCTTGCATTGTCTGCACATAGTAAAAAAATACATGGTGAATGTTTGAAGAAATCAGACCAATCATAAAGGCCATCACAATCATGTTTTATTTTATCTGTCAGATACCTGACTACCATAAAATAAAGCAACTTTATTTTCGATAGCTTCCTCTTTGTCTCTGACTGAAAATATCTGTAGCCTACTGGAGTCGAGAGAGTGGTAAAGCTCCCGATATGTCCTATAACTTAGTTACAGGACATATTTATATCACATTTAGAAATAAGGCCTGTATATAAGTTACCAGATAAACAGAAACAGATGCGACTGAAGAAGTGTGTCCTCTTTCTTTTGTGAAACCTAACCTAAGTAATTTATTTCTGTGTGACTAATGTGACGAATAAAGAAGGCATAAATACTAATTACAATAGTTCATGTATTTCACAGTCAGTAATTCATACTGTAATATTTGTTCGCTGTGTCAAGTTGCAGTTTGTTCGGAATTACAAACCTGTTCAACTGATGAAAAACATGACGAAGAGCTATTAGAAGACATCCTGCCATAGCTTTTTGGTACATAACGGCTACCGTAGATGAAACGCGTGTTTGAAAAAGCGAGGCGCTGGAGAGCACAATTTGTTTGAATAGCTAGATGGGAGAAAGGCCACGTTTACACAAAGCCGGGTATTTAGAGAAACAAATATTTCCCCCCTCTCCGTTTTCAATAATAACATCGTGCACACACCCGAATAAATACGCCGTCGAGCGCCATCATATCTATGCCAAACCTATAGGTGGCAGTGTAGGGAGAAGGATAAAGCCATGCAAGCCAATCAGAATCCTCAGAATCGACAAGAGAGAACCTAAAACGCCGTTTCTCCCAGTTGACACGACAACACATAACCGGCGTTTTCAGAAAACTCCACTTTAACCGGAGTTTTTATAGAAATAATCGTTTTCTGTGATAAAAACGGGGTTTTCGTGTAAATGAGAGGCCCAACCGCACGGAAATATCAGCGTTTTCCCTTTGTGTAAACGGGGCCTAAATCTCACACAGAGTCCCTTTAAATACATTTTTATAAGCAACATGTCAAGTCAAATTTGCAAAATATAAATTTGCAATTATCTAAAGCCAAAGCCAAAAATGGCTTTTAAATCAAGCTTGCGTCAGATGTCCAATCCAATCCAAGGTGTTTGGGGTGGGTGTGGGCGTTCTTCCAAGATGCTGGAGCCCTCGAGTCTTCCAGGACCGTAATCTGTCCGAACCAATCAGATGAGCCCGTTTCTTGGTCTTCCCTCCGAGTGCGCAGGGAGAAGCATCCGTCAGTCGCATGATGTATCTTAGCACACCATTATACCTCTATCCATATGTGCTGGCGGGATGATGAACGAGCCGTTCTAATGCCAGTAGTAGCATGATGGAAAGAGCACAAGCTCTGACATTTCAAACTCAGAAGTGGGAGTGGTGCATATAAGTGCTGCTGGAGTGAAGAAGTGATGCAGATGTGAAATATAAGAGGTCAGTTTGCAGTCCAGGGAACGTCCAGAGCAGAGCATCATCTGTTGGAAAAGCTGGACAGATGCTGGATGTGATGTTAAGAAAGTTTTTATAGCTGATTATCAAGGAAGGATGGGGATTATATGAAATGACTCATGTCAAACTGTTGTTGAAACTCTCCTTACCAGAGAGACATAAAGAGTGTAAGAGAGGAATAAGAGATTAAAAAAAAATGACACCATGGGACTCGTTTGTTTGCTAAGGAGTGGAGGACTGTGGGAATATGAGTATAGATTATGTGTCTAGATGAGTGAAAGGTAAACAGCTCTGATCAATAACAGTCTGGACATTCCAATCAGACCAACATGCAAATCGGATGGCGAAATTACCCTCTCTCTCAAACACACTGAGAAACCAATCTAAACACTGATGAAAAGGGTGCGATTTATGGTGAATGCACAATAAAAATACACCGATTTCGAGAAAGTGTTCATCTATACACAAACAAAGCATGACCTCTGCTGCTAAACTTCACCCTCAGGGCCTCAACAGCCACTCCAAAAACTGACGCTAGAGGAAACAGTATTTTGAGTCCTTGTTACCGAAGCCAATCGTAGGGATTCTAATTCTGCCTGGATCAATGAGAGTAAAACTGAATAAATGTGCGCTGTGATGTGATAGCAATGAGGTTTAGAGGGGTCATTAGCCACGTTTCCACAGCTGGGCCAGGGCCGAGTTATACTAGTGTGTGCCAGGGCCAGTCACGTTTCCACCGTCACTTCCGGGGCTTGATCGGGGCTTACTCGGGGCCAACGGCCAATCGGGCCAGCGCGAGCTAGAGGCGTGCTCAGGGTAAAAGGCGGAGTTTATCGGTGTTAGGGAACGTTATGATCTGAAGCAAGATGCACATTTCACTTTATTATATCGCGCAAAATAATCAATGAAGAAACAAGGACGTTATAAAATACATTGATGCTGAACTTTCTAAGCAAAGCAATCAGCGAGCAACGCTTCGGGAAGTTCGGGAAAAAATAAAAAAGTTGCGGGCGAGGTATTGTACAAGGCGATTAAAACGGACAATGGACAAAGCGGAGCTCAGAAAAGGAACTTGCCATAGTTCGACCTGATGGACGATGTGCTGGGTCACCGTCCCTCTGTCAGTATCGACTCGCAAGACAATCGGGACACTATTGCAGCCTCGGCCGGTGAGTTAATATACATGCTATCTTCCTAACTTAAAAAATAAATAAATTCATAATACCCGCTGAAATGGGTTGGGTTGTACGTCGTTTGATCCAGAAAGGCGTGTTAGGGGCGGGGTTTAGGGCAGGGATGTGGGGCTACTGGCCTGGCAGTGGAAACACAAGCCTGGTGCTTGAGGCCCAAGGCGACTGGCTCGGCTCGGCTCGCTGTTAGCCCTGGCCCGGCCCTAGCCCGACAGTGGAAACGCGCCTAGCGTAACATGGGCCAGTCTCTCGTGGCCCAAAACTCATGCTGGAGGACGTTGGTTTGAACCCATTCAGAGGGGTGCGAGTAGGACCAGTTATACTTGTTTCGAGAGGATGGGTGGGTATTTCAAGTTGGTGATTATTGGATTTGGAAGACAAAAACATTAATAAGCACTGAAATTAAGTTTTGGTCATATTCCATTTTAACGTAAAAATAACAGTAAAGAGATTAGATTAACCCTGACTGTGTATGAATTCGAATACATTTTTTAATGTATTTTTGAATAAATTAGTAGACCATTAAATCATGTCATTGACCAATATACAGAAACAACAACGGCATAAATACATAAACAAAATATATAGAAAGCAACTAACACAAACACACCTTGAGTTTCATCATCGAGTCCTGGCAGAGTTTGTCTCCTCTTGCGGCGGTGACCTCATCTATGCCGATGAGTTTGGCCTTGTAGCGAACACCATCCCCCTTAAAACGCTTTATCAGAGCTGCTTCACTGCGGTCCTGCCCTGGAGAAAGAAAAAAAAGAGAGGGAGATGGATGAGCACACAGTCATTTGATGAATTCTGCATATCTGTAGCACATCTCCTCCTCCCACCATCCACTATCATCTCAAAATGCCATTTCTTTTCCGACGATCAGCACAATCTGGACTTTGCAGCTGACAAAAATACCAAGCGATATTCTAATAGCCTGTATTTAACCCAGCCCACATCCTCATATTTCTGATACGGTGTTCTGTTCGAGCAGTTAGATCTTTAATCTCAGTCTAGTTACAGAGTTCCAGCTGGAGTTTGTCTGCATGAGCCTGGAGGGCTGTTCAAAGTCAAGGTTTAAAATGAACCCGGAGCTCTGAAAACCCTCACTAACCCCCAGATGCCCCGCATTTGCCACCATATTTTCAGCTCAGAATGAAGGTCAAGACTGCTGCATGTGTGTGGCCGTAATTGGAGGTATGTCAGACTCGAGGCATGATGGTGAAAGGTTGGTTTTCAAAGTAAAAGTGCTGTGTCCAGGTCTGGTGGGAGGCAATAGGAGGGATGTAAGCCTGATATTTTTTGAGCTCTCACATCAAAATGGACGCCTATCGGCCAATCACGGCATAGAAAGATCAAGTAGTTCCTCCCAAGCCTTCATCACAAAGCCTATAACTGGATAACTGGACTGACCAATCGATGAGCCTCAAAGGATGTAGACCAATTAACTGGCTCACACTCAGTGAAGCAAAGACAAACAGACCCAATTAGGTCTGAGACTGTGGTTTGATCAGAAGACAAAGTCAAATAGACACATGCCAGGACACACATAAACTTGCCTAGGCTTAATTGATAGCATACTGTATATAAGAAGGAAGGGTGGAAGGAGAACATGTTCAATAATAATAAAAAAATAATAATCAAGAAGATCTAGGAGACCTTACAGCAACACAATCGTTCAGTCAACCCGCTGACCCCATATCCGCCCCTTTTGTATATGTCTTTCTCCCTTTACCAACTTGACATTTCTCTCACTCATTCATTCTGCCTCTCTTAGCTCTTGTATTGTTGTGTTATCAGTAGTATCTTATGTTGACCTTGTTTCTACATACCCCTTCAAGTTCTCCATTGTTGCGGCTCAACAGTTGCATCAAAAATTAAACTATTATGAAAACGGGATGCACCTAGACTTGGAAAACCCAGACAACTTCTGGCAAAGTTAGATTTGCTATGAAAAGTCTGGCAAAGAGCTAAATCAAGCCTATTTCCAATCCGCCGAAATCGCGGCACCAATCAGAAACGTTGGGGCGGGGTTTACATGATTACGACAGCACTGGGATTTTGAAGCAGATTTTGTAGCCTACATACAAAGCCGCCGTCGAACATCACTCGTTCGAATCAGCTATCGTGCCAGTTTTAAGCGATTTGAGTGTTTCCTTTTTGTTGTTTCTCCACTGGCCGCCGCTCAGAATACGTCATTTCCTTCATTGCTCTAATTGGTTTTAGGTCTACCCGCAATGTCCGTTGGTGACACCCCTCTGGAAATGATTTGCCTATGACGTTTTGCCAGACCATAACTCAGTTACAACTGAGAATGGTCTGGTTTTAACCAGGATAGGGTGCACTAGCTTTCGGAAGATAAACTAACTGCGTTCTTCAGTGTCCTTGTTAGTGTACCTGCTTCCAATGCCAACCGATACTGATTTGAGTGAGGTTATGGGGGGTTAGAAGTAATGGAGGCCATCTAATAAGACCTATGCAGCTAAACCTCACCTCTGTGGCCTCAAGAGGCGCACTAGAAACTGATGCAAGAGGCAAAAGTATTCAGCATTCTTGTTAGCACACCTGCCTCCAATGCCGGTTGATGCAGAGTCCAATTCCACTTGGAGCAGTGAGAGTAAAACGAAATAAATTGGTGTCGTGGTAAGATAGCAATGAGGTTTAGAGGGGCCAGTACAGGTAAACCTCACTCTTGTGGCCCCAAACTCATGCAGACAAATTCTCATGCTGGATGACACTGGTTTAAACCCCATTCCGAGGGGTGTAGGAGTTATACTTTATAACTCTTAAGTTACACTTCTTTTGAGAGGAAGGGTGGGCATTTCAGGTCAGTGATTATTGCTCAGTTTGTCAAGTGGTCAAGCTGTACATGCAATATAGAGCCATATAGAGACACTCAGCAATATAAATTTATCAACACAATTTAAGGCAATATTTGATTTCGTTTTATTTGTCAGAAAAATATTCAGTATTCAAATATACGCGAATAAAAAGCAATAGGGCCTGTTCACATATCACGTCTTTTGCGCGCTCAAGTTCGTTATTTCAAATGTGCACGGTATGCACACTCATAATGGAAGCGACGCGGTCGCGGTGCGACACGCTCGTTTTTTCCGTGCTACATCAAGATAAAAACATCTCAACTTTTCAGAATGCCGCAAGCGCACAATAAGCGCAATGTAGGTCACGTGACAAGAACCAACCGTAGCGCAACCACCCTAGCACTTTGGAAAAAGGAGAATGTGGCGCGCCAAGCGTTTTCTACGCATTTTAGGCGCTATATGTGAATCCGGCCATAAACAATAATTTTGTGGCCAGAAAATGATGGTAAAAATCAAAAGATTCTTATATGGAGTTAAGGCCAGTTCACCTTAAGCACGATAACTATAAAGATATAATTCTAAAAATCGTTCTCCATATTAAAGGATAACAGAACTATAACGATAAACATATGAGGAACGATATTGTTGGGATCACTTTCAGAATGATTTTTTTTCCAGCTGTCAAACAATACAACACACTGACAACCAATGAGAATCCATTTTAATTTAAAGGTCTCGCGCATTTAAAATGGCAGATGACATTGCAGAGAAGTTAATCGAAGTACAAAAAAAAAAATCCTTACTGTTTGACAAGTCAAACCCCCTTTTCAAGGATATGTTAAAAAAGTATGGATATATGGAGAGGAATCGGTCGTATCCTGGGAATAAACGGTGATAAGTATTCACAATGAGATATTATGCAGTTTAGCATAGTGTTACAAAATTACCTCAGGTAGGCTATCCAGCACTAGTTGACAACATTGCTGAAGTTGCAGTGAAAAAGACGTTGTATATATAAAGGTGTTGACTAGGCGATGTTTTTATCCCATCATTGACTTTGTCAGCTAAATCCACTGTTAGATTTTAGACTCACTAGATTCACTGTTTAGATGCGCAACCCACTCCTCTCAACTTCTAAGGATATTGTGTACCCAAAAGCGCCTTTTTCTTTTGATATTTGTTTGTAACGTAAAGCAGCAGCAGCAGCAGTCATCCATTTTCGCAACTTTGAAACTTTAGTGCGGGCACAAGTGCGTACTTAGAATAAAAAAGACCGTTATCGGTTGTTGGTGTGGACACATGTATAGTTATATTTATCGTTATCTTTATAGTTATCGTGCTTAGTGTGAACGGGCCTTTACTCAGATTGCCACACTGGTGGACACCTCTGGAGAAACTCCTTCAGAAAGAGCAAAAATAGTTCTCTGAGAAACCTAAAAGAGTCAATGGGTGCATTCCTCATCATTAGGAAAGGTTTAAGCGCTGAAGTTTCCATATTATGCCTCAAGTATGCTACTAAACTGTGTGTATAGAGTACCAAATATGTATAAGATGCTCCACACCCGTCCAATAGATTTCACTGCCAATCTGTGGTGTATTGCGGGCTGTCCAAGCAACTGAGCAATCATTAATCTATAGGAGTGCTGAGAGAAATTGCTCTGGGCTTCTAGTGCAACATATATCAATAACACTGACACAATGTGGCATTATGCTGAAGTAAGAGATGAGCCATAATGAATAGCAGTCTATGTCCTTCACATGCATAAAACATACATTAGGCAGCTGATGAAGAGGAGCATTCATGACAGCTGATAAATTAACAACTCTTCGAAGGTCACCGCACACACGTCGGAAGGAACACGTTCATTCTTTTTTTGTTCAACGAAAGTTGTTTTAGACTCCGATGACTTTAATTAAATGGACAACAAAAGTTGAAACTACCTTGTGTTCCACAAAATAAACAATGTCATATGGGATTGGAACGGCATGAGGGGGAGCAAACAAAGACAGAATTTTATTTTTAACTGAAATAGTGCTTTAACCCATTCGCTCTGACTCTGACAGTTCGTGGAGAGCTCCGGAAAGATGATAACTTTCAGCTGTCCCTCAGCGGCAAGAATGGGAAGGATAAACACTCATTTATTTCCCCCCAGTTCAGAACGCTCCACCTGCAATGCCGCTTATTATTACTGCAAACCTCAGGGGCTGAACTTTGGCGGTAAAGAACTGACCGTATGAGTGTGTGGGTGGATATATCCGTGTCAAAAGGCAGCAAACTATACTGTCCAAGTAGAGATGTCTTGAAATGAGCTCCAGCTCTCTACCCTGCAGGGCTCCAAAGTCCTCATTCAGGCTGAGGACAGCTCGCTGTTGCTTGGAGAGAAGTCTGGATCTCACCCACTCCCATGGCCCTTCAAAATAAGGGAACTCTGGCAGCAAGATACAGGGAGCTGTTGACATTAGGTCTAATTGAAGGTGGGCACAGGAGCTTGAATGCTTTATACTGTTGCAATTGTAATCCCAAAAACCAGAGCGCCCACAAATTCAAAAATTTAAAGTAACAACTGCATTAACGGCTAAATTATACAACGCATTCTCATCCTTTAGCATCATATAGAACGCTCTATGACAAAACGATGCTATACTACGCACATGGCACCCGTTATCGTTAATATAACACGTGCTGTGAGGGGTAGGTTTAGGTGTGGGGTAGGGTAGTCTCATATTACGCTAAAGGATTTATGACGCCTTGGGTTCGCGTGTTATATTAACGATAAAGGGTGCCATGTGCGTAGTATAGCGCCGTTTTGTCATATTGAGTTCTATGTGACGCTAAAGGATAAGAACGGGCTGATATTATAATATAACACTGATAACACTGACATAATTTTTTAAATGAAGATGTGAGACCTATTTCATTTGAATTTACAAATTTACATATACAAATTCTCAGTGTTAGTACATGAAACAGGATTTTTAATAGAAGATATTATTAATTGAATTCATATTATTAAATATATATGTTTGTAATAATAGTATTTTGTGTGTACTGGTGTATATTTATTTCATTTTTGTATTTAATTAAAATTCATGGAAAAAAAATAAAGAACAATAAATACAAATATTATTAAATATTCATAATTTAAAATCGTATACACTAGCTAAACAGAAACACTGATTGAAAGGTGTCTCGATTTTCCTGGAACCATTTTCTATTTAAACAGTAAAATTAAAAGACTTTGAGGAAGAACTAATGATCCATGGGAAATGAATAAAATAATTAACTAGCAAATCAGAAATTGGCCAATAAACCGCAAGCACAATTAGGTGAATTAGCAATCAGAAAAACCATATATACTATACAAATTTTATTGGAGGGACCAACCAAAATATCAACATTTAATATTATCTATAGAACCTACTAATTCATGAGATATGTTTTATAGGAATAATTTGAAAAACTCATACATAAGCTAATAAATAATAAAAAAGCGAAAGTATTATGTTTTCCTACAACCTTGATCTATACATCACTGTAAAACATCTGAAATTGCACAAAGAAAAAATGGTTTAATCTTATAAAAAGTTAGAAAGAACATGAGGACTGCTTACCTCAATTACTTATACGCAATTTCTCTCTTTCTCACACACGCACACACACTCATTTTATTACTACTGGGCTGGCATCTCCCTGTGGCATTGTGTCAATGCCAGCAACCACACATCGCCTAATGACTCCCTACAAGACTTTTCATTTTCTTACAACAGCTCCCGTCTTTATTGAATTAAGGCGGCTGCTGTCGACTTTAAACTCTCTAAAAATCTCTCTCTCTCTCTCTCTCTCTCTCTCTCTCTCTCTTCGAATCAATCAATGTGTCAATGAATGAATGTACAGTATCAATGAATCAATGAATCAATCCATCCATCCATTCATCCATCCATCCATCCATCTATCTATCCTAATTAACAAGTAAAACTTATGTCAAATCATTTTGGGCTACATGCTACGGCACTAGCAGGATTCAGGATTCTGGTGTTGTAAACCTCTTTTTGTGTTATTTATTTATCCTTCCAGATGAAAATGGAAATTAATTAATGTTCCTTCTGAGACCAGAAGCGATAGTCGTGTTGTCGTTTGAAGTTGCTTAAAAATGTTGAGTTCGTTACACTTCAAAGAATCGTACAGTTTTCCAAGCCTTGGTCGAATTTAAATCTGATAGATCTTAAATCCCCTCAAGTGAGATGCAGTCGAGAGACAACACAAGAAGCCGTGTGCGCAAACACACACACGTGCATGTACACGCGTCTGGAAATTTTTGTTGATGTAGGTCACTGCTGACAAAAGCACTAAAGCAGACACTTTAAGTAATGCATGGTTCATGTACTGGTCTCTCAACACGCATGCCATGAACCTGACTTCCCAACAATAAAACTGACTACAGCTTCATCTATCGATCTCCTTTAATGACCTTATGTTCATTCACTCTCCTCTTAAGAATGAGAAGGCAGGGAGATATAAAAAAGCTTTTGCTAATCTTATTAGATTGATGGGTAAGAAAACATCAAAGTGTGTGAGATATCCATCAGTGAGGATGTGAGCGCATCTAATCAGCCTTCTTTAGAATGGACAAAATGGGCCAATTCTCCACGGGGCGCATTGTATTCAGACCTAGTTTAAATGTTAAGTGTGCATGCGTGTGCTTGTTTGCACTATATATAGTAAGTGAGAGTCTGATTTCTAAAAACAGTCACCTGACATATATATAATAAAGTCCTTTAAAACTAAATTAAGAGGTTCAAAAATTGCTAAATTGCACATTTTAATAAACATTTACCAGTATAAAAAAAATTACTGTCATTGTACCATGATACAATCATTGCAATTCCTTGGTACAAAATGGTTACATATTCATTTACAATGGTGTTTACATACTCAAAACTAATTCAAAGAAAACTATGGTATTATCATGAATAAAAAAATAGGGTCCTACTAAGATGGCAATATCCGAAATATCGTCAAGGTATTTTCATGAGGAAAACCCACGCTATCTCACGACCAATTCATACGAATTCCTACGAGTGATTAAAAAGTGGCTAATTCGTACTAATTCATACGACCTCACTCGTACGAATTCGTACGATTTGTCCAAACCCACGTGATGGGTAGGATTAGGGGCGGGGTCATGGGTAGGTCATTCGTACGAATTCATACGAATTGGCCAATTCTTAAAATTTGTACAGTTTAGCAAAAACGTACTAATTCATACGAGTGAGGTCGTACGAATTGTTACGAATTAGCCACCTCGTAAAATTTGTACGAATTCTCGTGAGATCGGGTTGGGAAAACAGCTTATAAATCACAAAATTAGGTTTTTTGAAAAGTACAAAATGAATAAAAGTTTTGTGTGAAGTTTTGTGTAGGTTTAGGGGTTGGGTTAGTATACGGGGAGACAATATTTAGTTTTTACAGTCTAAAAACCATTATGTCTATGGAAAGTCTCCATAAAACATAAAGGCCCAATACATGTGTATGTGTATGTGTGTGAGTGATTATGTGGCAGATCTATGATTCATTCATCATTTTATAGTCAAAAGTTTCTCTGCATGTGTTCCTGACCCCTGTGGAGAGAATCCACACAAACAATTCAGAAGAACAGACAGGAGAGACAGAGAGGTCCCATAAACCCCAGACCTGTCAGATCACATCCACTTGAAAACTATCATCAGTCCTGGACGATGCGAAACACAGTTTCATTGTACATCTCAAACAGACAACTAGCAGCAAGTATCTGGCCTCGACCTTAGCTAACTCAAAACACAAAAACATATGCTCAATGTATGGAAACAGGAAGTACAAAATAGATGGAAGAGAAAAAGAACATTATTATTGCTTTTTTTTGTTTATTCCCTAGTTATTTTGTGAAATCACTTCACTATACAGTATCTACAGTTTGTCCATTATTTAAGTTTTCCTTCGATGCAATTAAACTGCAAACCTTTTAGCGATACGAATTATACAAATCATTTGTCATGCCAATAAAGCACATTAAACCTGAAGCTGAGGGTTTGAATGAAATCTTGCTGCGAGGCTGAAGAAATGAAACAACAATTTGCAAGCTGTGCTGGAAACTGAGCTTTATATCCATCATTTCAAAGCCCCCATCCCTCACACACATTCACAGTTCCGTGTTCAACAGAGAGTAGGGAGGCAAATTCCCACTGAGAATTTAATGCAACTTCTATGGCGGCAAATCAATGCCATAAAGAACCGAGTGCACAACTGATGCTAGCGCGCACGCTAAATTACTTCCGCAAGAGGATTACAGATCTACACGCGAGGAAACGTGAACTCGAGAGTTCATTTAAAACCCTTAGCGCGCATGACATCTCTGCACGTAACACAAGCCCTCGCGTACGCTAGGACATGTCTCATGATCATTCCCCATGCTTTCGTGCTTGATCTGCTCTCACCTGCCGCTTTTGCTCACTCAAACAATTTTTATTTTGGGCAGTTGAAGGGGCGGGACTTACTGTTTTAATAACCTCAAATGTCATTGGTTATTTCCCCTTTTCCAGTTTAGATTTGTAATCCTCTCACGTAAGTCATTTTGCTTGCGCGCCAGTATCCTATGTCAGTTTGGACCTTTTTGGCATTGATTTGCCGCCATAAACTTCCACGTTTGCAATCAAGTTTGAGTTCATGTGCCTCATCAAGTGGCTTCTCCGTCTCATGCAAAAATCATCTGAGCAGCGCGTGCGCGAGAGAGGGAGACATTATCCACTATAATGGCCCCGATATACAGTACAGTATACTTCAAGCAAAATCGAAGGTAACACCCTCGAGCTACCAATGGTCTGTGGCGATTACGTAATAGGTACTGTACATATACAGTAGGTGGAAATGTATCCGGTTCATTTCAAATGTTCAGGGCTGCATTTCTAAATAGCATCGTAAGCCAATTTAGAACCATTGGCACCAATAGTCTTTACGTTCATCTTACAATGCTGTTGAGAAATGCAGCGCAATCTGTTGAGGTTGAAAATGTGAAAATGTGTAATCAGTGCAAAACAAACTCAAAATGTCACAAGTAACAGAAATAAACACAAATGTCAGAGCATGTCAGAACACCTCCAGGGCCCCGAAATAACCTCAGACCCCAGAGGGTTAATACTGTAAAGCTGGTTACTTTAAAGCTGCAGTCCGCAGTTTTTCCTCTTTGTCGCCATCCCTGTTCGAAATCTGCAATTGCAGTCATTCGCAGGATTATTAACTTTACGTGAGTTGTACTTCAACACCCTCGACACGGCACAGCGCGGATTAACACAATGTTTGAAGAGAGTGTGAGGCTGTCAGTCACCGTACCGGTGTGGATACTGGCATTCAGAATCACAGAGTATTATTTTTGGAAATATGACCATCATAATAATTTTCACCGAAAAATGTCATCTGAACTAGTAAGAAACATCCACTTTTGTTGTGACATTGCAGTAAATCGCGCTGATTAAATCTAACAAACGCTTATAAGTTATCATATCACGTAAAACCATGCAATTTATACTTTGTTCTCAAATTGTTAATGTTAACAACATCAGCATTGCGTGACTACATGTAATGTCCTTCCAATATTATCCTTGTTTTCGCATGGGTCCGGTTGCAGTCTCTTTTTTTCTATAGCCACGCCGAAGTCCGAACGAAGTTCTTTGCATTTTACAGCGAGTGAATCTCTAGTTGTCACTGGTGATTGTCGTTTGAACCTTTCTGGATCCGCCATCAAATTGATAAGTTAAATTATATCAAGTGCTGTGAGAAAAGGCTATAAATTTCCACCTCCAGCATCCACACACTCATAGCCTTCTAGCCTTCTTTATGTGCACAGATGTGACGTAATGACGCAAAGAAATGCTTGAATCTCCCGTGGAAATCCACCAGTACCACTGAAATTAAAAACATTATTACAAGCTTACTGTTTTGAATGAAGCTAAGCCAAGCAGAGAGTTTTGAACACTGGCTGGTTATATATTTTCTCAAATATGTACAGTATTTTGGATAATTTTTAACCCCAAAAAAGCGACGGACTGCAGCTTTAAGCAATCTATTTTATAAAGGGCTATATAAATAAACGTGACATGACTTGACTTGAATGGAGTGACAAATTGCAGAGCTTGTGCAAACATCGACATCGCTTTGATCAGGTGTTGAAAACAGATTTCTCACCTCTTGTTATTTTATAGGTGTGTTTCTTTTCTTATTAAGAGGAAAGTGCAGCAGACACTGTATTTTCATTAGCTTCTCTCAGAAGCGTGGGTGGTGTTGATATGTTTGCTAACAGTGCAGTGGGTGTTCTTGTATATAGTACCAGCATGACTAAATAGAAATTTGACAACTAATTATCATAAATGCTAAAGTAATCACACATTAATGTACACATAGGCCTACGTGTTCCTCTATGTCTGTTCATGGAGTTGACTAAGACACGTAAGCAACAGGCGAACTGTCGATGACTGTGGCAACCTTGAGGCATCGCCTGTGGCAGTCATGACCCTTTTGCTCCCACAATGTCCTGTTCTTCTGTTCCCTCCAAATCCCCTATCCCACCCTCCCTGCTGTCACTTTCAATTGAAGCAGTCATTCAACAAGACGTCGTTCCTTATACCTCAGTCTTTCAGTCTACCTGACCCTGCTGTTCTATAACCGACTCTCCTCTGAAATGCGAGTATAGTTATTTTAACTCATGATTTACTTTCTTCAAGTAAGATGAAATTCGATTAGCAAATGAACATTGAACATTTTCCTGCTTAATATTACATATTTCAGAATTGTTAAATTGGTCGAAAATTATTTTTTCATAAATATTGTCATTACACTTAAATTCAAATCAAATAAAAAAATAATAATTATTTATTTTATTTTATTTACATATTTTATTATATATAATTAATTAATTATAATTATATATATATATATATATATATATATATATATATATATAATTATAAACAAAAGTCTTTTAAACACATTTTCCAAGTTAAAAACTATTGTAAATAAATATAATTAATATTTTTAAATGTCATCAAATTTTACATCCTGGTCACACCACACAAAATACATATGTAGCCTAAATGACTACAAAATACATATGTAGCCTAAATAACTTTGCATTTGTAATGTGTTTGTTGTTGTTTTAAATAACTTAATATAAATAGTGTAACTTTACTGCCAGTAAATGAATTTGAATATTGTTATTTTTGAGAATGCCTTCTTCAGGAGTAATCTTTTTTAAAATATTAACAATAGATTTCGGCATTTTTTAATATGCAAAACATGCAATAGTCAAAAGACATCATTCTCATACAAAGATGTGCATCGAAATCCATGTGCATGGCATTTAAGGTTGATAGCGAAAAAATCCACTTGTCTTCCTTGACAAAAAAATAAATAAACAAATAAAATAGCAGAATGCTTCAACCGGTTGCAGCTCCCGTCTGTTATTTTAAGAAAACTGGACACTCTACACCCAAGATCATGTATCACTTTCTCTAAACAATATGGCTCCATAGTTGAGTTACAGGGCCTGTAACCCAGCACTAAACGCCCTCCCACCGGTACGCCTCTCTCCCCCAGAACTCATCATTTACTATATGAAACACTGAACCACAGAAAAATAAAAAGCTACTTTATCACAGCAAAAGAATAACATCGCCTAAACACAGTGAGTGCCGAGTGGCAATAATGCCATCACAGTGAAGCAATAAATCTAGCATAATATTCTTTCCCACTTCTTCCCCTCACTCCTTGCTTCAAACACACATTTGGAGGAAAGATGATTGCCGATGAAGCAGTGAGGAGAACCAGTCTCCTGCTTTGCTATGGCTATTTGAGCGAGAATGGAACGAACTGAGACCGTAAGTACGTTTGGGTCTTGTCTTGATGGAAAAGCACATTTTAATAACAGCCAACAAGACCTGAGGGAGACGCAGCACATATAGCTGGAAAATTAAATGTGCCTCAACACAACCAGCCCCTTCATTCAATTGTCTGCCATATCTGAGAAAAAGGCCAATTTATCAGATGGAAAATGCTGCAGTGCATGTTTTACGCACAGAGAGTGTAACAATTCCATCTTCATCTTTCACATTTGATTTGTAAATCCTACTATATAGCATAAATGAAGCCTTGCTTCCTCAGTATAAACATTAGGGCACTAAACTAGTCGTTTAAATGTGTTCTTTTCATTTTAAACAGCCTAAACTGCTTCTAAATTAATTTATTTACACGACCGAGCCTGGCAAACTTGGTATATTACAAATTATGCAGATTAGTTCTAATGTTCCTGTTCAGCAATTTAGCCACACAATCTTCTAGCCTGATCACAACATTCACAACAACTGAGTCTCAGCTACTATTGAAACTGGATTCAGTTCACTTTAAACAGGGTTCTGTTCACATTTAAATGATTAGCATCATTCTGGGCCTGCAGAGTCCAAGTGTTCTAGTCCAGCTCACTGCTTTCATGATTACGTACTATTGGAAAGGGCAAAACTTTCACAATCTTCTCTAAAGATGTCAATGGCTTCTGTTTTTATTTCCTTTTTGTTTGAGCAAAAGTGCTCAACTACCGCAGGTAAAAGCACAGCAGGGTTCTACATCATTAGGCAATGATTTGAACGAACACATACACAAAATCGGTCTTTTTTCATTTTAAAAAACCTCACTCCAGAACACAGCTGAATCCTGTGGGTTGAGGAACACCTGCAGTGTGTTGTTTGGGTAATAGCATGTTTTGTCTTTGTAAAAGCTAAATCTCTTTAATAGTATGTTGTTAGACAGGCTTGTCAACAGAACATGAGTATCAATTCTGCTCTGAGAAACATATGTATGATCATTCTGCATGTTTCTGATTGTAGACTTACTAAATCTAGAACATGACCGAAAAAAACAAACAAACAAACAAACAAAAAAAGTTTAAGTTTTACAAGCTCAATACGCCTTATTCACGGCAGCGCCATCTTGGATTTTTAATGAGAATGAAAGCGAGGCTGTGAGGGATAGACTTGCATCTCTTCAATGGGCTGTACTGTTATTTAATGTGTTTTCGGATTGTTCTGCTCATGAAACTGGAAAAATATCTTTCCAAGAAATGTCAGTTGACAAAAAACTCCCGACAATGTAAGCTGTGGAAAATTGTAAGCAATCTAGCCACTTTATTCAGCTTTTTACAGTGGATGCCATTGGAAACACGGTAAGTTTATCCCTCACAGCCTCACTTTCATACGCGTCATGGCGCTGCTCTGAATAAGGTCTATTGGTCACAAAATGAACAAATCTTTTTCCAAGTCAATTCGTTCTTTTCGTTTGTTGAATGAACCAAATGACACGAAAAAAGATTTTTTCATTTTGATGAACGAGTTCGAACAGGAGAGTCATGAACGTGCATCACAGAACAGACCAAGGCAACCATTTGAGCTTATAAAACTTAAACTTTGTTATTTATTTATTTATTTTTTTTAAATGAGCGATCGTTTCGCTTGATAAGACCCCTATTCATCGTCTGGAATCGTTAAAGCCCTTTGAACAGTTTGCAGTTTGTAACAGTAAAGTGCATTAAATGGAGAAAAATCCTGGAATGTTTTCATCAAAAACCTTAATTTCTTTTCGATTGAAGAAAGAAAGACATGGACATCTTGGACGACATGGGGGTGAGTAAATTATCAGCAAAAGTTTTTTTTTTTTTTTTTTTAAGTGAACTACTCCTTTAAAATAGTTTTAATGTAAGTATACACCATTGCCTCATTTAGTATATGCGGATGAATATTCAAATTAGACCCACCACCACTCACTCACACCAGCTCAGAGATTCACTAGTTGACGATCACACATTGAAGTGTGACTGTGTAAGTTGTCTTACATATCCTATATTTCGGAATAACAGATTCTGACTAGATTATTTCCCTCTGAATATAATATGTATCATTTTGAAAGTTATGCTATTTGAAGTTGACTTACAGTCCGAGAACCAAGTCACCGGGGGGCAGTGCAGCAGTAATGTAAGCGGATGCTGATGCAGTGTTCTCCTGTCCTGCCATCGCGACCCCCCTGACTATCAGCATGGTGCAGGTCTAACCTGAGGCTGAACTGAGGTCATTCGGTCCTGACAGGATACATATGACTCATTAGAGTGTTCAAGCAGTGAAGGGGCTGCGAGGAGACACTTTACAAGTGTCAAGGTCAGTCTGCCGAGTTACCAGAGAGACGCCAGTAAAGTTATGCAGTTCGTCGGGAAAAAAAGTCAAAAAGTGGAGATGAGAATATATGTTGGAGGGGAACTGAAGTCTGACCAGAAAACAAACAAAAGCACATCAGACCTTTATGACTCTTTTATCAGCAGGAGACGAATGACGGCGCTTTTAGAGTGTGTGTAGTTGTACGTGTACGCCTGTGTGAATACACATATCGCTAAATGTATGCTTTTGTGGGAGTGCGTGTTCTGAGTAATATTCCACGGGGAATAGGGGATTCGTAAATATGCAGCCTTTGGTGGTTTGCGGGAAACTTTCAGGATTGTTCTACAGTTTTATTTGCATATCTTGTCCTTGTTCGTCAGTTTGAAAAACATTTTGTCAGACACACAAGCTGCAGCACCTGCAGGTACAAACTCTGACTCAACAAGTACAAAAAATAAATAAATAAAACCTTTTTATCACATAATTCACAAGGCAAAGTAACTAGAGATATATACTAACGCAATAAAAAAAGTATACTAATGCATTTCCAATGACCAGTTGTGCAAATCGGCCCATTTTTAATGGCTAGCCTAACTAATTTAAACAATTGCCCATGCTATGAACCTAGTGGAGGTTGAGAGAGTTCACCGTCTCACATCACATCCCTTGATAGAGTGATATTGAAATGAGCGTGAGGCTTCTTCGCATCCATGAACTCCCTCAGCCTGCGGCAGCCATGTTTCAGTGTAGCTTCAGCTCGTCTGCTCAATTCCTGACCCTGTACACGTCCTTAAAACTCCAATCCTGTTTGTCTGTGCAGAATTCACAAGACATAGCCATCAATCTCTCTCTCTATCTGTCTCTTTCACTCGCACACACACTCTGAGACTCTTTATTCTGATCCCCCCTCTGCCAAAAGTATAGTAAAGCCAAAAATAAAAACACTGTTGTCAATTAATTCTGTTCTTCCAAACCACACTGACGTTAGGTCTGCCTAAAAGAATTGCACTAGTCATTATTTTCTATGTAACAGAGATTCAAGCTTCCACTCGAGAAATAAAGTAAATGACGAAAGAATGTTTGCACAAACAAATGCTTCATGGAAGAGTTTCTTCTCCCGCATAAAGTCATCCTAGACGACACGACTCAACAACACGGATAAAGCTATCAACACATGTGACTCTGTACAGCAACTGCAGGTATTTGACAGCCGCTCTGCACCTGTGAGCACCGAAATGCACTTTAGGGGGTCTTTGATTTGCTTGTCATCCAGTGTGCAGCAAAATCAATGGCAGGTTATTCAGTTTTTCCAGGTATGACTAGCACCTACTCGCTGACCTTTTCCCATAGTGCATGGGCTGTCTACAAGTCAATGGCCTTTTGTCCCGGGCCTAAATAGATGTTCACTGTGCACTCAGCCTGCAAAAATAAGAGCTCTCAGCTTTTATTGACAACGCAGCAACTTAAATGTTACCTGATGGGCCGAATCGATCGCTGGTCTGAAATGCGTTGCTGTGGAAAGTTGAAGTGGGATGTAGAGTTGTTTAAAGCGCAAAATAGTTTTTCAAGATTTGATGACTTGGAAAATCATTTAGGTGCATTGACAAAAGTAAGCCGAGCAATTTTCCAGACGCATTAAAGACTGGAATACAATACTCAACCTATAAAACACAGGGCAACTTTGTAAATGGTTACGGAAAAAGAAACTAAGGGTTCACACTTGGCAGATTTGGTTTTGGATTTGGACAGACTCTGGTGCGATTGCTCTGTTAGTGTGATTCATTTGAATAATTGTTGTTTGGCCTTTAAAGGCATTATTTTTATTTAATTTGTATCTTTAGGTTCTATGTGAACCAGGATTAAATTATATATATATATATATATATATATATATATATATATATATATATATATATATTACTTTTTTGGTCCAGACAAAAAAAAAAAAAAAAAAAAGAAAAAAAAACTATGAGAACTAAACAAAAATGTTGGCAAAACTCTTATAAAGTCACCTATAGGCATGCGCGAACCCTGCTGACGTATGTTCGAACGAATCTCAGTCAGCGTCTTTACTTCCGGAAGCGCGTTCTGCAGGCCAAGTGTATAGCGGCAAAACTGTAATAAAATCCGTTTTCTCAGAAACGGAGACAACGATTTCAGAAACGCTGATTCGCTAGTCGAATTTCGTACGATATGAGAGAATACTAACACTGGAAGTTGTTGATTTGGCTCGAAATATATAATTTAAATAACTTCTCTTTTTTACTCTTGTGTGACAGCTAACTACCTCACAGTGTTGTTAACATCATAATCAAAATAAATAAATAAAAATAAAATGGTCTTTCGCTGATTTTACTTGGTATTTTACAGATAGCCTTCCAGCCTGGCTAAGCTGGTATTTAGGGACGATATCTATCATCAGACCTTATGGTGAACGTGATTTCACCAAGTACAACATGTTCCTGGAAGTCTTTGTTGATACTAGAACAAGATTTCAATCAACCAATCAGATTTGAGGGACAATTTACAGTTTATGCCAAGTTTAGGTGTACAACTAACACAGTCTCATCCCAAGAAGTCATATAATTGACGTCTTGGGACGTCTTTTGACCATACGTTAACATCTGCCTTTTTAGGGTACCCTTAAACGTCGGTTACATGACGATCCCGGGCCGTCATACAAGTGACGCTTTACCTTTAACGTCGGTTAGGTGACGGGGTAGGTTTAGGTCTGGGGTAGGGTTAGGATCCAATAACATCATCTAACCGGCGTTTAAGGGTACCCTAAAATGGCGGATGTTGACGTATGGTCAAAAGACGTCCCAAGACGTCAGTTATATGACGTCTTGGGATGAGACTGCGCTGGTACAACCAGGATTAGGTGGTTCTACATCAGTGTTATTCACCTATCATTTCCCTCACCTATCACATCCCCTTTATGGATAACTTATGGGTAGCGTTAGGTTAAAGTGTAGGGATGGATTATGACTACATTTTTCGACGATGTTGTTCCAGGATCAATAAATGTTGATCAAGGAGAAGTCTTACTTGGCAAAATCACGGTGGCCCATAAATTACAGGACGACAACTGGTTTCCAGAGGTCTATAGAGGCTTCCTCCCATAACAACAGTCAATGACTTCCATTATACTAAGAATGACCTTTTTCTGGGTCAGTCAGCACTTAGCATAAAGTTAGCATAACAATGATGACAAGTGGAGCACCTTACATTATGCCATGTAGGACTCTTTAGCGATTCTGATGTGGTTACGTAGGACAGAGGGCTAAGGGCAAGCTGTTAATGAGGGACACACTCATGTCCAAAAGGACAAAAAGGGTCAGAGTGTAAAGACAAGCTCCTAGTTGCTGCTTCCATAAAAAATGTGGCAGTAGCACAGTAAACAAAATGCTACTTAGCAAGTAACTTAGAAATATTAGCAACCATGCTAAAATAACAATAACTACATTTTTCAGTAGCTAAACTGTTTTGAAAATAGTATAGATTTTCCAGTAAAAAGCCATTTTTTTCCTAACGATTAACAGTGTTCAGTAGCTACCATGACAAAATGTTACATCACTTATTTTAAGCCTCATTATATTGTGCAACCAAGCAAGCTGAAGCAATAAACAACACTCTTTCAGATAGCGCTGGAAAGTCTGATTCATTTTAGCGAGCCTTTTGGATCATATTGTTCATTTTAATTAACTGTTTCAAAACAACATGTACAGATTCATTTCAATTATCACTCTGTTTTGTTCATGTTTCACGTAAATATGATTGTACAGGCTAGTCAGAGCTATAGCTTAGCAGTTAGCACACATCAGTTAGCACACAGTTAGCACACTTCTCAGAAGTATGAGCATACAGGTTAGCCAAAGCTTTGTTTTGTAAAGATGCCTAAAATACACTAAATAAATACACAGGAAAAATAATATCTAAGATAAATATACTTTCATATTAAATTCTAAAGTGAAAACTACTCTACTATAAGTGCATCCAACTCTTATTCTGCAAGACAATGTTTGGAAAAGTTCCTGAGTGAAATCCTGTCAGTTTGTCATTGCACACATTCTCCAAATATGTGTTAAGATGTGCCAGTCACTGATATGTCATGTTTTCACCTTCAAATAGCTCGTTTTGAGGTTGTGAGAAGAGAACTTTTAAGTCCTTTCTACACAACTGCCTTTATAGTGCACTCCATTGTCAACCTGCCAGTCTCTTCCAGTGAAAGCAGCAGATGCTCAGGTCAAAGTGAATTCTTCATTTCTGTCCTCTCACTGTATTGTCATAGTCTTCCCAGTCGTACTGCTTCCACTCACTGCCAACTCATCTCTTAAACCACATGGCCGGTGTGTTAGCACATTAACCTCAGCCAAGAGTCACACACATCTACTGTAAGCTTAATGCACCACCAGATATTTGTTAAAAGGACAGTTCCTTAATTGACTAATTTACTCGGCACCATGTTGTCCCAAAACCATATGACTTTCTTTCTTCAGTGGAACACAAAATATGATGTTAGGCACAATCAGGACCTTCACTATGCTCCCCTGGACCTGCAGACCCCCTGATTTTGTCCCACCATTCACCCCATTAGAGACAGCCATATGGGCAAAGGGACAGGTTTACTGAACAGGACAAATTAGCATGAGAGCGCAATCCCATAAAAGCACCGACTGGAGTGGAAAGTTCAGCGCGTGATCTACTGACGACACACAAATGAAAGAACACAGACATAGCCGGATCATTTCCATAATGTCCAACACAATCTACCAAGAGCAAAGCAAATCAGCGGCTGGTTTAAAACATGCTATTTTAGCCGTTAAGTAATGATGTAAATACCAGTAAATTGACTAACGCAAACCTTAGTAAATCGACCTTGCGTGATTCATTTAAATACTCTCCTCCCATAAATTTTCTGTCTGAAAGGGAAACTCTACAAATGCATATGTAAGAAGATCAGTAGCAAAAATTACTTTCTCGTCGCCTTTTTAGCGATGATTTTTCACTGCATAAACACCAAAAGAGCGTTTGTGCTGTTGCAAGCTGTTAGTAAATCGAGCCCAAAGTGTCAAATTATTATTAAAGGTTGTGGCTACAATTGTTTTCATATTACGGCTGATAATCGAAAATGTCTACCATTAAAATGTTATACTACCTTGACTAACTAACTAAATAAAATTGTTTTAAATGCTACAAGGGAATTTAAGCATCAGAACATTATAATGTACAGTGTAAAAATGCTATTTGCTAAAGATTACATTTAACAGTGCCATTCATTAAGTGTTTTAAGGATTAAAAATTGGATTCATATAGACCATTTCACAAGATGTAAACAACACTGGTCCAGAAACACTTCCTGTTTCAGTTTGTAACTGTTTTCTTTATTTCACATGTAAAGAAAACATCTTAAAGATGCTTGTTTAACTTTTTGGTTCATATTTATATGTTCTGTTGGTTGTATTTTATCCCCGCTTTAATGTAGTGTTAAAAAACTGAAACAGGAAGTGCTTCTGGACCAGTGTTGTTTACATCTTGTGAAATGGTCTATAGCTACTGTATAACATAAATGTAAAAATAATGGAAATGAGCATGCAGACTTAAATATACAACATCGATTAAATGAATGGAGATGTAATTCAATAAACTATGAAGGATATATAACAAATAATGAAGTTGGTTAAGGTTCTTCGGTCTCCATTTTAAAGTTTCACATCCTAAACAACATTAGTGTGTGCTAATTATATCAGAATTTGAATTTTTGGGATTCATTCCAAAAAAAATCAAGCCAATAAACCCTTTTAAACTCTGAAACGGGAAATATTCTGAAACTACAGTACACAGATTTTGCAAACCAGTGGTGGTTGAAGTTAAATACTTGCATCTGTCAAAACCAAAGAATAACCCATCTTGACCTTGTATGCATCTGTGTGTGTGATGAGTCAGACACGTGAGGCATATCCATTTGCAACTATTTAATAGCCGTCTTCAAACAAACATAAAGCGTCTCAGAAAGAGGGAAACACAATGCCGAATAAACTCGAACTCAGGATCAGAGGCAGGCTTGATTCGGGACGGGTAGCAGTCAACAGGAAAACCGGAGGCTGTCAAGGTGCGGGACGGGTGGCGAGAATCAGAGTCCAGGTACAGGCAGTGGTCATAAGGCAGGCTGCAGACAGTCAGAGAGGTTAGTAACAGGCTTGGATCGGTAACACAGATAATCAAGAAGACTAGAGAGCGCTCGGTCATGAAACACGGAGAGACAATACTTCGCAAAGGACGCCGAGTTAACGAGGCAGATATAGCTTAGGACCCAGAGTTAATACAGAACAGGTGTAATGTAATCAGAGCGTAATGATCCCCGTTAAACTCTAGTATACGTGGAACACTAGTATTCAGGAGAGGGAGCACGGGCCTGAGGGTGGATAGAATCACCAGGGTTAGACACCGTAACAGAGCCCCCCCCCTGCGAGCGCCTCCTGGCGCGAGGGAACTGACGACGGCGGGGTCTGCCACGTGGCCTAGGAGCAGGTCTATCAGGGTGACTGCGGTGAAAGTCCTGAATAAGTGACGGATCCAGTATGTCACTGGCGTTAACCCAGGAACGTTCCTCTGAACTAAAGCCCTCCCAGTCTACCAGATACTGAAGATGCCCACCACGACGTCTAGAATCCAGTAGCTGATGTACTCTGTAAACCTCTTCGCCTTCTAGTAGGATAGGTTGGGTAGTGACCTCCTCCGATTCTTCTCTCCTCTCTTCAGAGCGGACTGAGGCTGGTTTGAGTAGGGAGACATGAAATGTAGGCGAGATCCGCATGTGTCTGGGCAGATTGAGGCGAAACGACACAGGAGTGATTTGACCAATGATCTTGAAAGGACCCAAGAATTTCGGACTGAGCTTCTTGCAGGGCAGTCTGAGGCGTAGATCTCGTGTGGATAGCCATACCCATTGGCCGATTTGGTACTCTGGGCCCTGCCTGCGATGACGGTCAGCCTGTTCCTTGCCCCGTCTTACTGCACGCTGGAGATGGGTATGGGCCACGTTCCAGGTCTCTTCACTTCGCCTGAGCCAATCATTCACAGCAGGAACACTGGTGGGCTCACCCGACCAAGGGAACAGAGGCGGTTGAAACCCGAGGACACATTGAAAAGGAGTCATCCCTGTTGAGTGTTTGAGTATGGAGTTTTGTGCATATTCAGCCCACATGAGGTAGCGATACCAATCCTCTTGATGATCGTGGCAATAGGAACGAAGGAAGCGGGTAATCTCCTGGTTGAGACGTTCAACCTGCCCGTTGGCTTGGGGGTGATACCCGGAGGTGAGACTCACGTTGATCTGAAGTTTCTCAAAGAAGGCAGTCCAGACACGGGAAGTAAACTGAGGACCTCTGTCGGACACAATATCCTCTGGCAACCCATAAAACCGAAATACAAAGTTACATAAGTGTTCTGCCGTCTGTAGTGCTGTGGGCAGCTTGATGAGCGGAATGAGCCGGCATGCTTTAGAGAAGCGGTCAATGACAGTGAGAATGGTGGTGTAACCCTCTGAGGGAGGTAGATCCGTGATAAAATCAACGGCGATATGGGACCAGGGCCGTTGGGGAATAGGCAGAGGTTGAAGAAGACCGGCTGGTAGCAGGCGGGAGGATTTCTGGGTGTTACAGATCCGACAGTGTCGAATAAATTTGTTCGTGTCTCGGGTGAGCGTGGGCCACCAGTACCGATTTTGTAGGAGCTGAATTGTGGCAGTGAGTCCGGGATGTCCGGAGCTGGGATGGGCATGCACATGATTTATCACCTTGTCACGAAGTATTCCTGGCACAAACATTCTCCCAGGCGGACAGTCCGAGGGTATCTCAATGTCAGCGTTGGCCTGTGCACATTCGGTTTCAATATCCCACTGAACAGGTCCGAGAACGAGATCAGGACAGATAACAGGTTCAGGAACTGCAACACTTGCTTCGGAATCAAACTGACGAGACAAAGAGTCAGCCTTGGTATTCTTTGAACCAGGACGGTACGTAACCGTGAAGTGAAACCGGGAAAAGAATAGTGACCACCTGGCTTGACGTGCATTCAGTCTCTTGGCCGTGCGCAGGTACTCCAGGTTCTTGTGGTCCGTGTAAACGGTGAATGGGTGAGTAGCTCCCTCGAGCCAGTGGCGCCACTCTTCGAATGCTGATTTCATGGCTAATAGTTCACGGTCACCGACGTCATAATTTCTCTCCGCTGAACTCAACTTCCTGGAGTAGAAGGCGCAGGGGTACAGCTTGGGAGGATCGCCCTGACGTTGAGAGAGCACCGCTCCTAATCCGGTGTTTGAGGCATCTACCTCCACCACGAAGGGCAAGTCTGGGTTAGGATGGTGCAAGATAGGAGCAGAAGTGAACCTGTCTTTGAGTTGTTTGAAAGCCCGGGAGGCATCTTCGTTCCAAGCAAGTCGATTCGTGCCCTTCCGAACCAGAGCTGTCAAAGGACCTGCTACTGAGCTGAATCCCCTGATGAAGCGGCGGTAGAAATTTGCGAAGCCCAAGAAACGCTGCAATTCCTTCAAAGAAGAGGGTTGGGGCCAGTCTACCACTGCTTTAACCTTATTATCATCCATAGCCACGCCCTCTGGGCTGATGACATACCCCAGGAAGGTTGTGGAGGTCTGATGAAAGTCACATTTCTCCAACTTGGCGTAGAGTTGAAACTGTATGAGTCTTTGAAGGACTGCTCGGACATGCTGGATGTGGGCTTCGAGGGTGTCTGAATAGATCAGTATGTCGTCAATGTAGACGATAACACTTCGGTTGAGCAGATCTCGGAAAACATCATTGACGAAAGATTGAAAAACAGCTGGACTGTTTGAAAGCCCATAAGGCATTACCAGATATTCATAGTGCCCTGTGCTTGTGGAGAATGCTGTCTTCCACTCGTCTCCTTCTCGGATTCTAACCAGGTTATAGGCAGAGCGTAGGTCCAGTTTGGTGTAATATTTGGCCGTGCGAAGGAGCTCTAGTGCGGCAGGTACCAGAGGCAGCGGGTAGCGGAATTTAACTGTGCATTCGTTTAGTGATCTGTAGTCGATGCAAGGCCGCAGATCCCCATCTTTCTTTTTAACGAAGAAGAAACCAGCTGACATGGGGGAGGTAGAATGACGAATGAACCCCTTTGCGAGCTCTTCTTCTATGTACCTCTGCATGGCTTCGGTCTCAGGTTGGGATAGAGGGAAGATGCGGCCTCTGGGGGGTGTGGAACCATGTAAGAGATCAATGGCACAGTCATATTCACGATGAGGTGGTAACTTGGTAGCGTTGACTTTACTGAATGCTTCGGCGAGATCGTGGTACACGGCTGGTAGACGGGATAGAATAGAGTCATCCCGGGGCTCAGTGATACTTTGAACCAGTAAGGGTTTGACGGTTGACAGACACCTTGAAAAACAGCTTTCTCCCCAGCTGACTATCTGTCCAGTCGTCCACTGCACATGAGGGTTGTGGTTCCTTAGCCAGGGTAAACCCAGAATCACCGGAGTGTGAGGAGATTGGAGAACGTAAAAATGGATTTTCTCATGATGAAGCAGACCAGTACGCATGTGAAGTTCCTGTGTCATTTGGGAGATGCGGCCTGTGCCAAGTGGGCGCCCGTCGACAGCTTCCACTGAAAGCGGCGATGTGCAAGGAATTAAAGCTATCTCATGGACCTGGGCAAAATCTTTAGACATAAAATTCCCTGCTGCCCCTGAGTCAACTAAGGCTAAAGTATTAACAGTTTTCCCATTAACAGAAAATTCAAGAGGCACTGAGATACAGGAAAGTGGGTTTAAACAGTCAAGGGTCAGACTCACCGAGGTTTTTTCCTTGAGTGCAGGTCGTAGAGGGCAGTGCAGACGAAAGTGACCCGAACCTCCACAGTACATGCATAGTTTCAGCGTCCTGCGGCGCCCCCTCTCCTCCTCGGATATGCGCGAGGCGTTGATTTGCATGGGCTCGTAGGCGTCAGCGGAGGACTGTGGAGCACGCGGTGCAGAGATGACGCGCGAAGTGCTCGCTGAGCGCTGACCGGCGCGACGCGAGCGCATCAAGTTGTCAATTTGGATGGCGAGATGAACAAACTGATCAAAGTCCTTTCCCTCGTCGCGACAGGCCAGCTCGGCTTGTAATTCGTTACTGAGACCCCTCCGAAAAATCACTTTGAGAGAGTCATCCGTCCAGTTGGTCTGAGCTGCCAGTGTTCTGAATCTGAGCGCGTACTCCGAGGCGGGTGTTTTCCCCTGCGTCAGCTCCAAGAGAAGATCCTCAGCTCCTTTCCCCTCCTTGGCATGTTCAAAGACGGCTCGGAAACGCTCCAAAAATTCTTCATAAGATGAGAAGGCGGACCCATCCGTTTTCCAGACCGCGGTGATCCACTCTAACGCACGCCCGGTGAGTAATGAACATATAAAGGCGATTTTACTTGCATCTGTGGCGTGTAGCGAGGTCTGCTGGGCGAGATACAGGGAACATTGCAATATAAAGCCCTTGCATTTACCTGGGTCTCCCTCGTATTTCTCGGGAAGCGCGAGGCGCGGGTTAGGGCTCGCTGCATTCAATGAGTCTGGGGGAAGAGTAGCCGCGGCTGGCATTGAAGTGGCCGCGGATGGAGTAGTAACGTTAGACTTCTGTAGGGCTCGAACCGCTGAAATCAATTCCTCCGTAAGTGTGGTCAAACGGGTCAGTTGGTGGTGGTGGGTGGCCAGCTGAGAGGCTTGGGTATTGACGGCGGCCGAAAGAGCATTCATAGTCGCTGGACCCTCGTCGGGCGAAGTATTCTGTGATGAGTCAGACACGTGAGGCATATCCATTTGCAACTATTTAATAGCCGTCTTCAAACAAACATAAAGCGTCTCAGAAAGAGGGAAACACAATGCCGAATAAACTCGAACTCAGGATCAGAGGCAGGCTTGATTCGGGACGGGTAGCAGTCAACAGGAAAACCGGAGGCTGTCAAGGTGCGGGACGGGTGGCGAGAATCAGAGTCCAGGTACAGGCAGTGGTCATAAGGCAGGCTGCAGACAGTCAGAGAGGTTAGTAACAGGCTTGGATCGGTAACACAGATAATCAAGAAGACTAGAGAGCGCTCGGTCATGAAACACGGAGAGACAATACTTCGCAAAGGACGCCGAGTTAACGAGGCAGATATAGCTTAGGACCCAGAGTTAATACAGAACAGGTGTAATGTAATCAGAGCGTAATGATCCCCGTTAAACTCTAGTATACGTGGAACACTAGTATTCAGGAGAGGGAGCACGGGCCTGAGGGTGGATAGAATCACCAGGGTTAGACACCGTAACAGAGTGCGTGTTTTTCAGGGATGTTAGACAGGCCATGATCTGACCTTTGTCCTATCTGTCTGCATCTCTGTTCACAAACGGACAGAGAGATTACGGCCATCTTGGATTCTCTTGACTGTATGTTATTGCCCAGTTGTTGTGTGGCATGATGACAACTTTAGCAATCAAATCAGTTAGACCCTTTGAGATGAACAGGAAGGCTAACTTCTTTCAGGTAAACGTCTTTGGGCAGAACACTCATTTCATTATTCTGAATATATCTGCAGGTGGACAAAAAACTATGTACAGTCCTACACTAGTCAATTAACTCCTGACCCCACAATTAACATTCGACATCTCCATATAACACTGAATGAAGCTCAGAACGCCTCTGATAACAGCCTTCAGATAACACTCTGAACAGACAGTGCCCTAAGAGATGCTCCTAAATAAATTGCTTTGTGGAAAGAGTAGGCAATCAATATGAGGAGCCTAACAAGAAGACACTGCTACAGCTTCAGGCTGAAACCATGAAAGAGAGACAAGTTGAGATGTCTCTAGGGATGGCGATTAGAAAGAATAGTGCTACCATGCTGAAAGTGGTTATGGACTGATTGACAGGACTGTAGAGAAGAGTGTTAGATTTGTTTAATTGATACAAGAGAGTTTCTAGCATCAAGTACAGTAATTTTCTGATCTCACTGAATGCCAAATGTGACTGTGAACATTGCAGCCAGTCAGACATTCAATAAATTGCCAAAAGCTTTGGGACAGCGGCCTTTACATGCACATGAACTTTAATGACATTCCATTCTTAATCCGTAGGGTTTAATTTGGAGTTGGCCCACCCTTTGCAGCTAATACAGCTTCAACTCTTCTGGGAAGGCTTTCCACAAGGTTTAGGAGTGTGTTTATGGGAATTTCTGACCATTCTTCTAGAAGCGCATTCATGAGGTCAGGCACCGACTCACTCTGCTCTAATTCATCCCAAAGGTGTTCTATCTGGTTGAGATCAGAACTTTGCTTTGTGCGCAGTCATGGTGGAACAGGAATGGACCATCCCCAAACTGTTCCCACAAAGTTGGAAGCATGAAATTGACCAAAAATATCTGGATATTCTGAACCATTAAGAGTTCCTTTCACTGGAATTAAGGGGCCAAGCCCAACCTCACCCCCTGAAAACAACCCCACACCATAATCCCCCCTCCACCAAACTTTACACTTGGCAGAATGAAGTCAGGCAATTACCATTTTCCAGGCAACCGCCAAAACCCAGACTCGTCCATCGGATTGCCAGACAGAGAAGCCTGATTTGTCACTCCAGAGAACACGTCTCCACTGTTTTACAGTCTAGTGGCGGCGTGCTTTACAAAGCTTTGCATTGGACTTGGTGATGTAAGGCTTGGATGCAGCTACTCTGCCATGGAAAAATATTCCATGAAGCTCTCTACGCACTGTTTATGTAAAATCAATTATAACCGTGACACATTTTTTTCTGAATTCTTTGATGAATAGATACTTCAAAAGAACAGCATTTATTTAAGATAAAACATTAGACAATAGACATTAAACTATACAATATCACAATAATAGTGATGGGGCGAGTAAAAACATGATATCGAGAGAAAGAAAAAAATGAGTGTGACATGTCTTACATCATTTGTCGTGGCTGGTTAGGAGAAAACCAACGTATCCTCATCCTTTAACGTCATATAGAACGCTATATGCAAAAACGGCGCTATACTACGCACATGGCACCCGTTATCGTTAATATAACACGCGTGTGATGGTTAGGTTTAGGTGTGGGGTAGGGGAGGGTAGTCTCATATTACGCTAAAGGATTTATGACGTCTTGGGTTCGCGTGTTATATTAACGATAAAGGGTGCCATGTGCGTAGTATAGCGCCGTTTTTGCATACAGCGTTCTATATGACGTTAATGGATGAGAACGGGCTGGAGAAAACATGAAAGATTAATATATTATTTATGGGTTTACGCTTCATTGTGTCCATCCTGGTTAGGACACTTTGCGACAGACTTTACAAGCATAAAAGCCAAAAAAGCTGTTAATCCAGGGATCACCTACTCGTTAAAACCACATTCATCAACTTAAAGAAACAAAATAAATAGTGATAGAGGAGGTGAACAAAGGATGAAAACAGGTGGGTGGAAAGAAAGGAGAAAGAAGTGCCCACCTTTCCTGTCTTGAGAAGGACAGATAGCACCAGATGGGGTGAGGTATGGCCACCACTTATGAGTCAGCAGAGCAGAACTTTCAAAGTTTGTGGGTGTGAATATGTGTGTGTCAGGGCATGTATCCCCTGCTAGCTCTACTTTAGCCTTCTTATGTCCTCTAATGTCACTCTCAGTGCAGCCGGCCACTGAATCACACCGTTGATCTGACATGCTGACCAGAGTGTGGCGTGTCCTGAGGTCCACTCATAAACACATCTCTCGAGGGAACACAGAGGTGTGAGTGTGCTGGGCTTGACTCACTGTGAAATTCACAGAAGGAACAATGGTGATATTCCAACGCGTTCTCATCCTAGGGCCTCATATAGTGACGCTTTTGAAATTCTGTCTAAATCCAACGCACATGACACCCTTTAGCGTCAATATAACACATACAGAGCTTCGGTTATGGGTAGGTTTAGGTCTGGGGTAGGGTTAGGGTTACACCATTAGGAGGCGCCTTCTGGCCCATATATATCTGTGTCTCATATTGACGCTAAAGTGTGTCATGTGCGTTGGATGTAGCCGAAATGTCAAAAGCGTCAGTATATAACGCCTTGGGATGAGAATGGGCTCGATATTCCACAATACCAGTAAAGAGCACACATGCCACACTTGCCAACCAAGTTTGGATGTGAAGTTCATGACTGTGGTCCATTAGCTATACCAGCCCCAAACCACAGCATGGAACCATGTGCAGCTCATGCTGGTCTTTCCTGCAAAGGATCAATATACAATAAGGAACGAATTATTAAGAAAAATTGTGGTATTGTGCATCACCCAACACTGTGTCAGGCATTTTACTGCTTTGAAAAAAAAAAAAACAAACAAACAAACAAAAAAAACAATTATAATAATTTAAACTAAGGTAGTTTGCTGGTCTTAACCGGCTTAAGGTTTTCTCTCGGCCTGCCCAACTAAAAAAACAGCATTTAAGGGAAATTCTAAGTGTTTATGATGTTTCACTTAAAGAAACCATTAAGTAACACTTAAGCCGTGTGTCCACCAAAGCGCTTTTCTACGCGTCTGGCGTATTTTTAAACACCATGAGCGTAACGTTTTTTTACGTTGAAGCGCAGAGCGCCCAGCGTTTTTTACTGGTCGCCGAGAGTTGACCAGTAAATGTTCAACTTTGGATAAAACGCAGCGCTCATCACTGTCACTTTTTACCCAGCCATCCAATCACAGTGGAGGAGGGGCGGGACTAATAGCACACCGACCAACTGTCACAACATTCTTTCTGTACAACGACATCAACCAACAGAGCTAACTGAACAAAACGGATGAAAAATAAATTTTTAGTATACAACAAATTATCTGCGAAATCAGTTACAAGTAAACTGTGCTGCGGACATTCTGTATCATAGCAACGAAACGTCTCAACGGAAAAAAAAAACGCTGCGATGACAGAACGCTCTCAAGCGCTCAAAGCTTGGCGTCTTCAGCAGAGCGTTGAGCGTTTTCAGCTGGCTAAAAACGCTTTGGTGGACACACGGCCTTAAAGGGATACTCCACTTTTTTTGGAAATAGGCTCATTTTACCACTCCCCCAAAGTTAAACAGTTGAGTTTTACCGTTTTCAAATCCATTCAGCCGATTTTCTGATAATTAGAAAAATATCAGTAACCAGATAGTTTCTGGTCTCATTGACTTCCATAATAGAACAAAATATATATATATATACTACGGAAGTCAAGAAGAGACCAGAAACTGTCTGTTTACTGATGTTCTTCTAAATATCAAAAAATCAGCTGAATACATTCGAAAAAGGTAAAACCCAACTGTTTAACTCTGGGGGAGTTGTAAAATAAGCCTATTTCCAAAAAAAGTGGAGTATCCCTTTAAGTTTTATTTATTTATTTTTATTTTTTGCAAAACCCTTAGGTTTAAAGGAAACATAAGGGCAAACCAAAAGGAAAATTACACTTAAGGTGCTTTATGCAACCGGGCACTGTTGTGAGTAGACTAGGGTTACTGCTACGCTAACTTTGAGGTTGAATACAAAAATAGTCATCCCTGCAGCAGTATAAAAACAAAATATATAAGACTACATTCCTAAAATTATTTGTGGTAATGTTGGCAAGGTAAGTAAAAATGGTAACTGGGGTAGACCATCACCAAACCATACTAACTTATGCTGGTCTTCTCAGCTGACTTGGCACAACCACATGGTTATCCAGAGGAGTATGAAGATAACCAACTATGTCCAACATGTACAGAAACTCAGGAAAGAGAGAGAAGGAACTATTTCAACATTACTACACGACACTGTACCCATGCAGTTCCTCTTCTCTCACCCCCCTCTGAAGTTCAATCAGCAAACTCCATCACTCATATTCCAGTCCAGCGCTGCATGACTAACTGCCAGCCATCCTCACACTCTCCGTATCTGTCTGACTGGCAGAAGATAAATGAATCTGCAATTCACTCCTCTTTCTTCCACCTTCACATTTAATTACACTCACAGCCAACTGCTGCCGCCTGCATCACACACACACTCAATGGGCCGATATCTCTTTACCCTTCTACATCAACTGTCCCTCAGAACCCATAAGGAAAAAGACAAACCAGAGAGCGAGAGAGAGAAAGACTCAGAAGCAGAGACAAGCGAAGAGATAAACATACGCAGACTTATTCTTCGCCACATCTCAGCATCATTTTAATTACAAGGCAATTAGTTTCACCAATAGAGTGGAGCAGAACCCATACCGTGAGGTGGAAAGATGCTCACATTCTTCAAAGACTTCCTTCAAATGCCTTTTTTTTGTCATTTTTCTCAAATTGTTAGTTCTTGTGACGTTTAGGACCAATCCTTCCCAATCGCCCTCATCCTAGTTGCGTCACTGTCAATGAAAAGGTGGAGTTTCTGAACAACAAATGGTGCTCCGCCACAGCCTGCGCGTCCTGTTTTGAATGCAATGCGTTTTTAATAGGAGATTGCATAGCAGCCTCACAGCCACGGCGGATCTAATCAAGGCACCAATTACTGCGCACATGTTCCCTTAGCAGGGTAAACACAATTACTGCTATCTGATTAGGCTGCCACCAAATAAATGCATCACACACACACAGCTGCATCGAGCATGTCCACAGGGGCGCGCGCGCACACACAAACACACTGACGTGAACATATCAGCCAGACTGGTTTGTAAATGACAGTGAAGTTTATTAAAACATATCAGAGAACGAGGCTAATGAGAGAATGCAGAGTGGAGAGAAGAGAATCATTTCATTATGAAAAGCAGCGGTTTTGTTTAATCTGTCAGAGAGCTGAATGGGTTCGAGAATGTCAGCAGTCAGAGGCACTGACTGACGCCTGAACTGAAAGCTGCATAATAAGAGACGGCAACCGGCAACTCGACATGTCTTTCAATGTTGATTTCTAAATGTCTTTTAATATCTGTCAGAGAATGACTGCAAAAAAAAAAAAAAAAAAAAAAAAAGTAATTTGACAAAATTCGTTCAAAATTAAAGTGACCTCTAAACTCACATTTAAAAGGTGCACTCTGTAATTTATTTGCTAATTAAAATAAAAACAAACAGTTATGGAAAAAAAAGTTAAAAAAAAGTAATTATTTACACTAACATAAGATAAAGAATAATATTACTGATATATATATATATATATATATATATATATATATATATATATATCCATTTTGAGATCACATGACTTGTCATGTCATGCACATTAATTGACCCAAATAATTATAACTAATAATAACAATAATAAAATATCAATGTATATATAGCACATGGAGCACTGTTGATATAAAAAATGCTACTATATAAAACAAACAATATCTTTATTTCATTTAAAAAAAATCAGCGCTGGATTTACTAGGAAAATGATGGATTTTTAAAATCATCTGAATTAACATATTCACTAATGTCATTTAGATTCCAAAACAATTTAAACATTCCAAAACATTTTTCCATGATAGATTTGAAGAAAAAAACAATAAATGTTTCAGATATTACAAAACCACGAACAGGTCTTGATGAGGTTGTTATTGTTAACTAAAACTAAACTACACTACACTAAACTAAGAAATAAAATAAAGTAAAATAAAATAGTTTAAATTTAAATGAAATAAACAGTACTAAAATTATAAAAGGTCAAACTAAAATGAAAAATGAAAATATAAAGATAACAGCAAACTAAAAATGTTAATGATGACAGTACTTGTATATGGATAATGCTAAAATAACACTGGCTTGTGGAAGATATTCATCGCCAATACTGACAAGTTTCATTTGAGATTAAAAAAAAAAAGTCAAAGTGTTGATACTAAAGTGAACTCTTTACTGAAAGTGTGTATTTATCAGCAAGCTAATGTATCCAGGGCAAAAGGAAGTCACCAAGTCAGAATAAAGAAATGAAATAAACATTCACAAAAGTTGCTGAAGCTGCAGGTTGAAAGGATACATCACGAAGAAAGCCAAAGGTTTTCTCTGTTTATATGACACATTCACCTACTCTGAGAGGCAGTGGGTGGATATGGATGGAAATTGCTATTAAATTCTCTTTATGTTCTGTATTCAGAGGTATATAGCATGCTTAGATATGCACTTTTGACCTAACTTGCACACACACTCAATCTTCAACTGTGTGTCCTCCATCTCGCCTTAGAAAATCAAATATACACACAAGTGTATAAAAGCAATATAAGTTGAATTTTAACAGGGTTGGAATAACAGCATCTCTGGGGTCAGGCTACAGTCTATACCACAGATCAGAAAGGATATCCCTACTGATGCATCAGTACCTATGGGTGCGTCTCAATTAGCACCCTAATTCACTAGTTTGACGTTGATCAGGGAGTCAGTCATTTTAAGGGCTTTCTCAATCACAAAATCCTTCCAGTGCACTGAAACGTTCACTCCCTAAAAAGGCCAAGGGAGCATCGATGCTCACTCCACTATGTTCCCTTACTGGAAGTTTTGAAACGTGAAACCACGTGAAACAAATCGTGTGAGCCGACTCACTACAAATTGACGAAAGATGTTTATTTTTTTCATTATTCAAGTATATTTCAGCATAAACATACATCACTAGACTGGTAATGGGCATAATTTAGCTAACATTTATAATAAATTTAAAGCTGAAATATTACAGGATGTAACAATCAAAGTATTTATCATAATGAACTTTTTAATAACAGAAAGTAGTTGTGATGTTGTATTGCCATGTCGCTTTAAATAGTGCCAGCATTGTCCCAATGTGTCCTTACCAGTGTCTGAATTCATGTACATTATATAGGCTACTGATTCACAACATACTGATTGAGGGAGCTGATTGAGCACCCATATCCAAAGTTGCATCCAAAGTTGCAAATTTTGGAATATCACATAAAGCATTTGCCAATAAAGCCCAGTTTCCATTCCATGTGCTAAAGAGAACAAAATCACCACTTCCTGGGACACTGGCGTGAGATTTCTGTAATCAAAATTGAAGTTGCAGCAATGGGTAAGCAACTTTGGCACTTTTTTCATACATGATAAATTACTTCATGGATGAAACGCAATAAACCCTGTCATGTTATCTTGCGTTCTGAGGCAGACGTCGAGTGTTTGGGAACACAGTCATGTGAGACAGTTCTGGAAGGTAATTAAACCCAGCCATTTTGATGACAGACTTTGGCTCAGGCATTTCAGATTGACTAAACCAACATTTGAGAAGCTGTGTGCAATGAAATTAGTCCAATGGTCTAGTTATGCCATCCCACCACAGCCCAGTCCCATCAGGAAAACACATGCCCATTGCACTCAATGAGTTGGCCAAATACGCCAAATAAGAGTATTTATGAGAGAAAGTTTGCACCTTGTAGTCCATCCAAAAATACCTCTAGAACTCCACCAACTTTCTGATCACATGATCTGTTGAGGTAAAGTCTCATGACTTCTCTTGTTGAATATCTTATCAGACAAAAACATGATTCACTGAATTGAGCATATGATGTACATCTTGACTTGACAATCACCAACAAACTTTTATTCTTTTTCACATGCAGGTCAGATTATCAACTAATATCAACTGTTCAACAAATATCAACAATTATCAACAGTTTTCCAATGAGCCTGGGTTGATATATAATCTACCATTTTGGATGTTTTCTATTTTCACACAGCTTGTTGCAGAAACTGAAACTGCTTTCTCCTGAAAGAACAATACTGTATATAAATATCAACACATTCTCATCCTTTGGCGTCATATAGGTGACGCCATGTGACATTTCGTCGAAATACTACGCACATGGCACCCTTTAGCGTCAATATAACACGCACTGTTATGGGTAGGTTTAGGTCTGGCAGGGTCTGCGTCTCATATTGACACTAAAGGATGCCAGTCACCTGTATGACGCCTTGGGTTCTGCGTGTTTTATTGACGCTAAAGGGTGCCCTGTGCGTAGTATTTCGACAAAAAGTCATATGGCGTCACCTATATGACGCCAAAGAATGAGAATGGGCTCATAAATATGCAATACTGGCTTTAGAAGGCACCTTCTCATTGGAATAGTCTTCATGTTTGGGGCATACATGATGCCTAAACATGCTAAACTCTGTGTGATAGTGTGTTTTGAACAAATACCCTGAGGGAATCTTGCCTCTGGTCATTGACAACTCTAGGGTTTATCATGTGTGTATATGTGTGTGTATATATGTGTGTTTGTGTGTGTGAGAGAGGGTAATTGATCTAGATTTTGGAGATATTCTTGACTGTTCCAGGTTATCTTCAACCTGATTCATGTTCCAACACTTATCCACACAAACATAACACAAGTCGTGTTTTCATCCAGTATTCGCTCCTCTCCAAACAACAACGCCGCCCCCTTCAACATTCATACCGTGTCTTACAAACCCCACACACTAAAAGCAGCTCACTGGTCAATCGATACAGATCTTATCAGTAAAACCCATCCATAGCCGCTTCTCTGTGAGGATGAACCATGAAGTATAGTAAATCGCCAAGACATTCAGTCGATCTCTTCAAACTGGAGATTCAGTCATGCCCTGATAAATTAGCCAGACATTAAGAATAAAGAATACGATTTTTCTCAGCCCAGAATCAAGTTCATCTGAGACGCAGTGTCACTGTGATATGCCGATGGCTCAGAGACGGGATTTTCACGGCTTTCCTTCTGATGAATGGAGCTACTAATCTGAAACATGGGTCACAGAAGCCTCAGACACCCACAGTAATAACTAAAAGTCAAGGCACTTTGCTGAAAATCCTGATGTACATCATAATAGAGCAGAAAATATGGTCGAGATGTCCAGTCCCCAACACAAATTAAGAGCAATTCAACTTATGAGTCAACGAGTCTAAAAATGCTTTCTTTGCTTTGTGTGATCAATATTATACATGCCTAAATCAATAAAACCTAATAATAATTGTAATTCCTAAACACACTGCAGTAATGCAACAATTGCTCATATTGAAAGACACACAAACACAGTTTTTCTGTAGCGCACTGTTTGCTTACCCATCTCAGCAGGCTGTGCTGTAATATGCCGTGATTATCCCTGTTCGTCAGATGGAAAAATCACACATAAATTTTCACTTAATTACAGCAGTGAAGGAGCGATGACGAGAGAGAAACCCGAGGGTGAAAGCGAATGGGGCGTGAGGATCCCCACAAGGAACGGCACACTGTCTGATGTCTCTTCGAGGGAAATATTTTCACTTGAAAATACGAGCCTGTTTGTGTCATCATATCAATTATACAACCACAGTTCCAAAGGTCTCATTGAAATGTGCCGAATGGTTACACTTTATTGCACAGAGGTTGTGTAAAGGTTAGAAGAGAGAATGAGGAAGTGACACTTAACAAGAGTGGCACTCTTGTCGTTTTTAGGCGTTCTAGATAATCATGCTGTGCCTTTAAATTCTAATCACGTCATTTCACGTACATTGATTCGAGAAGGGTCGTTCCAGACAATCTTGGGCAATCAAAACAAACGTCAAGGTTATGAAATAAGATATAAAACATTACGGAATTAAATTGTTTCCCGTGCTTCCTCAGGGCTGAGAGTAATCAGAATGTTGATGGCACATAAATGAAATGGCATTTTGATTAAAGAGCGCAAAAAGTGACCTCGGCAACGGCCGATTATTAGGGGAAAACAAATCAGATGCTTTGAGAAAAAAAGAAGAAGAAAAAAGACTCTACAAAGTATGGTAAAAGAACAGTACACTCACCTAAAGGATTATTAGGAACACCATACTAATACTGTGTTTGACACCCTTTCGCCTTCAGAACTGACTTAATTCTATTGATTCAACAAGGTGCTGAAAGCATTCTTTAGAAATGTTGGCCCATATTGATAGGATAGCATCTTGCAGTTGATGGAGATTTGTGGGATGCACATCCAGGGCATGAAGCTCCCGTTCCACCATATCCCAAAGATGCTCTACTGGGTTGAGATCTGGTGACTGTGGTGGCCATTTAGTAAAGTGAACTCATTGTCATGTTCAAGAAACCAATTTGAAATGATTCAAGCTTTTTGACATGGTGCATTATCCTGCTTGAAGTAGACATCAGAGAATGGGTACATGGTGGCCATAAAGGGATGGACATGGTCAGAAACAATGCTCAGGTAGGCCATGGCATTTAAACGATGGCCAATTTGCACTATGGGGCCTAAAGTGTGCCAAGAAAACATCTCCCACACCATTACACCACGACCACCAGCCTGCACAGTGGTAACAAGGCATGATGGATCCATGTTCTCATTCTGTTTACGCCAAATTGGGACTCTACCATCTGAATGTCTCGACAGAAATCGAGACTCATCAGACCAGGCAACATTTTTCCAGTCTACAACTGTCCAATTTTGGTGAGCTCTTGCAAATTGTAGCCTCTTTTTCCTATTTGTAGTGTAGATGAGCGGTACCCGGTGAGATCTTCTGCTGTTGTAGCCCATCCGCCTCAAGGTTGTGTGTTGTGGCTTCACAAATGCTTTGCTGAATACCTCGGTTGTAACAAGTGTTTATTTCAGTCAAAGTTGCTCTTCTATCAGCTTGAATCAATCGGCCCATTCTCCTCTGAAAAGCATTTGGCATTTTCGCCCACAGGACTGCTACATACTGGTTGTTTTTCCCTTTTCACACCATTCTTTGTAAACCCTAGAAATGGTTGTGCGTGAAAATCCCAGTAAGTGAGCAGATTGTGAAATACCCAGACTGGCCCATCTGGCACCAACAACCATGCCACGCTCAAAATTGCTTAAATCACCTTTCTTTCCCATTCTGACATTCAGGAGTTCAGGAGATTGTCTTGACCAGGACCACACCCCTAAATGCATTGAACCAACTGTCATGTGATTGGTTGATAAAATAATTGCATTAAATGAGAATTTGAACAGGTGTTCCTAATGATCCTTTAGGTGAGTGTACATTCCCAGAGCTATTCAAATAAAATACTAAAAGCTCAGTTTCATACAAATGTTTTTGCATTTGTTAAGCAAATTTCGGGAAAATGTTACTAAAAAGAATGTGAAGTATTGCATGTTTCCTTTCCATCTGCTATGCTACGTATATGCATGTTTTCTCAAGTTGAATGGCCTCCTTGCTTTGGGTAGAGTTCTATTTGCTATCTACTGCAGCAATTATACATAACTAAATACTGCCAGGAGATGCAGCAGAATAACTGCAATAACTCACATAATGAGGGCTGAGAGCCATTTGCTATCGGAAATGCTGGCAGGCTGTTGCATTGCGTTGTTCTTTTCAATATTCACTGTAAAAGAAGCCCATCACCTCGTTCAGACATAGTCCATACCCAGCAGAGTAAACCACTGACCAAATGGTCAAAACAAATCACAATTTTATACGCCTATCAACCTTTCAAATCATGTTTGCTCAAATTAAATATTTGCATAAACCCAGCACGATTTTGGTATCCCAGTTAATTATGCCCAATTTTTGCGCCCTTGCCACTCTGTACGAAGCCTAAAAAGGACTGCTATGGTAATTCACAAATTAAAAGTGAAAACTTCCTATATTCATGAAGGACTGCAAACTTCACCTGGGTCACAGACAGCTTGACATAATATTTCATTAGTGTTTCATCAGCCTGGTGTCTTCCTCTTTGCCCTTAGGCTCAGGAATGTCTGTCTCTAAAGCGTATCACAGAGTATCTGTATGAATTACTAATATAAGATCTTTATTTGGGTCTAGATCTTCATCTGTGTCACTGTGACAAAAGGCCCCCAATCTCTCCTCATCGTCTTAATCACCGCACACCATATGCTCCCTCCTGAGACCTGTCAGAACTTCAAGTTTCAACTCAGCCTTTTTGTTTTACAAATTTCATCATTTTAAAGGGTTAGCTCACCCAAAAAATGAAAATTCTGTCAGTATTTACTCACCCTCATGTTGTTCCAAACCTCTATGTGTTTATTTGTTCTGCTATAGACAAAGGAAGATATTTGGAAGAGTGTTTTAATCAAACAGATCTCATTCCCCATTGACTACCATAGTAGGAAAAAAATACATACTTTGTTATACTCATACTTATACTGCACTATCTCAACACAAATTTAGGGATTGAATGCGAATTTAAAATGTATTTTCCATTCAGTTCAGAATATCGCACAACACTGGAGATAATACACCACCAGGCGCATGCACTGAGCCAATGAGGGCAGAAAAGAGATCTGCTTTGGTTTTATTCCAGTTCTATTTCCGTTCATCTGAAAACCCTTTCCAGTTGTATTCTTATTCCATACGTTTGATAAAAAGCTGTTAAGCTGCCATAGCCCTCCCATTGGCAATCCATCTCCATCTAAAGCAGCCAGTCACTGATTTGAGGCACACAAAAAGGAATTCTGGATAAAAAGATGGAATGAGAGATGTTAATATGGAAGCGAGACAGAGATCTGGACAGCTTAATGATCAGTCTCAGAGCGTAATAAACCCCAGCATGTCAACTCTGACAGTGATCCACATCTTCAACAAAAGACCGGTCCAGGGAAACAGAGGACAATTCAGAACCAAATCAATGAAACCCTTGGTTCTGGTGATTACGGTATCACTATCGAACAACACCACAACACTCACTGACACAATCTATACACTATGTTTTAAATGTGTTCTCTTACATGTGCCTATCATTGAAGCTCTTATTTGACAGGAAGTGTATTGTGAATGACAACTTCTTCAAAAATACAATAGAGAAAACATCCCGCCTGCCGCTTCTGATAACAATAGTCGCATCTTACTATGGAGGCATATACGTATGTGCAATTGCAGTTTGCTTTCATGCACTCAAATACCTTCAATTTAAAATCTTGACAAGATCGTGAACACAATAACAGCAATCATCATGTTATGAAAGCAAACTCTTTTTTCCTCCCGCTTTTTTTTTTTTCTCGAATCCTTTTTCAGTGTTTGTATGCACACAGGTTTTAACAGGTTAACAGGTTTTAGACACCTGCATTACAAAATCTGCATACAGTGTATTCCTGCTGTACTTCCGGTTTAATTTTTACCGTAATCGTTCTACAATTTATTACAATTAAGTGTGAATGATATACTGTGACTTCATTTTTGACTTAGTTTTATTAGTCATCTTTTGTTTATTTACAGATTAACTATAATAATGTGATGTGCCAGCGCTTAGTTTCCCAGCATAGATTGCATCGTGAATAAATTATGACTATTCATTGATTTAGCTAAATATGTGACCACTTTTCTGTTTCATAAAAGTTTATAGCAGTTTTTAATGTGCACACAATGACGGCAAAAAAAAAAAAAAAAATATTTGAATGTTCTACCCTATCTCACGACCAATTCGTATGAATTTGTATGAGTGATTAAAAATTGGCTAATTCGTACTAATTCGTACGACCTCACTCGTACGAATTCGTACGATTTGTCTAAACCCACGTGATGGTTAGGTTTAGGGGCGGGGTAAGGGGTAAGTCATTCGTACGAATTCATGCTAATTGGCCAATTCGTAAAATATGTACGATTTAGCAAAATCGTACTAATTCGTACGAGTTAAGTTGTATGAATTATTACGAATTAGCCACCTCGTAAAATTCGTACGAATTCCCGTGAGATCGGGTTGGAATGTTCTGTTCACTTGTCCAACGGTACCTTGATGTTCAATTAGCATTTAAGGCATTTAAGGTACTCATTAGTCTTAGTATGTTTTGTATGATTTAAGCCCTCGCCTAAAAAAGATATTGACACCAAAGTAAAAAAAAAAAAAAAATTCTCTGAAAAAAATTTCTCTGTTGGAATTTCTCTGTTTTGTTGGACTATATACACTGTAAAATAAAGTTTCACAGTATGATCCTGAATAGACTATTATTTACAGCACCATTTTCAGGAAGACGAAAACACACACACATAACACTACACATTAGCCGCTTGTCACTTCCTCAATAGCTGAGGTTAAATAAAGGGCTTAATTCACTTCTATTTATGTTATTAATTAGAAAATATAAAGACTGGGAGTGAAAGGGGGATAATGCAGCTGGGATGAGCTCATCAACACTGCAGTGAATGCTTTATTTATTAGTTGCGGTGTTCTAATGTGCCCTAATGACATTGATATTCATTACACCTTGCCCCAAGAGCACTTACTCTCACACGTACGTGCATGCGTGCGTGTGTTATGCTCTCTATGGAGCTCCGGGACCCGACTACACGTAAAATCCTGCTTCATTATTCCTCAATTAATTTAGCGGCATGTTTAAAACCTCAGCGTGTGTTTGCACCAATGTCATTATGCCGACATAATCCCGAGACTTCGGTGTCTTGATGCCTGTGATTGTGGGCGGTCGTTACTCTTTATTGTCAACGGCAATAAATTCGTTTTAATTTCTCTATGATGTCAACAATAAACATATAAGTGTTTTTTCTTCCCTTGATTAGCATATTTAAAGGCATAATTTACTCACCCTCATGTCATTTGAACAAATAGATGTACAATTTGTACAAACAGATGTACAATAATAATACAAATTAAAAGTAATTGAAAAATTCACACAGCATATGATGATGTATATATATATATATAATTTCATTTTATATATATGTCGCTCCAAATGTCGCTTTTTTTTTCCTCTGCAGAACATAAATTATATTTTGAAGAATGTTGGTCGTAATTTTTTTTTTATCCTTACAATGGACAAAACTATTTGTTTACCAACATTTTTTAAAAAAAAATTCTGCATAATAAATAAAATGCATACAGGTTTGGAACAACATGAGGGTGAGTAAATGATGACAGAATTTTTACTTTTGTGTGGACTATTTCTTTAAAATACTTAAAAAATAAACACAAACATATTTACAAATATAAATAAATAAATAAAAATCACTAAATAAATTGTACAACTGTTCACAATGTTAAAATAATACTATAAAAATGGATGGATGGATGGATGGATGGATGGATGGATGGATGGATGGAATATTTTTGTTCACACCCATCCAACATTTTGGTGGTATGTGCTTATCTTGTACATATGGCCATTTCAATGATTCAAGGCAGTTATAGGCCACATTCTCCACTATTGGCCACTGTTGCATTATGGGTAGGGCAGGTACAGCATGGAGATAGCAGCTTATAGGAGGATCATATCATTTCTACGAAGGCTGTCATTAACCGCTTGCTGTAGGTCATAGTAAACAGGTTGCCAAAGGGGAGGGAAGGTCAGTGTCATTAGTAACCGATTACTGGTGTTTTGTGGTAATAAAAAGACGGATTCTCAATGGTTTGTCCCACTCAAATGTCTTCTATAGTGGAAAACACAACAGGACCAATTACATCCATTCCATAGGGAACAGAGATGCAGGTCAGGCTTGTTATGTAGATGGTGAAGAGACAGGTGGATGCTGTTTGATACTGTTATGACTGGTTGAGAAAAAGCACTATTTAATGCTTAAATATTCAAGGCAATGCAATTTGGAAAGCATATGTGTGTGCATGTGCTTCCTCAGAGGCTAATTATATCTGTTTTTGTTTGCTACAGGATAAAAACAGCAAGGTTAACAATATAGTCTTTCACTGTTGTTTCATATATCTCTGACCATAAAACATGGTCTACAAGACTATTTGAAGCAGTCAAAGAATGGAAGAAATCAGATGGATCCTCCTGTTGACTTTACTTCAGTGTATCATTTCTATCTGTGAAACTTATAACTAAAACGATGAACACTTCAAGCGGGGGTGTCCAATGTCAGGCCCAGGGATGAATTTCAAACGGCCTACAGCTTGACTATTAAAACATATATCCAGCCTGCCATGGAAATCATGAAGTTTCACAATGTTAACAAAGGGTGACAGCAATACATTCTAGGCCAGGTGAAGCAGTAAACCCTGAGTGCCAAACTGGTAAGCGGTGCCATTTCTGCTGCGTATGAGAACCTTAAACGCAGAACAGCGCTGCTCGTTTGAACGGTCCCGCATGGAGCATTTATTAGCTCTGCCCAGCACAGCGCGAGCTGGGAACAAATGCATTTACGCTGACCACTAAACAGTGTGAGATCCAGTGAGAGCATTTCAAATTTAGCACAGAGGACTTCGATACAAACCACAAATGTCTCCATGTGATTTGTAAAAGTTTCAATTTATTTTCATATTCACTAACAGCTAACTAATTAACTAACTATAAGATGCTTTGTGAATGTTTCAATTCATTGTGACATTCAATAACTAAATATCATATTCTTTGTGAAAATGTCTATATATTTATCTATTCTCTAACTAACAAACTAACTAAATAAAGCATTATCTGCAAATGGTTCAATTTATTGTGACATTCACTAAATAAATATAATATCCTTTATGAATGATTCGATGTATTACGACATTCACTAACTAACTAACTAACTAACTAACTGACTGACTAACTGAATGATTGACTGACTGACTGACTAACTAACTAAATATAAGATGCTTTGCGGATGTTTTAATTTACTATGTCATAAACAAAATTTATACTTTAAGAATGTTTCGATGTATTACGCCATTCACTAACTAAATTTCATATGCTTTGTGAGTTTCAATTTATTTTCACATTCACCAACTTACTAACTAAACTAACTTACTAAATAGAAGATGCTTTGTGAATGTTTTAATTTATTATGGCATTAAAAAATGACTAACTAACTAGCTAACTAACTAACTAAATATAATACGCTTTAAGAATGTTTCAATTTATGTTCACATTAACTAACTAAATATCTAACTAAATATCTAACTAACTAACTAAATATAGCATTATTTGCAAATGTTTCAATTTATTGTGACATTCACTGACTAAATATAATATACTTTATGAATGTTTCGATATTTTTCTAACTAACAAGCTAACTAAATAAATATAATACACTTTAAGAATGTATCAATTTATGTTCACATTAACTAAATATCTAACTAACTAAATATAACATTATCTGCGAATGTTTCAATTTATTGTGACATTCACTAACTACATTTCATATGCTTTGTGAGTTTCAATTTATTTTCACATTGACACTAACTAACTAACTACCTAACTAACTAACTATAAGATGCTTTGCGGATGTTTCAATTTATTATGACTAACAAAATTTCATATGCTTTGTGAGTTTCAATTTATTTCCACATTTACTAACTAACAAGCTAACTAACTAACTAACTAACTAACTAAATATAATATGCTTTAAGAATGTTTCAATTTACGTTCACATTAACTAACTAACTAACTAACTAAATAAATAACAAGCTAATTAACTAACTAACTAAATATAACATTCTTTGTGAATGTTTCAATGATATATACATCATTATGCTTTGTGAACATTTCACTTAATTTTGAAATGAATACACAAATAAACAATTTTTTTAATAATAAATATAAATGCATTCTGTTGTGCTTTGAGTTATTTCTGAACGCAAGGACACATAAACACCCCAAAGATGACCAAAGACGTGAATCTCTAGCTCTAGAAGTTTGGAGACTTGTTCTTAGACACAAAAGGCTGTGTAGAAGTCAGATCTCACTGTTCTGCTCTCCAATACCTAGCTCTATGGGACATCTGGTGTCACTTCGCCCCTCAGCTGTGCCGCTACGGTCTCATGGGCTCATGGCCTGGCACAAAACATCATTGTGTGGCCGCTAAGGAACAGGTGGTACATCACAAGAGGACAGTGCAACAAGACTCATAACAAGAGAGGCAATAGCCTGTCCCCTCTATACACTGCCCACACAATGACCAACAGGCCCCTTGGCACTGGTCCCATCCCCAAACATCTGTCTGACTACAAATTCTATCTATCTATCTATCTATCTATCTATCTATCTATCTATCTATCTATCTATCTATCTATCTATCTATCTATCTATCTATCTATCTATCTATCTATCTATCTATCTATCTATCTATCTATCTATCTATCTATACAAAACACATGGAAAACGTTACAAAAAAGACATCAGCGAACCTTCGAATCCATTCTGTTTGAGGCACTGTGGTTTTGCGCATGTGTGATTGTTTGTGTGTGTAGATCCTGCACAGTATGCCTGTGATTTTAAAGCCGACCCCCACAGACTGAACAAACCCCCGGGCGTGAGTGTGTGTGTTTGTCTGTTTACACATGCGCCCGTATGAGGGCCTCATACCTCTCCTCTTGGAATCCTTTCTGACGCTGGGTCTGGCAGCAGGCTGGAGCTCGGCCTCTGTTGACATATTAAATCCTTATTCCTTTACCGTGCAGCTGGGTGGCTGTGACTGGCTCATCTAGAGGGGCTTTCCACTGACTCGGGAACAGTCCACCACTGCCTCTAGCCTCGACACGGCATCTCATTCACTCCCAGCAAGGGCTGCAAGGGAAGAGATAAAAGACATTTTCAATTCATTTAACCTAAGTGTCGTGGCGGATCCATAGCATTGGCGAATTAACACACACATACCATAAAAATGCAATTAATGCATACAATGACTTGAAATCTATGATGAGCATATATATTTTATGTAAATATATATATAAGTATTTTGTTTTCTTTATCTTGTGATCGCTTACAGTATTTGTCCTTATAATTTAAACCCTATATATATTATGTCACGATACATATCACGATATTGAAATCATGGAAGAATTGCAATGCGATACCTATCATACATATGATAATACGTTAACACAAAATGTAATGTTGATTAAAATGGTAAATTTGGTATTAGATTGTGGGTGTAAATGAATAGCCTTGAACTTAGTGCTGGAAACCCAATGGACTGGACAATGGTGACACCAGAATAAAAATATGCATGAAAAAAAAAAAAAAAAAAAAAACAGAATTACTAGTTACAGTATATTCAAAATAATGTAGGCCACTTTTTACTGGTAACATAAGACATTTGGCATTATCAGGACCCACAAATATTCCCCATTGGATTATTATACAGTGCATTTTATTCAAAATTATATTTAGTAGTAAACTAAAACTCTGAAAACTAAATTTTTTTCTCACAGTTATTTTATTTTAAAGTGAACAATATTCTCAAAATATACTCTAACTCTATATAGACCTTATGTAGCCCCGCCCCTTTTCAGCACTGCGCTTGTGGTCTTTTGTCTTCCGGTCTGTATTTTTATAGTGATCTTGTCTATTTATGAATGAACGTCTCGTTTTAAAAGCTTCCCGGTCTACTGACATTTGTTAAGAAATCTGCTTTAAACATTACAATCCTCATAAAACTTTTGTTAACTTCACATTAAGTAAATCCACTTCACCAGCTAATTACTCCTGGACAGCGATGCCATAGAAATATACAGAGCGACTGCAAAACCGGAAGTTCAAAGACAATATTCTAAAGATGGCGGCGCCCTCGTTTCTCTGGTGCATAAGGTCTGTACACTGGGATTAAACAAAATAACATGGAAATATCACACACATCCTCTTTATCCACTAAAACCAGCGATAAACAAAGATGTTACTAATTTTTTACTCACAAACTAACATATCCAAGTCTGAAATAAACTAAAATGCAAATCTTTAGAAGGCCAAATGTCTTCTAAAAGCCCTTCAGATGACAACTTGCAGAAAATGTTAAATGTAAATACTGTTGATGTTAATAACATTCCACAGTGTGACATCGCTCTCTCTGAAGGAGGTTTTGGCTTGTTTTCTCGCGGTGTTTCCTTTCTCCACAGGCAGGAGGAAGCACTAAATTGTTTCATCAGCTCTCTCTGCCTTCTCTTTCGCCTCTCACCTTGTCATTGCATGAGCAAACAATGCCATCTCTTTTTCCTGTGCGCCTCCACCATCGCCCCCTTCACTTCCTCTCGGGTGGTTGGAAGCACCTTTCATGTGTTAATTGGCCTCAGTGGCACTGTAGCATCACTGCAGGTGCCAGAGCCATCAGCAGATCAAACCAGCTCCACCCACAACAGTCATCAGATGAAGAAGAGACCGCAGGGACCGTCACTAACTGCTCAGGCAGGCCGACAGAACAACATGGCATCACTTAGAAATCGATACACCTCGAGATGTATTGACTGGGACGAGTCGATGCCTCTAAGGCATAGCACAACAGAGCAACCTGAGTGTAGGACATGAGTCTATACGGCCTTCTTTGATATAATAATAAAAAAAACAATACCAAATAAAATCTCACTTTTAGGTGATAGTACACCCAAAAATGAAATTTCCCTCATTTTTTCCTCACGGTCATGTAGTTACAAACCTGCAAGACTTTTTTTTTTTTGTCCATATGGGGAAGGGTTATATCGATAACTAACCTAACTAAAACTCAAACCATAAAAAAAGTTGAAATTACATTTATAAGACTAAAACTATAAAAAAATTAGGCTACTTGAAAAAAAAAAAAAAAAAAAAAAAAACACTCAAGACCAGGGGTGCGTTTCCCGAAAGCATCGCTAGCCAACTATGGTCGCGTAAGTTACGTCGTTCCCAATAGAGTTCCATGGAAATTGCGACCAACTTGCGACCATAGTTGGCTAACGATGCTTTCGGGAAACGCACCACAGAACGTTTCTTCCCAGATTGGTCAGCCAACAGAACATGGTGTGCTGCAATGGCTGCCATACACACTTTGTGCATGGACAAGGAGTGTCCCACGTCCAACAGCTCCAGTAGGAATGAGAGGACCAATGATATTTCACATGACTCTGGGTCTATATGGTTTTCAAGCACCAGCTGGAAAAAAAACCCGCCCATTTCGAAACATAGCTAGGAGTCCTAGTTTCAGACATAGTGTTCAACACCTTCACAGGAACGACCCCGGATACCTGTTTAGGGGCCACACATGTAGGACCCATAGATCGGGCTGCGGATGCCACATCGTTCCCTTCGCCTGAGGTCTTTCCTCATCAGGACAGGCTTTGGAGCTGTGTCCGACAACCAACTCCGGAAACCATCCAGAGAGGAGCCACCAGAATGACTGGACACTCGCTCTCTCTGACCCATTTGATGACTTGTGGAATCATCGAGACAGGGTGAAAAGCATAAAGGGGACGGTAGGGCCTTCGAGAAGAACATATTGCAGTGGGTGTTGTTTTTCGAGCCAAAACAGGTCGATTTCGGCTCTGTCAAATACCTTCCATATCAGACTGACCACCTGTGGGTTCAGGGACCACTTGCTGAGGGGAGTGTTGCCCTGTGAGCCCATTTCCGCACCCAAATTCTGGACACCGAGCTATGCGCAGCTCTCAAAGAGCTCAGATTGTTCCCATCCCATAAGAGGATATTTCTCGCCAAAGCATGCAGGTCACCTGACCTGACGCCCCTCTTGTGATTTATCTGCAGATACAAACATGTGAGATAAAAAAAAAGTATCCTGCAGGGTATCTGGCAACCTCGAATCAGTTGGGGTACTGTAGATACACCGCTCTACATTAATTTGAAAGTGATTGCAGTACCAGTTTTGGCCACAATCTTACATACGGCTCCTTTAAAAAATGTAATTAAAAAAAATGCAAAAATATAAATATAAGTACAAAATAAAAATGTAAAAATATATAATATCAAAAGATTTGGAACATCACAACGGTGAGTAAATGACTACACAATTGTCATTTTTGGGGGAAGCATCCCTTTAAAGATATGTGGTAGTATCCAACATGATTTTGCAGTGTAGATATGGAGTATTTTGGATGTGATTTAGAAGCTCATTTCCAATCCCACATCTGAAATGTAAAGCTTTAATACCAGTAAATCAGTGGAATTAGTCTGCCCCACAAAAAAACCTAAATGTATTGCGACGATAAAGCCCAAACACATCAGTTCTGAGCGCAGTAGCTTTAAGAGGCTAGTCTGCAAAAAGCCTCTAAAGTCCCAGACTCGGCTCCGCAGGCCGGGGTAGTGGCCACTATAAACCGCCGCTGAGGGGATTTAAACAGCCATTTCATTTCCAGCTCCAGCCACCGCCTGGCCACGCGCCGCACATTGTGTGCAGAACATTTAATTCCGAATAGAGAGAGCATGTCGCAGAGCAGCAGAGATTCACACGGCGCTCTTTATCTGAGAGAAACACACAGAGAGGAGCTGTGAGTCAGTCCAATTACTGCCATTATCTCTCCGAGAGAGAGGGAGAGAGCGAGTTCCCCACTAAACATTTTCCCATTCTAGCCTTTTTTTCTTTCCATTTTCATTAGCCTCTCTCTTTACCTCCGCACATCTGGAATCGCATAATCCTTGATACTATTCAGACCAGCTGGCTCACTGTCCTGCACTGGAAATCTGTGAATGTCATATTGTCACTTTCACAGAAAAAAAAAAACATTGTTTGCTTCACCTTTTGTGTACTGAAAAATAAAATATATATCGAATAAAAAATTGTGGCAAAGCAATCGACACGTTGGTCCTGAGATCAGGTTCAACATGCAGTTTCATCTGTTCGTCCTATTCTTTTCCTCTCTTCCTGGTAAATTCTAAACACGGTGAATGGTTCTCATGAAGCAAAACAAATACATAATTCATGCCACATTTACAATCAGAAACATGACAGTTTCTCAATGAAGGCACTAACTAAATATTTTGTATGTTATTTGCCCTCCTCTCTTCCTCCACGATACATAAGGCGAGGATTAGTGCATCATTCTCCTGAGGCGCTGCGGATATTTCGAATATCTAGGCTAAGGTCTCCTCTGGGACACGCCACACATTCAGAGCATGCGAGGAAAGTGGGTGAGCCGGAGAAGTTTACCGCGCATAAAAAGTGGCGTCCAATCTGCCAGACATAGAAGTAAATCATTTGTGGTTGCCTTTCGTGCTTTTTCTTTATCGGTTTATTTCAGAACTGCAGATGGAGTGAAATGTTTGGTGAGATAAAACACGGCTCTGCAGGACTCGGAGAAGATGTGCTTACAAAGCCAAAACCGTGAAAAACTCACACCATGGATGCAGGAATTAAGCTCATATCTGTCATATCTAATCTGCTTGTGAACTTGGATGTGCACCGGCAAACCACCTAATGGAGTCATGTGCACTTCAGTATGGATTCCAACCAGTATGAATCCACATCAACCTGATATGCTACAGTGAATCGCTAATAATGATGACGTTTCATTTGCTTACTGTAGAATTTTGGATTTTTCATTACTTTGTGGCTAAAAGTTTACAATGCATAATTAAAAAAAAAAAATGGGGTCAGTAAGATTTTTTATTTTTGAATGAAATTAATATTTTTATCAGCAAAACTAAATTAAAAGTGCCAGTAAAGACATTAATAATGGCAACAACGGATATTTATTTTAAGTAAACCTGAACAGTTTTTATCACCGTTACCACAAAAATACTAAGCAGCACAAATATTTTTAGCATTGAGAATAATAATAAATCAGAGCAGCACACATTGTATTAGAACGATATCTGAAGGATCATGTGACACCGATGACTGGAGTAATGATGCTGAAAGTTACGCTTTGTCATCACAGGTCAATATTACATTATAAAATAAGGTATATACTGTATATACCTTATAATATATCCCTTGGAATATACTTTTATTTTGGATGTGATTAATTGCGATTAATTATTTGACAGCCCTACTATTTATATTTAGGGTGACTTCATTCATGCATCATTTTCATTACATAGGACAGGTTTCTCATGTGTAAAAAAAACATCTGGATGCAACACAATAAATAATGTACCTTTATAACAATATCTTGAATATGCAAAGCTAATGCCTTTACTTTTGTTTATTGCACACTATAAAAAGTCCTTACCTAAAAAAACGAGAATTACAGTGTTTTAAAGCGGATAATTTTAGAGATGCAATTTCTCACAGAAAGTTTACCTTGCTGACAGTGCACAGTAACATCTTGAAGAAATTGTAGGCCTATATCAATTCATGCCCTTAACAACACAACTGCAAGAGACAATATAATTAAACAATGTCTAAAGTTAGAAAAAGAAAACCTGGGCATACTGTAAACTAACTAACTAGTGGGTTGGTGGACATTTTGACTTGACAGTCGCTAATTATTACCGAGCAAAACTTTTAAACATGGTACTCTTGTATTTGCAACCACATTGGTTCAGGACCACAAGGGGAAGGAGTCCTTCAGGGGGAAGAGGGTGGAATCAAATGCAGATTTGGACAAGTCAATCAAACCAAGCGTGAAAACCGCTTAAAGAGTGAAGTGAAGTTCAAGGATATGGAGGAATGAGGAACGTTTTGCTGAAACAATGTCAGGTCAGTATGCACAGCCAGCAGCAGATAACACAATGGAAAGAATGATTTTCTTTACCAAAGTCATACTATTCAAACCTCTTACGTCCTTCTTGACATTACTTCAGCTTCCATCTTTGAGTGGATCAGCTGGGGTGGACTTCAACAGATATCCGCAGACAAAACTAGTACATAAGGTGCTTGATGCACCTTGTAGAACACAGAAATCATCATGGTATAGGACTATTCCGTGCCTCCCACTTATACTGGGACAACTGCCGCTACTACAAATCCATCCGGAATATTCCTTCACGCTTTCCAAGACTAATTGAAGCTCTATAAAAAGCTCCTGAAAGAATTGTGCATCCCGCTACGTCTAAAGGATCATCCACCATGCCAGGGACTACAGCACCCACGGAGCTATGGAAGAGTAAGGAGGGCAAGAGGAGGAGGAGGAAACAGGCAGTAAATTGGATGCCCATAAGTAGCACGCTGCCAACAAGCCTGCTTAATCCCCATAAATCACCCACCACTAACAGGCACACAGTGCCAGGCGCTGCGGCCGGCTGCGGGCGCCGGGGCTAGTGTACACTTCTCTGACCACATCTCGGCCAGTCTTAGAGGAACCCTGCTGACACTGCCGTTTACAGACCAGCTGGGGTCAAATAGTCAGGACATACAGACAAACACTGAGGCTTTATTACAGTAGTGGTGTTTGCTAAGGCATTGGACGGCTTGGGGAAGGGCTGTTTTGAGCACTCACAACTAGACAAAACACACTAGCAACCACCTATCTTGGATGGATGGACAATTGCAATGGACAACTGTGATGGATGATGAATGGATGGACAATTGTGGATGGATGGATGGATGGATGGATGGATGGATGGATGGATGGATGGATGGATGGATGGATGGATGGATGGATGGATGGATGGATGGATGGATGGATGGATGGATTGACAATTGTTATAGATGGATGGATGGATGGATGGATGGATGGATGGATGGATGGATGGATGGATGGATGGATGGATGGATGGATGGATGGATGGATGGATGGATGGATGATTGTGATGGCAACTGTGATAGATGATGAATGGATGGACATTTGTGATGGATGGATGGATGGATGGATGGATGGATGGATGGATGGATGGATGGATGGATGGATGGATGGATGGATGGATGGATAATTATGATGGCAACTGTTATGGATGGATGGATGATTGTGATGGCAACTATGATGGATGGATGGATGGATGGATGGATGGATGGATGGATGGATGGATGGATGGATGGATGGATGGATGGATGGATGGATGGATGGATGGATGATTATGATGGCAACTGTTATGGATGGATGGATGATTGTGATGGCAACTATGATGGATGGATGGATGGATGGATGGATGGATGGATGGATGGATGGATGGATGGATGGATGGATGGATGGATAATTGTGATGGCAACTGTTATGGATGGATAGATGGATGGATGAATGGATGGATGAATTGGTTTGAGGTTTTCATTACTTGAATCAATCTATAAATAAATATAAATTAATTAATGGAAAAAACTAAACTACAACTACAGTTTAAATTTACAACAAAATAATAGGAAAAAAATATATATATATTATAAAACTTAAAACCTTTACAACCCACCTGAAATAAACATAAAACATTTCACAAAATAGCAATAACACTAATAACACATTTTTTTAATCATACTAGTCTAGATTATCTAGTGCATTATCTTTGTCAGCTCTAAAATATTAAAACTAAAATAAAAACGAAATGAACTGATGCTAGAAATCTCTGTAGGACAAGAAAACTAAAATGAATAATGATTGAATAATGTATAAGCACTTACGAGCAAAAAAAAATTGAAAAAAAAAAACCTAAATTAAAATAAAAAACTAAAATAAAATTTAAAATTATATAATATTATATACATTTAAGATAACCCGGCCACCTAGCACCCAGCCAGAACACTACAGAATTATTAGAGAGAGTAAATTGGAGGGATGGGGAAACATATCCCTCATATTTACCTCCTCCATTTCCCTCCTATTCAGGACATGCCGTAAATGAACCATCCGCACCACCTACATGAGCTCAGCCGTGGCTCAATGTACAGGCATCTGCAGTATGTGAGCTACCCCAGTATGCCACAGCTCCAACTGATCCCTCCTTTGATGGAATTCTAAGTGTTTAAATGCAATGTTACCCACATTCACGCACATATGGGTAGATAAATATGTGTCATTACTAGCCTCTCCACGACTGACAGCGCGTGACAGCCATTCTCAGACATAAAATGCAGATAACCACACTCACTTTCACAGGCGTGTATACCGTCTGGGTAAATGACAGGACATGTCAGGCTCTGCTCTCTTTTTCCCTTGCCATCTGCACCGAGTCCCAGTTCACCTTCCTAAGTTTGGGACGTGCCCTGAATACATGAGTTCCTTTTACATATTCAGCCCCTCTGAAAAAAAAAAAAAATCATACCAGCCCAACACATTTCAAGAACACACTAAAGAAATGTTCTTTAGTATGTCAAGCGCATTAGATAAAATGCTGAACAATTATGTGTCACAGGTTCTACTCAGAATATTTGAGTATAGCAGATAACACTAATACACGTGCTGTCACTCAACAGCACACCTGACAAAGCAGCAGACACATCACAGTGAACCAAACCTGCCAATCAAAAACACATATCCACATGCCGAACAAATGCTTGTACCCACAATCCTCTACATCCTGCCAGATGTGCTTTCTAATCTAGTACTCATCTCCAATAATGTTGAACCTCAGGTGGGCCCGGCCCATTCCGGAATATGAGCTGTTGAGGCTCAAAGATTTTTTAATAAGATATAATGCTGCATACAACAATATAGAAATATATTGTGTAAACGGCTAACCTCGGATATCTTACTGCAGCCGCTGTTTTCAGAAAATGTAAAGAGAGATAATCACATTTTTTAGGGTGATGACAGCTGAGTTAATCGGAGACTTTTAGAAGGGCTGAGATGAAAGTCTAGCGACGGTTATGCACTGTGTGTGTGTGCCAGAGAGAGAAATGAAAGAGAGAAAGTGAGAGTCTTGCACACAAAACTGACCAAAATCTGGGTCACGGTAGCTCTCTGAACTCCAACCAGCACCGTTCAGCCTATTACCGAGAGAGAGAGAGAGACTGAAAGACCGAAAGAGGATAAGACAGCGGAAAGCTAATAGTGAAACCACATATTAGTGTGTATCACAGAGCTGAACTGGTTCAAGTGCTGACTTATAACAGAGTTGCTCACTGTACAAAAATACAACAAAATACCCTTAAAATCAATCATTGAATGCGATTTAGTTTTTAGTGAACTGCAAAAATCCAACACTATTCTTAATATGACATTCTGAATAGGAAAACTGACAACTTTATAAGCATATAAATATCAGCAGAAGTGTGGTTTACACATGGTCAAACACTGGGCCAAATATTATAATAGTATTAGCCATATTAGCACCTGACAGATGGACTTACACTATACAGTTAGTATACACTATACTAGGGGAGAGCGGGGCACAACCTAACACATTTTGGTTTTGGCTCAATTAATTAAAAAATAATTAGGTTAGATTAACACTTTTTTTACACAAGCAACATACACATCTCTGCTACAAATGACCAGTTAAAGTTTTTTTCTAGGACCTACCATTTTCGTACAGTTGCAGTGAAAGTGACAGAAGTGCAAATGTTACAACTTACCCCATATGCGGGGTTAATTGTAACAGAGGGGTTAGTTGTAACACTTGTGTGTAACACACATAATTCAGTTCTATTTTATTTGTATAGTTTGATATTGTTTGTGCATCTGTATAGACAGATATCCATACATCCAGCCCTCATCCAATCATCCTTCTATTATGGATCAATATCATGGATAGAGACGTAGAAAAGGGCTGCATAGTTTTGCAATAAATAATAATAAATAAAATTATAAATATTGTAATTGCAATTAAATCAGATTTGTGTGTGGCAGCTGCATGTACAATTATTATTATTATTATTAATAACAGTAATAATAATACAAATGAGCTTAAAATAAAAATTTAAAGGGTTTATTGCATTAATAACAGGCCGTATTTTTAATAAATAAACAAGTTATCATTCATAGTACACTAAATTTTAAACATTTTAAATTCCGACATTGTTTGTGAAAGTCTAACAAAGTTAAATGCATACTCAAATCTGAAAAGTTGTGTGGCTCTGTTTTCATTTGATTATCATTGTACACTTGGCGGCTTAGTTGTAACACTCTGTTAGAATTAACCCCGCTGTGTATTACATATTTTAAGCCTAGCTAACAGTCGTTAGGAATTACTGATATGTTTCAAAACGGTGCTGTGTTTGAGCCAACAAGACAGTGATTAAGACAATATAAAGTTAGATTTGGAAATGTATACACCCAACTCAGAAACTGAAAAAAAAAAAAAAAAAACAATGATAAAGAAAAATAGCGGAAAGACAACCTGCTTGATCCTGACGAACTATGTAAACATTAGGTTGTGCCCCGCGCTCCCCTACTATACAGTCAGTCAGTATGATGATTTTAAAATGTTTTTAAAGAAGCCTTGTATGCTCACCAAGTGTGGCAGATGTGGGTGAGCCTGGGTCAGGTCAGTTTGAGTTTTTATTAAATTAATTTTGTTTATAGTAAAGAATACACAACAACATTATTTAGGTTTAATAGACTATTTAAACTTTCGTTTGGAGTAAAGTGCGCACACTAGTTTGAGTTTATTCTTACCGTTCTTTCTGTTTGTTTGTTGTTACGGCTGAGTCCCGTGAGCTGGTGCACCATCTAAAGGGGTTCGAGTGGAAACATTGGATGTATATATATGGTTCCGGCCGATGATCGGGCCACAACCATTCCGGTTTCTGCTCCGGGGGAACTCCAAGGACTATTTTGCTTGCTTTGCTTTTGTTTGTTTATAAGAAGTACATTTATTAAGTGAAGTTATTTGATAGTCTTATTTGAGGTGTTTGTTTATGTATATTGGGTGTTTTCATATGCGTTTATTGTGTGTAATGGCCATTATATGTCTGTGTATCCTCCTTTATGTGTTAATTGGTGCTGGCCACCAAGGTGTAAATTTGGTAATTGTTCGGATAAGTGTTCTGGGAGAGAACAGGTGCTGTAGGCCCTGGGCCTCTGTTAATGTTTGAGAGGCAAATGCAGTGACCCATTTTTATTGTATCTTTTCTTTTCTTTTTGTTTTGTTATTTGATTTTTGTTATGTTTGGTTTAAAACCATTGGGTTAGCATTGGCTTTACTTTTGTAACCCAATCCTATGGAAATAAACCCCTAGACGTTTGCAGTAGCCTGCTGCCTCTGTGTTCTTTTATCCTTTACTGGTCACATCTATCACACCAAGGCTGCATTTATTTGTTTTAAAAATACTGTAGTAATATTGTCAGCCATTATTACAATTTAAAACGACTTATTTTCTATTTTAATATATATATAAAGTGTAATTCATTCCTGTGATGGCAAAGCTGAATATCAGATTGGCTCCTGCACATCTGATTTGCCACTATGACTCAGAAAACACTTAACAACGCATCCCTAAAGCGCCCATATCCTCTATACACGCATGGTGACTCCACTGTTTGACTCATTGGGCTGTTTTTGCAGTGGCCTTTACAAAATCATGAGCATTAGCAAGGTTTGGGATATCCAGGTCAATACTAAAGATGACACATGCTCATTTTAACTAAATAATATGACTCAATACCCAAAGAACATCACTAACTGTGGGGTATTTTACTGTCCGTCAGAGGAATTGAAGGTTTGGTCTTGCCTGAAGTCAGTCAGCAGTGTTGGGGAAAGTTACTTTTAAAAGTAATGCATTATAAATCACGTTACTCTCTAAAAAAGTAACTAATTGCGTTTATTAGTTAATTTTAATGGAAAGTAATGCGTCACGTTTCTTTTTGTCATCTGGTTTTGGCGTGTTTTTTGATCTATAACTACAATAGCCATGTCATGTTCACACGTCACACACAACGCCTTTGTATTTCTCTCAACATGGGAACAGGAGAGATTTCAGTCAATAAATTGGAAAACAAAGTAACTTGCGTTACCTTTTTTTTCAAAAAGAAACTTTGATATTTTGTTGTAGATTTAAAAGTAGTGCGTTACTTTACTAGTTACTTGTAGAAAAGTAATCTGATTACATATCGTTTTACTTGTAATGCATTACCCCCAACTGTCAGTCAATATGTTGCCCTGATGTGATCTATCTGCCTGTTTGACTGTTCTGAGGTCCTTTTGGCTTTTAACTGACAGTTGATCCACCCAAACGTGACCCACATCCACAGGATCACAGCGTCCCACTGTGTGAAATACACAGACGAAACCCAATCCTTTGTTTCCCTGAGGGTGTGTGTTTAATGAGTGACGGGGCGCTAGATTCATTACTTGTGGTGATTGTAGAGGGTATGTACAGGCCTTGGCATGACATGATTGGGACAGGTTGGCATCTGGTACTCGTTGCACAGATGGCTCTGTCAGTGCACATGGCATCTTTCAGCCCAATGAGAGCAGCTGCCATTGAAACCCACCCCAGCACAGGTACCACTACGAGCCAAGAGCATTGACGTTTCCACACACACAACGATCATAATCATAATCAGATGTATTGTCAAATAAACTGCTGTTTAAAATGCTTTATTTAAATAAACGTGAACTGGTTACATTGTTACGACATTCGGATCCATTTACAATACTCATATGTGCAATGGCTGTGGACGGAAGACTGTTTTAAAATACTCAAAATGCCAACAATGGAGTCTGATTCCCAAGCTAATGACTTCACACATTTTGATGAACATTGACTATTGAATTCAATTCAATATTTGGTAACAGAATTGCATATGTCTTCCTCAAATTGGAACTGTAAAGGAACCATTAATGAAGTAGAATCGTCAAGAGGAAATAGGAATTAGAACCAGAATTCCTTCCATCCCAATTCTTCAGCTACTTCCATTCTCCCACCAGCCCAGTCTCAACATTAAAAATATGAAGATGAGTATGAATATATAAGGAGATATAAAGCCATTCATTGGGCTCTACAGTGAGCTCAGTTAATTATGCGTCTGACTGCAGGAAACTGCCCGTTTTCTTTGGCACACTCAAATTGAATAAGTGCTATGTATCTTCAAAAACATTTGGGAAGTTTGGGATGCACAGAGGAGGTAGTACTTAGCACAGTACATTTATCAGCATGCCACAAGCACTCATTCTTTTTCAGTCAAAAAGAGGCGAGAAAAAAAAAAGAGAGAGGTATCCTGGCTTTGAATAATGCATGAGCATTTTTGAGGAATGTGCGGGTTCTCCAGCTGTCTGATCCGAGGCATCCCGCTAAAGTGTCATTCCAGGCTCATTATTCCCAACCGGAGTGACAATCCACTTAACATACGCACTCCTTTCTTATGCTGCAGCCTGCCAATCATCTCTCTGGTTGCCCTTTTAGATATCAGAAACACATCCCAGCTGTCTCATCACGAGCCGCCCATCACTGTGGCATCATGGGTAGTAACTGATAAGCCCACTTAACCTTTCCCCTACTACTCCTACGCTATTTTGTTTTCCCCTGCCTCTCTCTCGCCCTTTCGTTTCCTCTATTGCTTTCTATTTGGCTTTAATTGTTCTAGGCCCGATTGACGCGTTTCAGCGCGGTTGGCGTGCCCTGAGCCATCCTCATTGGAGCTCTTATTGATCTGTTTTTGGCTGAACATATTCCAGATGAGTAAAGCCAGTCGGCGTGTTTTGCTGGTCCTTTTCATCAGCCACAGGAAGGAGGCTGCTTAAGTTACTTTGATTTCAGCGCTATACCTAAAGTGCTCATGGATCACTGTTGATGCTCCCCAATGAAATTACGAACCCAAAACCAAGGGAAATTAAACGGCTGTCGGGTGGACGGAAAAATATGAACAGGAAACTCAAGTGGGCGTGTTGAGGAGCATCTTGTTTAAGTCGTTGTGTTAGCGCCAATCTAAATCCAGTCCAAGTTATTTGGAGATAGAAACTCTTCAAATAAACAAACTCTTCAACTCTTGTATGCAAACTCTTCAAATATGGATCTAAAAACAAGAAGACTCACTCAACATGACCCAATTTTGAATGTTCATGTAAAATAAGAGTTATTAGAGTCAGTTTGAAAGTCAAAAATAAATCTGAGTTTGACAACAGAACCAGACCTCTCTCATTATACAATGGGGATGTTTTTTGTTGAAACAATGTTTGTTGTTTGTTCATTGAAATTTCCATTGGTGATCTGTTGGTATGGCAGTGTCCAATACATTAAAAACGTGTCATTTTAAATTAAATACAGATTAAGTTCTAAGTAGGCTTGAGTAGTAATAGTGTTAATGAATGAACTGTTGATTGTCGGTTGACTGACAAACAAACAAACAAACAGATAATGATTGTCTAACTGAACATACATATAAATAAAATGATTAACGAACAAAGCAAAACACAAACAAAAGAGCAAACAAAAAAAAGAAATTGAGAAATGTATTTCCCTTTCAGTCACTCACATTCGACGTAACGTCGTCACATCGACGACACATCTCTCGTTCCCTCCTTCAGGGAACGAGGGTTAAGACGTTATTATGATCAACCAACTAGTGTTGTCAAAAATATCGATATTTATTAGTACTCCAGTACTCCATTGCTGCAGTATCGATACACCGATACCAAGTGACACACACCCGCCTCCTCTCACTCGTCTCATTCGTTCCAGTTGAATACTTGTTTTGCGCATAATTTTAGACATCCCCGCAGGTTTCGCGATCATACCGCAAAAGAGTGCGCATCACTGATCTTTATAAGTGCCACTCTCATAAATCCGCCCCTCAAACAGCTCGTGAGTACTAAATTGACTTCTTTTTATGCTTAAACGGTTAAATACATAAAAAAAAATGTCAAAATGACTCTCTTGCCAAGCATTCAGGGTGAATACAGTAAGTTTTGGAATGTAAATGGCCAGAGAACAGTATATTGGATCCCTGCTTAAGCTCTTAAAGTGACAGCAGCTTAATAAAACCGCTTATTAATCAAAGAAAAACCTTTGTTTCATAACTTTAATTATAAGCATTAATCAGTATTTAATTTTTACAAAAACTAAATAAAACTATCCAGTGTTATTTTACATTTTATTACTTTAATTTCTGAAGTATTTCTTACCTGAATACAGTTAGACTCCCACCTAAAAAGTGTAAAGCAAGGTTTATGCTCTTTATTCAAGTATTTATTTGTGCTACTGTTTGCAATTTGTTTATTTGTTCTTATTTTATTTTATTACTGGATATTTCCTTAACTTTTTTTTTTTTGTAAATGCAGTTCAACGATTCAAAGACTCCGTGTGCTGTTGGTAACGCTTCCTTTTACAGTAAAGTACTTATAGTGTACTTACAGTCTACTTACCTAGAAAGTACTGGCTAATATAAGGTAAGTACATGGAACAGGGGTAGGTTTAGGGGTAGGTTCAGGGTTAGTACTAGTTATTACCCAGTAAATGTAGTTATTAAAATAGGTATATAGTATTTACATGGGTAACGGGACTGTAAAAGGAAGTGTTACCGTGCTGTTTGGTAAAACAAAATTACCAAAATTATAAAACAATAACAAATTATCTGTATGCCGGTATACATGCAGTATTCCCTAGTATCGAAAGTTGTATTGAATATCAATATATTTTAAGGTATCATATCGAAGTTGGGAAATTCCAGTGTTGTGTCAACACGACAGTCGACCAACTAATGCTGGGTACACACCATAAGATAATTGGGCTGATTTGGGGCCGATTTCCCCCCTTCCGACAATCCTAGCTATGTCCCGTTTATCTTGATGATTTTGAAAATCTTATAAGATGTAAAAAAATCCTTTGGTGTGTACCCAGCATAACTAATCAGCTGACTATTCGTTCAATCAATCAATCAATCAATCAATCAATCAATCAATCAATCAATCAATCAATCAATTGGTTTATTGAACAAACCACCCAATCAATACAACAAACAGAAAACAAAGACAAACGTCTGATTGTTTGGTTGGTTGGTTGGTTGGTTGGTTGATTAAAAGAAAGAAAGAAGTGGAAGGTAATACGTGGAGGTGTGTAATGTTCTTCCTGTCTGCCGCTGTTGTCTGGTTTTCAGACTGTTGCTAGTAACATGGATTAGAGCAAAGCTTCTGCTTATTCAGAACAACCAACATATGTCATAACACCGCTTGAGAAAAAAACAACTCTTAATCACCTGCCGGCTCGCAGCCTGCCACAGCACCATGTGTGGCGGTGTGTGTGTGTGTCTGTATGAAAGATTCACCTAACCTGAAGAAAAGTGCTGTAAAAATCCCACAGAGCTGAATTATGAATATAGATAAAGCCAGTGAAAGATCAAAGTTTAAACCCCAGATGAGTCTCCAGTGACCTCCAGAAAAAGCACCAATCCTCTCAGACTGGACCTGGGTGGGATTACATATTCTGTCCTGGAGATTTAGAGCGGGCGGCAAGGGGCTTGTTTTGTATTTTACTTTCATCCTCCTGTAATTATTTTGGGACTCTTTCCACCCCACTAGACCATTTCAAAAGAAATGAGGCATCACAATTAATTGAAGACCTGACAATGAACTGTCAGAATAGCTGAAAACATACAGCCGCTGTGTGTGAACGAGAGATGAAATCGGCTCATACGCGGCGTGTTCATTAAACGAGAATAAACAAACTCGAATCATTATTCCAAATCTGCAGAGAAACGATCCTGAAATAGAGTTTCACATCTCTCTGTAACGTTGCTCTCGCTCCCCCTCTATCATCCCTCTTCTCGTTTATTTACAGAAACACAGCCGCGGCAGATATCAAACGTTACCCAATCCTACTCACGGGAATTCCTCACGTTTCATCTTTTAGACGGGAATGAAGGAAGAGGGAAAGAGAGGGATCTCTCTTTCTCTGGTGAGATGGCCTTGGCTGCTTCCTCAGATTTAAACAGGAGTTTCTCACTCCTCACACAAACAGCATGTGTTGGGAAAACAGCGAACAGGCCATTTTTTGGAAGCCAACCAGCTTTAATTAGCGTTATCTACTTTCTTTTATTCAGTTTTTTTCCGCTACATTCATTTTCTCACGGGTCTTGTGTGCCAGAACCAAACACTTCATGTAAGAAAATAGAAACACTTGATGCCAAATTAAGCTCATTCTCTGTGTTTTTAAGTGGTTTCTTTTTTACATTAATTGGAGGTCTGACTTGTTTCTATTGATTCTTTTAACTGGATTGATTCAAACAAATGCTTGACTGGTCATTTTACATCATCACATCATTTTAGCTGCTTGTTATCCCAACATGCCCCATATTACATGTTCTAATAAAGTCATACATATGCACAAATTGGTGTTTTCCCCAATTAAAGTTACATTAATTAGCATGTTTATTGAAATTTCATGTGTCCCGGTTCAGTTTCTTGCTCCCACACTAATTGAGATTAATGTTCTCATTGGCTATTTAAATTCATTTACATCTCTCAGCTGAGCTTTTGCATGTTTCAGTGAAATTATGACCTTGGTTTACAAATTGAACATTACTAATGGCACTTTGACTTTATCATACCATATATATCTCTCGGTATCATCACAGTATATCAATATCTACTTTCTCTTTCCGTCATTTGGTTACAAATTTTTGTATTTTCCCACAGCACACATTTTATTGTTACTTTTAGTTTTTATAGATTGTCCTGTCATGTTTGGTTTCATTTTACAGTCACAACAATAAGCATTGTGAAATCAATAGAGACATATGTGAGTCGTAAAATGCAGTTTATCGATATATAAACTGGTAACTAAATGTACTGATATTTCATTTCATTGTTATGACTGGTGACATGTCATGCACACCACAATCATTTAAATGGGTGTTATGAAGAAGTGTAGGTGGATTATTAAACCTGTCTTATCCAGTGTTCGTATATATTTATGTTTTTTATGACTAAATAGACATTTCATGCTGCAGTTAATACACATTGGTGCATAAACCTGATACTAAGTGTATATTGTAACTTGTATTACTAAATAAATATCTCTTTAGTCTTATAACTCTTTAGCCTTTTTTAAAAAAGCCCATATTTTAATTATAATTTATTATAAAGATGAATATTACCATTCAAAATGTTGGGATCAGTAAACATTTTACTTTTTTGAAAGAAATTAATAATTTTGTTCAGAAAAGATGCCTTAAATTGACGAAACATTACAGTAAATACCTTTATTATACTTCAAAAATATTTATATTTTGAATAAATGGTGTTAATTTGACCTTTCTATTCAATAATAATCCTGAAAAAAAGTTTCACAGTTTCCACAAAAATATTAAGCAGCTCAACTTTTCTCAACATTGATAACAAGAATAGTTTCTTAAGCATCAATTTAGCATATTAGAATGATTTCTGAAGGATCATGTGACACTGAAGACTGGGGTAATGGTTGCTTTTCCATTCAAAAATAGAAAACAATGTACATTTAAAATTTGTACCCCAAACCCCAAACTTTTGAACGGTATCACATTTATCACAATTTACTTTTGGTATCGCATTTACTTTTGAACAGTAACAGTATTTTATTATAATTAAATATATATAATGCATGCATAATAATAAATATAGCTGCGAGCAGTAATTGTGGGCCCAAGCCGGTGGCACCGCAATATATATATATATATATATATATATATATATATATATATACTGTATATATATATATATATATATATATATATATATATATATATATATATATATATCGGCTTTATTTATATATATAAATAGGTAGGTAACTAAAACTAAATTTAGGTAACTAAAGGCACCGGAGTTGTGGTGCCACCGGCTTGGGCCCGCAATCGCTATATTTTATTTTTATCTGCTGCAACTACACATTTAGTCAGCAAATATTGGGTAAATTACAAAAGCTCTGACTCATTATTTTGCTTTATTTTATGCAACTTTACTCCACTACGCTTCTTGTCAGAGTTGAGCATTTGGTTAAATATTTCCAAAGCACTATGAAGGAAAACCCTTTTACAACCTTAATAATAATAGTTAATAAAGGTTAGTTGAAAGTACAAGTCCGATTCAACAGGAAATACATTATCTTTCAACTCAAGTTAAAGTGTATTTTTTTGTATTTTCATTGTCGTTCAATCATATACAGTTACTGCGGTATATTCCGAAATGAGAAAACGTTCCTCCAGGACAATAGTACTACATAAAAACAACATAGGACAATCACAAAAACACATGAGACTACACAGTCTCCATAAATGCACGTGCAAACGTGTGCAAAAGTAAAGGACATTACAATACAATAAATAAATTACTCAAGAACCAGACAATAGGCACAGTAAAAGACCAACCAGTACAGTTATGAGTAATGCAAAGAGATGATACTTTCTGAAAAAATGCCAAATGTAAACATACCATACTATGGACATAGCATCAATTGCTTTTGTTTCAGTAGTTATACAAGCCATTCAGAATCCCACAACTTCCAAAGTTTACAAGGACATCACAGACCTGCAGCTAGACAATATAAATGACCATCCTCTTTGACCATTTTCACCAGGGTCAGTGGAGTTGTCGTCTTCGGAAGACACTTGAGTTCGAGATAAAGAGGTTCTTGTTACATGGGGTCATAAAAATCTAAAGGGCCAGTTGGCAATCTCTCAAAATGAACTGTAAGCGTCAATTGAGAAAAGAGAAAGCTAACCAATGGCAGAAGGAAAGAAAAATGAAAAATCCAACATATGTTTTGTAATGCGATGTGATGGACGACTGAACTCTGAGTCAATCTTTCATATCCTCCAGAGCTGAAAAGTTGTATGTTTAATGGGGGATGGCATCATCAGTCATTCACAACGCTTAATCTTGTAGTCGCATACTGCAATCCAATAAACAAACGCTCTCACCGAGTACGTTCTCGGGGACTTGAGTCCCAGGGGGCTTCGCGGGAAATGTCCTTCGCGCCACAGGTTTCCACACCATTTCCGAAACATTGGGCTCTAACTGAAGCCGTGAAAACACTAAACAAAACAGCTGGCCGTCTCTGTCAGCCTGCATCTCGTCTGCATCAGCGAATCCGTTAAATAATGGAGACATCTGCAACAGCCTGTCTGCCAGTCTCTGGGAAATAAGACATCTCAAGAAACCACACTAGGGGGCTCGACTGATCGTTTGAGGTGTTAAGGACGTGCTAATCGTCTAATGCAACAAACAGTCGCTTTGAGATACGGCATGAGCACAGAGAGCTGTTTGGAACTTAGCCCAACAAATTATCCTATAATTCCAAAACACTTACTCCCTGTGGAGTTTTAGAAGACTTTAATGCAATATCTAGCACAATATAACGCTTAAGATCTGACCTACCACAAAGGCCAACAGATATCTAGTAAAAACAGATTTTTTTTTTTTTACATTTATTCTGGCTGTTCAATTTGGTTAATTAAAATGACCTAAAGCAAACAGTTTTCTACATTGTATTACTTAAAATGACTTTGCATGCAATCATTTAAAACTTGGCAGAAACATGAGAGTTGACTTGATCCATTGGCATTGGAACTACATAAATAACACTGGTCTACATTTTTTAGTCATCTAGAGATCAAATCTACTATTTATTGTGTATTTTGATGTGCTGATTTCAAATATGACCTTCAAAACAACTTATTGGCTTCTGTTTCAAGATATTTAAATGGTTAGTTCACCCAAAAATGAACATTATCCCATAATCTTGGTGGACAAGGAGCGGCCCGCGTCCAACAGCTCCAGTCACATGACTCTGGGTCTATGGTTTTTCGAACACCAGCTGAAAAAAAACCCCACCCAATTCGAAGCATACCAAGGGGTTCTAGCTTCAGACATGCTGTGTCTGAAATCACCCACTACTCACTATTTAGTGGACTATTGAGTGAGCTCGCCATTTTGTAGTGCTGTCCGAATGTATAGTGATCATTATTATACCCTATATAGTCCACTCAATGTATCCCAGAATGCATTTTTAAAAGTAGTGTACAACCGATGGTCACTAACCCAAGCCGTACATACCATCATGCATTGCGCTGATCATAAAAATAAGTTATAATCATGTGTGGAGTAGCGCATTATAACAGAAAAGGCCAGAAATGACTTTTAGTTTTTAAATTTTGGAGAAATAAGCTCAATATAATGTCATGTATTTATTTTAAAAAATCTATTTATCCCAGAGACGATCGAGTAGTGTCCGAAAGGGGTGTTTCTATTATGCTGGTGAGCTCACTATATAGTGCTCTACTCCCAACCCCCTACATAGGGGGTAGGGAGTAGTGGTTTGAGTGGAGATTTTGGACACAGCAATAGTGTTCAACACCTTCACAGGAAGGTCCCCGGATACCCCTTTAGGGGCCACACATGTAGGGCCCATAGATCGGGCCAAGGATGCCACATCGTTCCCTTCAACTGAGTATGGAGGTCTTTCCTCATGGGGACATGCCATGGAGCTGTGTCCGATAACTGAACCAGCTCTGGAAAGCATGGTCTGGATTTCCAGAGAGGAGCCATGGGAGTGAATGGTCACTTAGATTTTGAAGCCCAAAAAGCACATCCGCACATCCATCCATCCATCCATCCATCCATCCATCCATCCATCCATCCATCCATCCATCCATCAATAAAATTATCTAATACGGCTCCAGTGGGTTAATAAAGGCCTTCTGAAGCGAAGCGATGCGCATTTGAAAGAAAAATATCCATATTGTATAACTATAATCACTGGCTTCCGGTAATGGCCGTAAGCAAGTTACCGCGGAAGAGTGAGGTCAGAAGTTTAAAATTATTATTATTACTATTTTTTTTTTTTCAAACAAATGTTGTGTGGATTACTTTTATGATGGATGGGTGTGCTTTTTTGGGCTTCAAAATCTAAGGTACTGTACCTCACTCCCATTATAAAGCTTGAAAGACCCAGGATATTTCTTAATATAACTCGGATTGTGTTTTTGTTGAATTAAGTAAGTCATAAACACTTAGGATGGCTTGAGGGTGAGATAATTATCCAAATTATGGGATAATTGTCATTTTTGGGTGAATTAACCCTTTCAAGTTTTTACATTTTACGTCTATGTGTTTTGTGTAGAGAGTACCTGTCGCCTGCCCACACTACAAATCAGCAAAAGGGTTATACAAATCACATTTATAATGTAACAAACGGCAAAAAAAATAGCTAGACGTTGTTTGTGGGCAGCCAATGAAGACCATAGGCTGACATTATGCAAATGTGTTGCATTGTTATGCAGGTAGAGAATCTTTAATATAACAAAATGACAGTTTTACGGAAACTCACTCAGTCATTTCAAATGACATTTCGAGAAGGAATGTCAAAATTGATTTAACTTTGTATGACTGTTGTAAGGCTAGAGCAAATGCATTCAAAAAGTATTTTTTTTCTTTTGAAAAGGGTTTAATTTAATTGCATGGAACATTTTTCTTCAATTTAATTAAGTTCACTGAATGTTTTATTTCCTTTCCCGTGTTCAGCCTCTTTAGATAACACACCAGCACATTCGTTTGCAGTCCTGATGTCATAGAGCAAAAAAAGGAGAAAAACAAATAAAATTGGAAATGCAAAAAAACATCAGAACAACAGTCTCTGATTAAAAAAAAAACATTAAATGAGTAATAAGTACATCTGTGACAAATGTGGCCTTCTAAGGAAGCTGCCACTGCCCTATAATCTAAAGTCGATAACAGATGGTTAAATATTTTATGGGGCGCCAAGAGCAGATAATTGGTTAGCTTAAAGAACACTTTATCACTCCTAGTTGTGAAGCGTTTAACCTTTGCCTCAGAGCAAGCTGCTAATCATTAAAGACCCTGCTTTTGACTGGGATCAATCACCCGGCTCTGACTGCCACTTTCACATTCATTTCCAAATTTCACGCTCACCCTCTCAAAGATATTGGACTTGCATTAGAGGGATAGAAGGATAACTATACGAAAAAGCGAGACAAAACAATGTTTATCAAATGATTAAAAATGCATATTTTCCGCATGCATTTCTTGGATGCAGTATTCCATGCAAAACACATCTATTTCTGACAATGCTACACTTCCAACAGAGCATCAAGCAGAGGAAGTTGGATTTAGGTTCCCAAACACTTTCGATGTTTCTCTACCACACCTTGAGGCGATACTCTCATGGAGAGACTGTTCATTTGAAGCAAACTAGGCTGAATGCATAAAACTGAGCAGCATGTGAAGGCTGTGTGACAAAATGAATCATGTATGACAAAATGAATTAGAGAAATATTGTGAAACAAGGTCAGCTCCATTATGCTTGCCTGATGAAAGAACCGTAATGCTGGAGAGAGAACAAGCCACAATTACTTAAAAATATAACATCTCTCAGCCAGATTGAGAGGAGCTGTGCGTGAATACGTGCATGTTTTAAAATTTTACATTTAAACCAATCTATTTTAACCAAATGAGGTGGTGCTCCAGAATATATTAAGCACTTAACATTCATGCATGCAGTACTTGTTTTCCTATACGCGCAAGACAAATTACTGTTTCTGATCTAGTCCTTACAAACCAACATAGTTAAAAATAAGATATATATATATATATATATATATAAATAATGTACAAATGTATTTGATAATATGAACAAATTCATTATTTTTAATTACTTCATAATTAAAAAATAAATACCCCCCCTCAAAATAATTAACAATTGTGTTATAATAATAATAATAAAATTAATACATATATTTATGTAAAATTTTATTGTATAAAATTCAAATAAATAAATAAAAATTGTATACATTTATATAAAATAAATTCAAAGATACATTATAAAAAAATCTACAAATTCAAAATGTAAAAATAATTAAATAAAAATAAATTCAAAAGTATATATATATATATATATATATTAAATAATGGCAGTCTGTGCAAACTCTTACTTTGAGCCATTAAATGAAATACAAAAACCACATGACTTAAACAACTAGCTGTGTTTTTCAGAAAAGAGGCTATGGTTTACATTTAAGAACATTCAAGTCAAGTCATCCTCATTTATATAGCGCTTTTAACAATGAAGACTGTTTCAACGCAGCTTTACAGAGATAAACCTTATATAATTTATGGTAACAGAGATCGGGTTGGTTTTATAGCGGTTCTGGACATTCAGCAGTCTTTATACCTTTGCAGACCTGCCAAGCAAGACTGAGTGATTGAGGGGAGAAGGTTGAATTTGCAGCACCCCTGGAGCAACACATTCAGAAATCATCTTGCTCAAAGAAACAGCGGCTGTGGTTGGAGTAATGACAGGTATCCCATAATCCCACAGTCCACAGCAGAAATACACACCTGCAACCTTCAGGAACCTCTCCCTTACAATCCAACACTCTCCAAAACCCTTATAAAAAATAACCTTTCCATCTCTACAAAAGAATTAGAGGTCTGAGAATCCAAGGCCAAATATTATGACTGTCAGGCATTGCGGTGGAACCTTATCCCACTCGTACAAACAGACAGCCCATTAATAATGTGTGTGTGTGTAATTGAGCTCCATAAACTCAAAGTGCAGCTATACTGAAGAGCATTCAGTATCGAGAGGGCATTGCTCACCCTCTCTTTCCCCTACCAAATCACTCAGCTGTGAATCTGACGATGTGTGTTTGTGTGCAGGAAATGAATACACTCGGAGCACAAGAGCCATTCAGACCACTTAACGTTACTCTTGTTAACGCTTAGTAACTAAACGGTGAGTAGCTACCACTGGAACAGCATCTAAATGAAAAGTCGATCTGAGCATCAGCCTAACTCAACCTTGAAATGTTAACCATTTAACCAAAGGCAGCTGGAGGTACAAGTATCTCCGGTTAACAGGTATCTCTGAAGATTATGGAATAGAACGAGTTTATGGTTGAGTATGATCCAAAATGTTCAAATAGTGCTCGTACACTGGGAAGAGCTTTTGTATTTGTGTTATTTACTGTATTAGACAGTTATGGAACTGTACAGTAATGCGTATAACGTGTTCACTGTAAAAAGTGAAGAAAAAATTGCCAGAAATTTATCGTAAAAAATACGGTAGCAACATTTTAGGTTTTACGGACCTTAACTTAGATTTACAGTAAAAAAGAAAAACATTTTATTATCTGATATAATGTTAAATTACCGACATATAGAGTGATGACGTCACTTTGTAGGACAACTCGGAAGCTAGCGGCGCATGGGTTCCCTCGGTCGAAAAGCAATGCATTTTCCCCATAGACTTTTGGAAAATCGCAAAAAAAATAAGATCTGTGTTCAACAAAGAGTTGTGACCCTTACACGTTTTGTCTAGCAAGATAATCTTTACAAGTTAATCAAAAATGTATACATTTTGAAGCCTATATAAAAATTTTAAAAAACACAATCAGACACAATAAAGTTTAAAAAACCATAAGGAGGTTATAACTGTGTGTTCTGTGTCATAGATGAAAAAGTGAAAATATTTACAGGCTTTGTTCACCACAGACCTTATTTCAGGCAATTTAGCAAAAACCCATTCAAAAATCCCATAGACTTTAGAGCGAGGGAACCGTAGTGCTAAAATGCTAACTCACTTCCGCGTTTTGGCCTACAGAGTGACGTTGCAACTTCGGGACTCTATTAAAGTGCTAATATCTGTTATGTACCCTTGTAATACACTGACAACCACCAATCACAGTGGTGAATAGAGTCACATGATGAATCGATGGAGTGGATTTTACACAAGCTGAGAAAGTCAACACTAGTATATAAGCTGCACGATGTCACTCACACAAACACTAATCACCATAATGGTGATTATTTCATTTACACATCAAATTTTAAAAATGCAATAAACATTGATTAAACATTAAAACCTTAATGTACAGAACTGATTAGACAATTAACTATTAAAAATCTGTTATTTCAAGTGTCACGCAGGGAATTGTGGGAAAATTACATTTTTTTCACTGTAAATTTTATGACTTTTCATGTCACGTCTCATTTTTTGTGTGTTCTCACGTGTATTCTGACGCAAGTTGCTAATAAAGACTAATAGTGTTTGATATAAAACATTTTTGTTTTTGTGGGAACCCTGATCTTTTCAGAGACCTGACGTATGGAGTCAGTGAAGTGTCAAAAGTGTTTGTGACAGGGTTTTGCACCACCTTGCACTGTTTCCATTAACCTTTACAGCAGCACACCTCACAATGCAGAGACGAAGCCACAGAGAACAATGGAGAGATGCTACTGTACAAGCAACAAGGGAACACTAAACAAGGAACAGGATCATACACTCTGCACCTGGGAATGGTTCTCCTACAAATCAAACGGAGAATGGGAAATTGTGGGATCAGACCAGAGGAAGATTTTTTCATATCCCCCTGAGACGAGAGATTTATGTATATTTTGTCTGGAAAAAATCCTCCGATGACGCAAACATAGTCATTTTGCATCATCGGAGGATTTTGTGGCCAGAGGCTGAAGACTACAGTCAGTAGTAGGGGCTGTCCCGCATGTTCTCAACCCGCCCATAGGGGGTGGGATCTCACTCAGAGAATGTACACATAGTGTCAGCCATCTTTTTTTGGAAGCTAAGCTAGCAGGTTCTTGTTCTGTGGAGAAAGCAATGTAGTAGGGGTTACCATCCTCTTTTTCCTGGACATGTCCGGCCGTCAAGATCGTACAAAATGTCCAGGATTCTGCTTTTGCTTTCTGCAGTCGCCATTCATTGTTTACATGCACAGCTTTTGTTTCAATCTAACTGAATTCATTCCGATTGGTTAATCTTATTGTAATGTTTACATGAACTTAAAACAAGTGATCGGTTGATGTGCGTTTTAACATTGCTAAGAAAATTCCCGCCCCTCCGTGAGAGATACGAGAACGGTGCATCTCACAGGCGTCGCTCATCAGTAATCACGCCACTGGCCTCGCGCCGTTCTCCCGCACCCCTCAGTCGTCCTGCTCGCCACAGTAAACATAATGAATGACGACTGTAAAACGCAAAAGCCGAATCCCGGACATTTTGGGTGATCTCGAAATCCCGGGCAGACTCATTACGGACTCAAGACTCACTAGTAGCCTAGATTTGTTGTCTAGTGTGCTCATTTACCGGTAGGCGTGGCCTCCTAGGGCAGCGAAGCAAATGCATTCTGGGAGTTGTTGTCTTTCATCCACATAAGCCAAAAACACATTTTCTGGCTTTTCTCAGTCTTAAAAGCTCCAAATTCAAAAAATAATTTCATTTCTTCAACATAAATGACCTATTTTAAATACACATTCATATTTTCAGAGGTGAAGTATCCCTTTAATACTTTTATTCAACAAGGGTGCATTTAAATTGATCAAAAGTGACAGTAAAGACATGTATAATGAAACAAAAGCTTTCTATTTCAGATAAAAGTTCTTTTTAACTTTCAATTTGTCAAAGAATCCTGAAAAGTAAATTGTACACAACTGTTTGCAACAATGATAATAAAAAATAAATAAATAAATGTTCCTTGAGCACCAAATCATCATATTAGAATGATTTCTGAAGGATCATGTGACACTGAAGACTGGAGTAATGATGCTGAAAATTCAGCTTTACCATCACAGGAATAATGGAGGTGTTTCATTCGCGATCGTGACGCACAAAGCCTTCCTTTCAGGCCTTAATATTTTAAATAGATCAAGGAAAAAGAAAATGCACATTGGCATAAGGTAGAAATAATGCGTTCCGGCATGAAGACACATTTAGGCTTTGTACTAAAAGAGAATGCAAAGCCTAATAACAGCATCTGACATGATTCCTGTCAGATCCTCTTTCTTCATCTCTTTTTCACAGTCAGTCCAAAACAGATTATCACCGTCTGCGGGGAATCACACCGAAAACAAACCATAGAAAGATTTTATAAAATAAACCAACTGAGTGTCACATCGTGTGAAGGTCCTTGTCAGCTCAGAGGAAGAATACAATTTAGAAGCCACTTTTATTGTCTTTGCTGAGTCTTAGAGAATCTCACTGTGAGGAACGTTTTAAAAGATCACCTGTGCGTAGTAGTCTTTAAAATATCTGACCGGATGTTACATTTAGACCTTGTTGTTATTCCATAGATCATATGTTGTTACCAGTTTAACACAGGCACATCATTGAAAAATAAAGAGTTAACCAAAAAAAGAGACTTTTGGACCTTGAACTGTTTGGTTAACAGTAAAGTCCGTTTAATGGAGAAAAATCCTGGAATGTTTTCATCAAAAACATTAATTTCTTTTTGACTGAAGAAAGAATGACATGAATATCTTGGATGACATGGGGGTGAGTAAATTATCAGCAAAAGTTTTTTTTTTTTTTTTTTAAAGTGAACTACTCCTTTAAGCGTTTAACGTTAGTCAAGCTTGCATCAGCTGATATACATCTACCTATAAAAATACAACACCTACCACTGTATTTATATATATATATATACACACACATTTAAGCTATGGCATGTCTCAGGAGCTCATTACCCTCCTCCATCCCCAGCTCCTCCTCTCGTCAGTCAGGATTTGGCATTTTGAGTCCCCTCGAATCAGAATAAACTCGAATTATGTTGTACTTCAAAATCTTGAATTAATGATATCCACATTACATTAATGTTGGCTCTGTTAACCCTAAGTGGGGTTATTGCTGCTATCCTGCTCTTATCCATGCTAGACTGTATAGATCCACAGGGAGTTCTCTCTTAGAACAGAACCATACCGCCAATCCAAACTGTATGCTAATTGTCAATCGGATTTGACTATAGTGGTCCTATGCCTATTTAACAGTAGATATGGAAGCATAAGTTGGATTTTACTTCCTTTAACCACTCTATCAGGTAGCATTTTTATGAAAAATGGATATCCACGTGAAGATTTGTTAAAGAGTTATTGCCATTACAGTGTTATTAAAATATTAGAGTTTCAATGAACTTTAAATGAACATTAGATGATAATAAAGAACATGAAGGTAAGTAAATGATGATAGATTTCTGTGTGTATACTGTCCCTTTAAGGATGAATGTAAACAGTCTACACAAACTTGTATTAGATGTGGTGAAATATTCCTCTGTGGTCTGTAATGAGAGTGTTAAGGAGTGAACATTGCTAGCTCTCTCTCTCTCTCTCTCTCTCTCTCTCTCTCTCTCTTGCCCATGGCACTGCAGTGTAGGTTATCAATCCTTCTTTGTGTGCTAATGATGGTGGTGCACACAGCAGCCAGTGCACGGGCATGAAAAGAGGAGAATCTACTGCTGGCAGCAGCACGGTGCAGGGATGAGATGTGACTGGAATAAACAGCAGCCTCGTTTTGTCGGCACAAACACTCATGTACACACATGCCGCTGCTGCTGTAGTTTCACTGCAAGTAAATGCACACAGACAGTGTTTCACTGCAGGTGACACACATGCACACACACACAGACACGCTGAGCCCTCAGGCCCAGGTTTGTTCATGGCACTCCGGAGGTTTGAGATTTGCATCACTTGAATCCAACGCCATGATTCTCTGAAAAGATGTTACATTTGGTGTAATGGATCCAAACCTTTAGACCTGAGGAATGAGCTTTTCGAAAACACTAGGATAACCACTACTTTAAAAATACATAAAAAAAATATAAAATGATAAATTTTTATACGTTTTAGTGGAACAGTAGAGACACAAAGGAAAAAGGACAGAATGGGAAGGATGGTAGTTAAACGATTTTATGAAATATGATGAGAAAAAATTACACTACAACATATTATCAATGCAATCAACGTTTTTGAAGAAGATTGACCCACTTGAGCTGAAGTGGACTGAACGCGGGTAAACTGAAGCGATTTACTGTCGAGGTAAACTCACCCAAAAGCATATATATATATATATATATATATATATATATATATATATGATTTAAAATACATTTTCACTTAAATAATTTAATTTTGGACTTTCTCGTCCACTAAAATATTACCTTCATCAACTAAATTCAGAATCCATTTTATTCAAAGTAAAACTGACTAAAACAAATATTTATCAGATAATATGATGAAATATTGACATAATTGAATAATTTTGTAAACATTTAAAAATAAAAATCTATGAATAAAACAATATTGGACATGGCCAGTGTTATAAACTATTAACTCCCGGTCAAGCCCCCGATTTCTGTTACATGCCAGTTTTTGTTAATTGAAATAAAAATATACATGAATATGAATGAATATACATGAATATATATTCATAAGACAAAAAAAATTTCTATTAAAATAATGATTTAAAATACATTTTCACTTAAATAATGTAATTTTGGACTTTCTCATCCACTAAAATATTACCTTCATCAACTAAATTCAGAATCCATTTTAGTCAAAGTAAAACTGACTAAAACAAATATTTATCAGATAATAAATATGATATGACGAAATATTGACATAATTGAATAATTTTGTAAACATTTAAAAATAAAAATCTATGAATAAAACAATATATGACATGGCCAGTGTTATAAACTATTAACTCCCGGTCAAGCCCCCGATTTCTGTTACATGCCAGTTTTTGTTAATTGAAATAAAAATATACATGAATATGAATGAATATACATGAATATATATTCATAAGACGAAAAAAATATTCTATTAAAATAATGATTTAAAATACATTTTCACTTAAATAATTTAATTTTGGACTTTCTCATCCACTAAAATATTACCTTCATCAACTAAATTCAGAGTCCATTTTATTCAAAGTGAAACTGACTAAAACAAATATTTATCAGATAATAAATATGATATGACGAAATATTGACATAATTGAATAATTTTGTAAACATTTAAAAATAAAAATCTATGAATAAAACAATATTGGACATGGCCAGTGTTATAAACTATTAACTCCCGGTCAAGCCCCCGATTTCTGTTACATGCCAGTTTTTGTTAATTGAAATAAAAATATACATGAATATGAATGAATATATATTCATAAGACGAAAAAAATATTCTATTAAAATAATGATTTAAAATACATTTTCACTTAAATAATTTAATTTTGGACTTTCTCATCCACTAAAATATTACCTTCATCAACTAAATTCAGAGTCCATTTTATTCAAAGTAAAACTGACTAAAACAAATATTTATCAGATAATAAATATGATATGACGAAATATTGACATAATTGAATAATTTTGTAAACATTTAAAAATAAAAATCTATGAATAAAACAATATTGGACATGGCCAGTGTTATAAACTATTAACTCCCGGTCAAGCCCCCGATTTCTGTTACATGCCAGTTTTTGTTAATTGAAATAAAAATATACATGAATATGAATGAATATATATTCATAAGACGAAGAAAATATTCTATTAAAATAATGATTTAAAATACATTTTCACTTAAATAATTTAATTTTGGACTTTCTCATCCACTAAAATATTACCTTCATCAACTAAATTCAGAATCCATTTTAGTCAAAGTAAAACTGACTAAAACAAATATTTATCAGATAATAAATATGATATGACGAAATATTGACATAATTGAATAATTTTGTAAACATTTAAAAATAAAAATTTATGAATAAAACAATATTGACATGGCCAGTGTTATAAACTATTAACTCCCGGTCAAGCCCCCGATTTCTCTTACATGCCAGTTTTTGTTAATTGAAATAAAAATATACATGAATATGAATGAATATACATGAATATACTGTATATTCATAAGACGAAAAAAATATTCTATTAAAATAATGATTTAAAATACATTTTCACTTAAATAATTTAATTTTGGACTTTCTCATCCACTAAAATATTACCTTCATCAACTAAATTCAGAATCTATTTTAGTCAAAGTAAAACTGACTAAAACAAATATTTATCAGATAATAAATATGATATGACGAAATATTGACATAATTGAATAATTTTGTAAACATTTAAAAATAAAAATCTATGAATAAAACAATATTGGACATGGCCAGTGTTATAAACTATTAACTCCCGGTCAAGCCCCCGATTTCTGTTACATGCCAGTTTTTGTTAATTGAAATAAAAATATACATGAATATGAATGAATATACATGAATATATATTCATAAAATGAAAAACTTAAACGTAACCTTGGCAACTTGCTGAAATAAAAGAAGTAAATTGAAGTACTAAATGACACCCTAAACCTGAAATAAGTGTAAATTAAAGCTAAATTGAAACTAATAAAAGCACAAAACAAACTAAAATGAAACTGAAAAATATAAAAATAAAAGCTGAATCAAAACATTAAGAAATACTGCAATAGTATAAACAATTTTAAAATAACACTGACATGACCAAAGTTGTATTCAAACCTTGATCTCCGAGTCTGTGCCACAGCTCCGACTCAATCTAGATGTGCACAGCGCCCACGTTCCCCACGTGTTCCTGTGCCACCTAGGCACTTGTGAGAATCCACAAATGAACGCGTGGCCGATCGCCAGCTTGCAGCAGGGAATGTTCATTCGCCTAATATCTCTCTCCGTGCCGGTTTAATTAAACCCAACAATATCTTATTTAATGCGTGGGTCATAAGTCGTTCACTGCTGTGGTGCAAAAACACCAGGATGATTTCCTCCTTCATGCAACCCCAGCAAACAAGGCCCGAGGAGAAACCAAAGCTGTGGTTTCCTGCAGAGAGGAATGCGGCGCTCACACCCACGGATCCTGTTAATGTCGGGTAAGACATAACAGGTCGCACACAGTGTTGTCAGAGGGCCAAACAGAGATGTGAGAGCGAGAGCGTGTTTGATTAGGAGACTGCTATTTTGAAAGCCCAGTGGGTTCCTCTGTAAGGTTTGATGGAACAGCCTCTCCAGGTGAAATTTAGCACTGTTACAGTGATTTTTGGTTTCTGCCCTCTCTCTGAGTCTTGATTGCTTCCACATTCCAACCACATATTGAGTAGCTTTATAATTTCCCATAAGGTAACGGTTCACTGAACTAGGCATGCATGTTTAAATATTGTAATTATATGCAGGATCTCAGTGGAAACCACCAAGTAATATGCAGAAACACAGCTATATATATATATATATATATATATATATATATATATATATATATATATATATATATATATATATATATGATCAAATAAGAGATTTCTTTTACTAATTTCGACCCTGGTGACTTGCTCTTAAAACACCTTTCACATGCTTTTGAAATCAAAGTTGATAATTTAACTTACGTCCAAAATTGGAATATCTCAACATTTGTGAATAAAGCATCGTTTCCACCCAGTGAGCCGAAGATAAAAAATAAAACAAAAATCATCACTTCCTGAAAAACCTGCGCTAAATATCACCAAGAAAAATGGAAGTTGCTGTAGTAGGAGAAGCCACTGTATATAGCAATTTCGTATATAACAAATTACTTGCGCCTCAGAGCACGCAGACGAAACGCAATAAGGTTATCTTGCTTTCCGAGGTGGATTCCTGCTGTTTGGGAACACAGTCATCTGAGACAGTTCTGGGAGGTAATTATACTGAACCACTTTGATGACAGACTTTGCTCAGGTAGTTCAGAACAAACAAAACATTATTTCAGATGCTGTGCCATGAGATCGGTCAGCTGGATGGTCAAGTTATGCCGTCCCAAACCAAAGCCACATATTTTTTGATGCGCACTGAGGAATTTATTCGGAAAATGGGTTTCCATGGTAGCTTCTGAGCATGTTTTTCTTATCGGATACAAAGTTTATCTGACACAATTGAGTGTGTACATTTTTTATGCACATTTTTCGAATTTAAGATCATTTTGGCATTTCCATACAGTGTTCATTATAGCTATCATTCTGGGATCGGAATTATGGTGGTGGATTTTTTTTCTCTCCAAAATAAAACAGCCATTATTAATTAATAGTTAATTAATAAATTAGCACATGTCTTTCTAAGGTTAGCTTAAATAGCCAATATCATAGGTTGAATAGAAACTGCCAAATTAAAATGTGATTTTTCTCTACACATAACATGTATGACACTGACTACGTTTTCATGCAGCCAATTTTCGGGTTATGGTCGGGTTAAGGTCACTATTCGGGTTTCTGAAACATTAGGAATAACCCGATTACATGCGTGAGCAGAGAGAGTTTCTCCTGTATACATGGAATTGCAATATCCCGATGTAAACGGCGACGCGCGGTTAGCGTCTAGACGTACGGACTACCTTAAAACACAATATGCATCATTTCTGATTCTTCTTCCTCTATCCAAAGACAACAACAACAACAGCATGCAGATAATGAATAGTTCGGGGCAGATAACGATCGTCTTTGTTTGCGCTTTGATGCTGGTAACGTTACTGACCTCGCTCAAAAAGTATGCTGTCCTGCGTCTCGCCTGGTCTCGCCATGTTTACTTCCAGTATACTGCACGCGGATTTTTGTATGCGCCGAGAAGTTTCTCTACTCAAAAGACCAAGATTTCTTGCGAATAGAACATGCGCAGAACACAAATCGCTATGGGGATATGCCGATACGCGTTTACATGACCAAAAATTTGGGTTAGAAAAGGGGTACCCCAGGTATAATATCCCGGTTTTTAAAATCCAGGATATGAGCAATATTCGGGTTTTTGCCGGTGTTTACATGGCCGTTCGCGACCGGGTTATTGCTAATATCCCAGTTTTGAATGGGTTATTGGCTGCATGTAAACGTAGTCAGTGTTGTCTTACTTTTTCAGAGGGTACAAAATACTGTAGTTTTGAACTTGCATCTACAATGTTTAACAAAGCATAAAACTAAAGCAATGACATTTATACATATAAGTGCCCAAAAACACTTTTGGGGCCACTGCAAACATATTATATAACCCTTCAAAATCAAGAAAACCTTCATATGGAGATACAGAGCAAGCTCCCAGGAGGCATTCATAGCACCATCATTACCCTAATATATAACCCTACAGTAGATCTACAAGAAACATTATAAAACAATGTATAAAACAAATTTCGAAAATCACATCAGGTGTCTCAAGACACCAGTTACCCTCGGATTTGTCTGTGTGAGCGTTTCTAGAGAGTGAACCCTAAAAAGGAAAGACCTCAGGGCCTCATGAAACGCTCCAATAGCAGATCAAAGTTTTCAGCCGTATTAAGTTTTGTTCTGATATGATTGTAAAACTTTAGAGAGAGTGAGATGAAGCCCTTGGAGGCATGTGCTGATAAGGTGCTTCATGTGCATTAAGACTAATTAAAGAGTTAAATGTATTCCAGTCCCGGCCTCCTCCTCCCTCCTCCGGAGGGTTTTCTTTCTAGTGAGAGAGATTGTAGAGATACATTGATGTTGCCCTCAGGTTAAAGCTTGACTGTCGTTTTGCCTTTCATTCAGACATAAGATCCTATTCTTGAAGGTGAAGTCATTTTATAGAGAGAATATCCAAGCCATTGAAGCATCTGGGGCATGGAATATTGGAATATTATACATTTATAATTTTTAATATTGGAATATTATGCATTTTTTAATATATATATATATATATTTATATATATTTTATATATATTTATATATATATTTTAACTATAGTTAGGGGAATTTTGACCTATTTGGCTTTCCATACAACTTATATTCTTAATTTGTTTTTTTAAATATCAAATTAATTGCCATTCAGTTGCTGCTTTTCACCCAACATGAATTATTTTGCATTAATATCAGAGTTCTGAACTGGAAAAAATGATCTGACCATTTCAATATGTCAAGACTAAAATTGCAATTGGCTGCACAGATCCTCACCTAATGGGCTACAACAAATCACGTATGAATCTTCACCCTACATACTGTTCACAGACACTGACATCTCACTGAAGCATGTGTTTGTTCAGGCTGCTGGGTTAAGCATCAGATGTACACAGACAAACTGCCAAGTGTGTCAGACTTTAGGGAAGAGATGAAGGGATGAGGACAGTGAGGCTCACATTTGAAATGTTTGGATTCTGAGTACATCCCAATTACCATACTAGCTCTGGTACATCAGTATAGGGACTACATTAAAAATGTATAACAGATTATATTTTGCGGCAATAATTGCACTTTACTTGCGGATTTAATGAACTCAGTGGTGCGTTCAAGTCCTCCTGGGAAGTTCCTACTTTAGAGTTTGGAAATCATAATTACAGCGTGACGATGTGTGTTCAAAGGATTTCACACAAAATAAAAATGGACCGACTGGAAGTATTTTACATAGGAAGCATTCTAGTGCTAATACAACTAAATAAAGGGCACACAATTAGGTGTGTAAAAAAATGACAGATAATCACAGATAATGATGGGAAATGTAGTTTGGTCACACTATCGCTTTTCTAATCAATGGTCAATTTTCACAATATCATAAAGACTTAGCATTCACATTATTCCTCTATCTAACATCTTACATAAAAAATAAGCTGAGCTAGATTTATAATTCTGGGTTTAGGTGCAAAAGCTTGAAAGTAATAATGAGATCTCCACTTCTGTGGTGTAGTCATTGAGAAAACATTTTAACAGACAGCGATTGTTCAGACCCTTCTGTCTCTTTGTTCGCACTTCCTGTTCTTGAGACGGGCCGAGAGCTTTCTGTGAGTTCTGTCCATGAAAAAGGCCATTCATTCCTCACACTAACAAAACAACACGTCCTTCCAGGGAAAGAGAAAGTGTGTGTTTGTGTTAAAAAGTTTGGGGCCAGTACGATATTTTTTTAAGTCTCTTGGAAGCAGCATGTATTTATTTGAATAAAAATACAATAAAAACCAAAATATTTTGAAAGAATATCACAATTTGAATGAGTATTTTAAAATTCCTGTGATTAAAGCTGAATTTTCAGCATCATTACTCCAGTCTTCAGTGTCACATTATCCTTCAGAAAGAATTCTAATATGATGATTTGCTGCTCCAGAAACACAAATTTAGGAATATTATCAATGTTAAAAACAATTGTGCTGCTTAATATTTTTTTAGGAAGCTAAGATACTTTTTTTCCATATCTGATTATCTGATGACTATGCAATTTATTCAAAAGAAAATGTCTTTACCATCACAAAATTTTATTACACACAATAACAAACCAACACAGCCCACTTCAAAACTGCCAGAGAGAGAGAGAGAGAGAGAGAGAGAGAGAGAGAGAGAGAGAGAGAGAGAGAGAGAGAGAGAGAGAGAGAGAGAGCCTTTAATTCTTAAAGGAGTAGTTCACTTTTCAAAAAACACTTTTCAAAAAATATTTGCTGATAAATTACTCACCCCCATGTCATCCAATATATCCATGTCTTTCTTTCTTCAGTCGAAAAGAAATGAAGGTTTTTAATGAAAACATTCCGGGATTTTTTGGGACTTTACTGGGAACCAAACGGTTCAAGGTCCAAAAGAGGCTTTAAACAAGGGCTTTAAACAAGACGATGAATAAGGGTCTTATCAAGCGAAACGATTGTTCATTTAAAAAAAATAAATAACAAAGTTTAAGTTTTATAAGCTCAAATGCTCATCTTGCTCTGTACTGTGATACACAATCGTGACTCTCCTGTTCAAACTCTTTCATCAAACTGAAGTCATTTTGTTCGTTTTGTTCGTTGAATGAATCAAATGACTCGGGAAAAAAAGATTTGTTCATTTTGATGAACGAGTTTGAACAGGAGAGTCACAAACGTGCGTCACAGTACAGAGCAAGGCGACCATTTGTGCTTATAAAACTTAAACTGTGGTATTTATTTATTAAATGAGCGATCGTTTCGCTTGATAAGACCCTTATTCGTCGTCTGGAATCATTTAAAGCCCTTTGAACAGTTTGCACTGAAAGTGTCTTTTGGACCTTGAACCGTTTGGTTCCCATTGAAGTCCATTATATGGAGAAAAATGCTGGAATGTTTTCATCAAAAACCTTAATTTCTTTTCGACTGAAGAAAGAACGACATGGATGAAATGGGGGTGAGTAAATAATCAGCAAAAGTTTTTTTTTTTTCCCCAAAAGTGAACTACTCCTTTAAGCAACTTTTACGTTTTGTTTTCCCACGAAAATACAAGACAATAAAGCGAAAAAATAGCAATATTATCTCAGAAACCAAGTCCTACTGTCTTACGCAATTTTGCCTCCAAAATAATTTGATCTTTTTTAAAGGATTTTAACATGTTTTGTCTTATATAAAATTTGTCTTAAGTAAACAATTCACAACATTGTCTCCAACATTGTCAATTACCTTATGCAATCCTGCTTCTCAAATAATTGATCCTTGCTTTAAGGATTTTAACATTTTTACTAGAAAATAATGTGAATAAGGAATATTCAGAAAGGCTCTCAGGCACAGGACAGCAGTGGGCAGGTCTGAAGGCTTTTTGGAGGAAATGTTTATTTCCCTCTGTTCCTAGAATCCATTGTGTCGAGCGGTGAGCAGCCATCAGCCCCAGAGGAAGTTCAGAAGAAGACCAGTGTGAGAAAGACCCCGAGGTGCCAGAATACTTGACTTAATGAGGCCTTTCTCTAAAGCACTACTTTACAGTAGCCTATTCAAACACACATGCACACACAGAATCTGAGATTCCACCCTCATTCCCAAGTCCCTGCTCTGCCATATGGCAGAAATCATTTGTGTTTTAAGTCAAGCTGCTGTCGTCGCCACTGCTACCTGTAGCAGCGCCCGCAGACAGGCGCTCTGGGGACGAGGACTATCTCTATCTCTATCAGTATGCTTCTGAGAGCTCACATTAGGGGGGGGGGGGGGGGGGGGGGGGGGGGGGGAAGGAGAACGTCTAGGCTGGAAGAAAGCGCAGACCGGGTGTTCTGCTTTAGTCGCTAATGAAGTCGCTCTATTGTTTTGATGAATGTGAGAGCTAGTGTAGGAGCTGGTTAATTTAATGTAGCCCTCTGTTTATTCATTACGACTGTTTGTCTGTCCTTATGAGGCGATAAGTCGGGTTGCCTTGGTAGTGAGAGAATGAGCGTATTTGAATGCAATGCAACGCTATATTAGTGTGTATGTGTGTGCGTGTGTGTTACGCTATAGCTTTGCAGTAGAGTCTCAGAGCTGAAAGGTAATTAGTCCCGTATGAGTGTGAGTTTGTGTGTGAGTGCGGGACGCGGTTTGTCTCGTTAATCTGCCATGAGAGTAATTAAACGCACTGTAACACCTGGAGCCAGGCAAATACACCTCCAATTGTCTGTCCTGTCATCTCTATTCCACACACACACACACACACACACACAGGATAAATAATACCACTCCCTGTCTGATGGCATCTCTGTATATGCAGAATGCTGTAAAATGTGTGTATTTACAGGGCCGTTTACACTGATAGCGATTCGTGCTCCGCAAAACATCCTTTTCTTAATTTGTATTTTTGTCTTGTTTGGATGTAAAAAGAAAAAACAACCTAAAAAACCAAGCACATTTACATTAGAAGCAACGTTTTTTTTTTTTGTTTGTTTGTTTTTTAGATAAAATAGTTTGGACTGGTTATCCGAGACCACATTTTGAATTCAGGTTGTTTTTCTCCGTACATTTACTGAGGTTTATGCTTAGAACAAGAAAAAACTTTCCAAGACTAGCGGGAAAAGAAAAAAAAGGCCTGATTAAAGATATTTTTTATTGAAAAGTAGTAATATCTTGCACAGGTTTTGCTTCTTAAGTAAATACATCTTTAGATACACTGCCATTCAAAAGTTTGGGGTGGCAAGATTTATTTTTTTTAAAGATCTTTAAAAATAAGGCTCCGCAAGGCTGAGAAAATATTTCTACAATAAATAAAACACAATGAAATATTACAATTTAAAATAGCACTTATTTAAAATATCACAATTACCAATGTAGAAAACAGTTGTGCTGCTTAATATTGCAGACATCAACTCAGAAGTCAATCAAACTGCTGTTTTCCAACACTAATATAAAGGCCCGTTCCATATAATAGTATATATCCAATACTGTAGACTACATTTTAACATTAACCATTATAATATGTTGTGTTTTTTTTATTTTTATGTTATGCTTTGCAAGCTACCCAGCTTAGCATAGCATGAAGCTAATTAACCTGCTAGCTTAGCCCATACTATACACTTATAATCAGGCTTTCCAATCGACAATCCCCAGCTTTGCTACAAACTCATTTAGCAATGTATATATGTAGTCTCAAAATCAGAGACCCTCCCCTCGACAAACTGCCATCCCAAGAGCTCACAGAAGAGACACATGGTACGAACTAGCTTGTTAGTACTCATCCGATCTTGGAAGACACTTCACTAGAGAATCAAATAGCCTTTTAACATTCAAACGAGACCCCTGCAAGGGCAAGGCATGGTATGGTCTCCTCTTTTCCCCTGTATTTATCATACTAATGGATGGCAAGCAAATGAAAAGTGAAGATGAGGTCCTCTCTCTCTGATTCTCTGAGGATGTGTCCTGTCACTCCAGCCCTTCAAGAGCTCATTTAGCAGTCGGAATGAATCCAATCTCTCTCTTCAGCTTTACCTCTTTATGAAATTGGCAAGCTCTGCTCTTCTTTTCATCTCTCTCTCCACAGGAGCCTCACAGTTTCTCCACCATTTCTCCTCAACCTTTCCATACATCGCTCTGTTCTCTCAGTGTGAACAGCGCTTCTCTCTCCACAGTCATTTCTTTCTGAGCCCTATCTTTATACTGATATCACTCTTTTTCACTCGATGTAGCCATAGGCATAGGTTGGAGTTAACTAAGATAGAAGTGTGCCTGCTGATAGTGAAACTCATATGACTAACTTTCCTTTGTGAAACATAAAAGGTGAGTTTTTGGAGAATACCCAGGCTATTCTTTTCTATATAAAGAAAATTAATGAGGGCTGAGGCTGTCAAGCTCCAAAATGACAATAAAGCGGTCCATATGACTTTTGGGTTACACTTTATTTTAAGGTGTCCATGTTACTGTGTAATTATGCATTTAAGTACTGAGTAATAGTAATTAAATAAATGTACTTACTTTTGGGTTAGGGTTTGGGTCTGGTTTAGGGTTAACTGCATGAAATTATGCATAATTTATAGTTATTACTACAGTAACTTCATGTAACAAAGACACTGTTAAATAAAGTATTACCGACTTTTCAGACCGATCTCATGAAATGGGGGATGTATGACACGCCAATTCGTATTTACATTTTTGGCATGCTATCAACACACATAATCGCTTTTCAGCATGTTTATGAACGCTGTTGACTTAACGTTACATTACAACCTTGTCCCTAAACCTACCAATCACTGGGTTTAATACCATTTATGAGTCTTCAAGGAAAAAAAAATATCGCTCCCCAGATGTAGATCCACATTTTGCTTCGTTTCGCTCGGACATGTAACGGCGCATACATACACGTGGAATCACTCGGACATTTAACGGCGTAGACATACATGCATACACGTGGATAGCTCAAATGCGTATAGATGACGCGCCACTTGACTTAAAAGTGGTGTGTATGTGTACGCAAAAGTCATGATGCCTTTTGCACTATATGTCAAGCCTTTAAGCACTGAAAGTCTTGATATTTGCAATAACATCAATGCCTGATTTGTGAACGAATCATTTTTTATAAGTCAAAACTTTTTAATGAATCATTTGATCCAATTCACAAAACTGGTCTGAAATATTTGTTCACAAATCAGACATTAACTCTTTGAGTTCAACTCACAGACTCTGTGATTCAATTATTAATATGCCTATTAATACACTCTAAAAAATGCTGGGTTGTTTTAACCCAGTTTTGGGTAAAATATGGACAAACCCAGCCATTGGGTTACATTTTTAAATGACATTTTTAACCCAATGGCTGGGTTTGTCCATATTTTACCCAAAATTGGGTTAAAACAACCCAGCATTTTTTAGAGTGTACGTTTTTCACTTAATAATGACTTTAAGTAATTTTAAATTCAGCATTTAGACCTTTCTTTAAAAAAAATGACAGCCCCACTGTACAGCACAACTGTAAACAGGCTACATGAAAAGACATTTTTTTTAATAATCACTTTGTCATGTTGCTTTGAAACTGTGTCGACAGGTTGTTGCTTCATTTCAGTGAGCCCGAGACACATCTGAATCTTGACTCTGGCAGAGCTGTGAGTCGTTAATCATCATTCCTTTTAAAAGCTTTGTCGTTTTATTCAGGACAGTTTAGCAAAGTCGCACCAGGGGGCTCGAGGCAATCTAAACCACAACTCCTCTTCTCATCCCTAACAGATGCTTTCAAAACACCTTCAGGAAAACAAAATCTTCATATGGAACATAAAGTGAATGTACTGCATGTTTACTGAATTATCTTACAGCAACTGTAATTTATAAGATGAAAATGTGTGGTGGTCCAGAGTGCAGGTCTACAGACGCAATGTGAACAAATTAAACTACCCAAATGTGAGTCTATACATCGCAAACGACAACACATACAGTAACACTTCACTTCGACAGTCCACATATTCCAGCCCGTTCTCATCCCAAGGCATCATATATTGACGCTTGTGACATTTCATCTACATCCAACCCACATGGCACCCTTTAGCGTCAATATGAGACGCAGATATATATGGGCCAAAAGGCTCCGCCTAGTAGTCTAACCCTAACCCTACCCCAGACCTAAACCTACCCATAACTGAAGCGTGTATTGACGCAACAGGGTGCCATGTGCGTTGGATGTATACGCATTGGCAAAAGCGTCAGTATATGACACCCTAGGATGAGAATGCGTTGCATATTCTACAAACTATAAGTAACTTTGCACCTACATGTCAACTACAGGTAGCCGTGATTTTGCTAAGAAAGTCATGCAACTGGATCAACTTCTTCTGTTGGTCAAGGAACATTATTGTCCAAAAACCCTATCCCCACCCCTAAACCTAATCCTACCCATAAATGATCCCTAAAGTCAGAGGGAAATGAAGGATGAACAACACTGTAGAAGCACCTAACCCTTGTTTTAAACCTGTAAACCAAAAATATCCCTCAAATCTGATTGGTTAATTGGAAAGTTGTTTCAGGATGAATAAGGATATTGATCCAGGAACATGTTCTACTTGGTGAAATCACTTTCACTGTCAACTACCACTCATTAGTAGACTGTCTGCTTAACATTCGGTAACACTTTATTTTAATGGTCCACCAACTTCTTCTGTTGGTCAAGGAACATTCTTGTCCAAAAACCCTATCCCTACCCCTAAACCTAATCCTACCCATAAATGATCCCTGAAGTCAAAGGGAAATGAAGAATGAATAACACCGACGAATAACACTTGATTTAAACCTGTAAACCTATCCCTCAAATCTGATTGGTTGATTGGAATGATTCATCAAAAATACAAGTGCAGAAATACAGGAAAAAAACATTCCTGGGCTGAAAGATAGGCATCTATTACTGGTGCTTCTGTAACATATTAAACACACTTCAAAACCAACATAAATACAGCCATACAAGGGTGATATTCTTTCTGCAGCTGCAGCAGGGGCAACACTATTAGTATTCCATACACTGTTATTTTAATGTATTGCCACATTAAATGACATTCCCCTTAAAGCCAGAGAGAAAGTGAGAGGGGATTTTATAATGGCAGGGCAGGCCTCTTTCTTTCTCAGGTGTGGCATATATCACCATCTTCATGGTGTCAGGCAAATCAGATTCATTTAAAGAGCATTCCTACCTGCAGGCCTCAAACCCGATCACTTAAAATCACCTCCTCCCCCTCCTTCCCCATCCGCACTCGGCCTGGAGAGTTTATTGATTTCTGTGAAACTCAGCGGTGACCCCCAGACCAGCCACCTGCTTCAGGCTCAAATCACTTTGTGGCTTCTATTATTGCTCCTGGTGGCCTACGTGCTCTCTCTCTCTCTCTCTGTACAATGCAAGAGTGGTTGGAAGGAAACGTATTTGATTTATTTTCCAGTAAAAACACTGAAATATTTCAAATTACATAAGAAGCAACACTGCAAAAGTTGACAATTCTGTGTCAGGCAATTTTGTGTGTCTCGTTTTTACCGTTTATACTTGAAACAAATGGAAAATAACAGCAGACTGGAACAACAAAAGGATTTTTTGTTGACCTATATTCCTATAAAACACATTGTAAAAAGCATTTTTTGGACTAATTTGATAATGGAAGTATTTAAATTCTAATTCATGATCAAATATTTATTCCGAAAACATAACAAAAACAGTCTTTGCACTGCTTTTTGGCTAATAGTATATGCAAAGTCAGAAATATCTGTCTCTCGCAATAAGAAAATGTTGCATCTGCATCATATGGGCATGCAGTAAACATGAAAAAAATGTAAAAAGAGAAAACAACATTGAAAAGAGCAGTGGATAAACAGCACACCAGACTTAACCAGTAAGCACTTAAACTCTTAGCAATATTGGAGCAATGGACCCTGAACTTTTTCCATCATGGGCAAATTATAAAGCTTATATGAGGATCTGGGGCAATAGGGTCAAATAATTCAATGCCTCATTCACGGTGGGCTTGACTAGCAATTCAGCTGAATCTAATGTGGCAGTCGATGCATTTTCTCACTTCATTTCTCTCTCTCTCTCTCTCTCTTTCTCTCTTTGGATTGTCTCAGTAGCACACAGATGAACTATATATGTGAAATAGAAACATGTGCTGTGATTGGTGCGGTGGAAGCCCTGAAAGATGACGCATCATGATCTCTCTTCCTCTTTTGATACCAAAAACGAATGTATTATGTCAAAATGGTAAATGGACTGCATTTATATAGCGCTTTCACAGACCCAATTGCTACAAAAGTCAATACATTCTCATCCCAAGACGTCATCTAACCGATGCTTTTGGCCATACGTCAACATCTGACGTTTTAGGGTACCCTTTAATTCACTCAAGCAATTTGCTCAAAAAAATGCAGATTAATTATCATACCAAACATACATCGGTCTTTACAAATGAATCGTTCACTGAATCAATTTGCTGAGAGAGTTTTTATTAGTGAGATTAATTAATTTAGGAATAAAACAAGTGACTGTCTTCATGAGTGAGTCACTGAATCATTCACTAATCTGATTCATTCAAAACACCAATTTTTCCAGGAACAAAATACCACTACTATGAGTTTCTCTGAAAAAATCAACTAACAAAATTGTCTCTAAAATGTAAGTTAGTCAACTTCAATTTATTGTATTTTGATAAACACAGCTAAATTGAAAGTTATACGACTGAACTGAATCAAAATCTGAATTGAGCTGAAAAATTACACTACTGTTTACTGTAGAGCTGTATTGCAGCTAAAAGCTAAGTATTTACATCTTTATTTTATAAAGCACTATACAAATAAATGTGACTTGACTTCATAGAAATGCTATTGAACAATTTAACACTCATAATTAGTCAACAATCATTGCGATGAGCCAATCACTAGAATGACTCACTCAGACCACCAATGTTCTCCATATTATCACCATCACAGTATGAGTCTAGATCCACAGTTGGTGATTATTATTATAGAATTCACCCCGACATACAGTGCCATTGTGATGAATAAAATAACTGTAGGCCCTTGAGGCTGGACCAGTTTTAAATAACGCAGTGCCGACTTAACATTAATATTCCTACAAGCCGTGATGGTTTGCTGAGGTGTCGAAACAGGCTGGAAAAGAGACAGGAAGGGCAGAGTCCATGCGAAGGGTAAAGACCCCCTGCTGTACATTCCCTCCGCAGAGGACACAGCTGTCCTCCAAATAACCCACCCCTACCCACACCGGGCATCCATGCCAGGGCGAATCACTCTGCCCACACTCGCTATAATTACAGTTGAGTTCTAATGTGCTTCTCTTCCACTCAAACACACTGGCGCAGACAGACGTCAACACATTAAAAATGTGGGTTATCTCCACGGTTAACCTTACATGATTCTGCATCTCTCCCTCCCCCACAAGCCATTCCACTCCATTTCTCATCAAGCCCCACACACACACAGAATCTTTAACTGATCGCACCACCCTGGGCTGCCATTTCTGCTCATCATGCAATAAAGGGGAGGGGGTTTTATTCTTCTCTCTCTCTATTCCCCCAAATCATTTCACTCCAATTTAATCCTGATGGTCTTTGGAATTGCCCTGTTCCATTAAACCCACTTTGTGCCACTTTGCTATCAGCAGCGTGCCGATTCAGCGGCTGTCATTAAACCGGGGAGGGGCTTAGCTAAATCTGCTGGGGTTCATCCAAGTATCTCACTGTCAAGTGCCTCCGTGTGTGTGCGCGCAAGTTAAATCTTAGTCATCTTCGTGTGAGGGAATCTCATTTAAAGGCACTGGATTATTAAGCCACCACCTTCTAATCAGACCCCATCAATTCCGAGAGGGCCATCTAACCCGACTCTTATCTTCCACCGTCTAATGTCATTAACACATCGAGCTAATTGAAGACTTAATATCTTAATGGTTTCACACACACATAATGTGGATAGGGAGTGTCTGTGCTTTGTTTTTTTTTCAATCTTGGGAGGTCTGTGGGAGGAAAAGTGTGAGATCTTGGACGGCGCCCTGAATCTAGGCCTCAAACGTCACTAGAGAAAGATCCGTGAAGTGTGAAACTCCATCTAGAGGATTGGCAATTTAGAGGAAAGTTCTGAACATTAAAAGATCAGGTCACAAAAGAAACACTTTACCAATGGCCAAAATAAAGAAACAGATGGGAAGAGTGAGATCTCTAGATCAAAGGAAAGAAAAATCACAAATGAAACTGGCCAAAGATACTAGGGCTGGGTAATAAATATCGATTTCTCGATATTAATCGATTCTCATTTTTACGAACCGATATCGATTCTTAAATCTCAAGAATCGATTAATCATCCTGTTTCATTTGAATGAATGGAACATTGTATCGCGGCTGTGCGCATCCAAAAAATTGCAATAATCTTTGTCCTTTTTTGCTATTGATATGAAACAAAGTCTCAATTTTCAAATTAAGTCCATTTTCTTTAGAAATTCAAAAACATATATACCCTTTTGGCGCTGTGGCGTGAGATCGCTCTGGCGCAGCTCAAGAGAAGCAGCAGCGCTGATCTCTCTTCCGGGTTATTGATACCAGTTACAGCACGAAATAAACATGAACGAGCATCTGAAAGTGTGTTAAAAGATAGAGTACAACTTATCGAAATCCGTATCATGTCACATTGATTCGCTCAATCAGCGTTTCAACCGTGGAAAGACGTCAGTTAAACAGCTTGTAATCAATGTCATGTATCGTCATATTTACCTCAGAAAACCCACATAAACTCGTTAGTCAGCTAGAAAGAAATAACTCCAGAGAGGAGCATTTTGCTAAATATATATACCATATTACATACACCATATTACATATGCATTATAATCTTAATGTTCTTCAATATTTAATGCATATTTGAATAAATCTGGCAATTTTTTTTGACAGCCACCATTTAAATATTTATATTTCATATAATCTTCTTATTATAGAAATAAATAAAACTGTAATTTAAGTGTTTGTATAGCTACAAACAGTTCATTACTACCTTCATATTAGGCTAATGAAGCCTAGTAGGCTACAACTAGACTCCCATAGTTTACAGCATTTAATAGATTTGATTCCCTTGAGAAAAACTGCCATTTATTGTAACTGATATCCAAAATAATCGATATTGAATCGAATTCGAATCGAAATCGAATTGTGAAATTTGTCTCAATACCCTGCCCTAAAAGATACCAAATCTACAATCAAACCACGGGGATTTTAATATGATTAGTTCAGCAAGCAACATTTGAGCATGACATAATTTCATTTTTTCAAACTCTCAACGCACATTTTCCTCAGGGACCGTAAGTTGAACTTGGAGTCAAATCCCATTTTCAACCCCATAAAACACCAATTGTCGTATGAATAATTTACTTGTTTGTGAATCCATGCACAGTTGCCTAACCATTACAGATGAGACTCACCATCTTATGCCATTCTACAATCTCTCCATCCATCCATCTCATCCCTCGCTCGCTCTTACCCCACATATTTCTCCATATTTCTCTGGTTCATGCTGAGTCTCAGCCATTTATCCAGTGGTTTCAGCATGACACGCCGCGTCGCCAGAATGGCAGTTTAATATGGCCCTGCTCAAACACATGCGCACACACATGCGTTCTACGAAGACACGCGCGGGTGCAATAGAGTGTCTGTGCATTAGACCCTGACTGTGCTCCAGAGACGCAGAGGCTGAGTGTTATCACAAGCAAAAGAGCCCTTGCTTTTATATCAAACACAAAAAAGGGAAAAAAATACTACTTTCATCTTTTTTTCGGTACAGATATGTACGCACAACTCTGAATCCTTCCCTGCACACAGAGATAAGAGAAGGGAAAGAGAAGAGGGATTCGTAGATGGAATTCCCCATACAAGCAAGAGACAGAGAGAGAGAGAGAGAGAGAGAGAGAGACGGTGAAGTGCAGTTACTTCTAGCAGAGCATGCAGCAGAGGAGAAGAAAAAAGCAATCGCTCTGGAGAGATGTACGTTCGTTTCGAGCAAAGCCGGAGAGTAGATTTCCCAGGCAACTATTCAAAAAACAGAATCAGTTTCCTGCAGTACAAGGGCAGAAGGCTTTGCTGGCAACGTGAGAGCGAAATCTCTCTCAGCCAGGGCAATAACGCCAGGAGACCGCCTGAGACGTTACGCCGTAGCTCTTTAACATGTAATCATTGTGGAAACATGCCGTCTCCAGAGCTCAAGGCTGGTCTTCTGTCTGTCCAGATGCATCCACTATGTTGATTCTCATGAATAAACACATCTACACATATTCCTGGTTCAAGGATAGATTGTGAAGGACTGACAGAGAGAGAAAAAAGGAGGAGACATGTTGGAATTGTAGGTGTTGGATGCTTATGGTTGGCACATCTGGATGGTGTGATTTCTCTGGTCCAAATGAGCTGTGATCCAGCTGACACACCTTGGACAAACTATCACACCACAGATGGGTCCATGTCCATCAAAGAAATGAATGCCACACATCCCTGAAAATCATGCTGCCACAACATGTACAACCCTGCTTACTTCCCTACTAAAATGTGTACTTCCCTATATAAATAGTAGGGTAACGCTTCCTTTTACAGTCCAGTTACCCATGTAAATACTATGTACTTATTTTAGTAACCACAATTACTAGGTAATAACTAGTACTAACCCTGAACCTACCCCTAAACCTAACCCTTTTCCATGTACTTACCTTTTATTAGCCAGTACTTTCTAGGTAAGTAGACTGTAAGTACACTACTGTACTGTAAAAGGAAGCGTTACAAAGTATTATAAAACACTAGGTGGAAAGGACCTGCTATCGCCACGATTTCCGACAAAAATGGACACTTTACCATTCCATGAGGCCATAAGAATTTGTGAATGGCAATGAGTCACATGACAATGACAACATGGCAGATGTAGCACATATAGATTGTATTTATACTACACATTAATACTAAATAGACTCAATACTTTTTTTAATGGTTGCTAAGTCCATTTCTCATCAAATGACAATGCGACTTCGGACACATTTCAGGTCTGTTGGTTTCGATGCCATATTATGAAAATATTGACAATATAAAACAGACCAAAAATATTGATGAATCATCTTGGTTCGAGGGGCATGTAAATTCAGACTGATCTCATGAAATTGCGTGTGTATGACATGCCAATTCGTATTTCCATTTTTGGCATGCTATCAACACGCATAATCGCTTTTCAGCGTGTTTATGAACGCCGTTGACTTAACGTTACATTACCAAATATATAAATATATGACCTACCACAACCCCGTCCCTAAACCTACCCGTCACTGGGGTTAATAGCATCTATGAGTCTTCCCCTACCACCCTAGAAAAAAAATATCGCTCCCCAGATGTAGATCTACATTTTGCTTCGTTTCGCTCAGACATGTTCATACACGCGGAATCACTCGGACATTAATGGTGTACGCACACAGATACACGCGGATAGCTCAAAATGCGTGTAGATAACATGCCACTTGTCTTGAAAGTGGCATGTATGTTTACACAAAAGTCATGATGTCATGTTGGTTAATTTTAGACCAATAAATGTTCAATAGCATCCCTCTACTATCACACACCAAACAACCCAGACAGCAAACTGACATTGAATCAACGTGGAAACGACGTCTCTCATGACATCGAAACAACGTTGATCTGGCATTGTTTTGCTCATCGAATTAACGTTGAACCAACGTCAGACGCGGCACTCTTCTAAGCTAAATGAAAATCGAAAATTGGTTTGCTTTCATAACGTTGAAACAACGTTGATTTCAAGTTGATTTTTCCGTTAGTTTTGAAGAATGACGCGTCTGACGTTGGTTCAACGTTAATTCGATGAGCAAAACAATGCCAGATCAACGTTGTTTCGATGTCATGTTTCCACGTTGATTCAATGTCAGTTTGCTATCTGGGAAAGGCCTTTAAGGTTCTCACACTTACATGTAACTATTTCTTATTTAAAATCGATTTGATTTCCATTAAAATACATTTTTGATTCAGTTCGTTATACAGAAATTTCAGTTACAACATCCATTTTTAAATTTTCTCTCTGCTAAATGCTTTAAATTATACATTGCAGACTGATTTAAGACTGATACCAACTGCAAATCTCCATTTTAATTATTCATTAAAAGAACTGACTAAGAGTCATTTGTTTCAAGAATTGGCCTACACTGGGCACAGTATGTTTCTGATTGACAAAAAAATTGCCCGGAATTCATAAGAGTCATTTGTCCGTGAATCGGATACCACTGGTTACATTATAGGTTTGTTTTTGTTTGCATATTTCTTGGCATTATTTTGTGGCACACAGACTTTTGAATGAATTTCTCATTGAATCCCATTCAAAACAGACAGCAAAATCACATTCTCTCAAAAAATATGATGTATTTTGCTGCAGCGCTGTAGATTCAGCTGCGGAGGAGAACTAATGAGTAACGCAGTGAAGCTTCTAACTCGAAACAAAATGAAAATATAAATTAAAAGAAAACAAATCAATAAAAAAGTTGAGTAAATTAGTTCAGCAGAACACAGTGACCCCAACAAATAGTTTTGACAGGAAATTCATCAACACACAAAAGAAAATAGCACTTGTCAAATCGTTTCACGGCTTGTTTAATAAAAGTGCACTCACAGAGGATTGGACTATGACGAACTGTGAACGATGAATGTTGTGATACAAAAATACAAATGTTCACGGAATTCAGATTCGGCATACGCCTAGCCTTGACATGCTATTTATTGACATCTCAGATAAAACATGACGCGGATTAAATTAAATGATGGATTTCAGCAACGTATTTGTTCATTTAGACGAAACCGAGTTAGCCATTTCGCGTGTCTCATTAGACAAAGTGTCGCTATTCCCTAGTTTGACTACAGACCTGGCTTGTCTTGCCCTCAGGCTAACATCTGACAGAGAATACCACCAGCTGGCAGCATATGCACACCGTCATATTACTGACAAATCTACGCTGACATTAGTAGAGCAAACCTCACGTCTTTGATTCTGTGTGTGTGTATGTCTCCATCCTTACATTCAACGCTCTCTCTAGAGCGCATAACAGCTGCAGCGCTCCAGTTCTATGCAGCTCACCACTCTGTCCGCCATGGAAAATACAGGCTTTTCATTTCAGCTTGATAATGGTGCACAGAGAGGCCTGCGCATACTAAAGAGCCGAAGCCCACTCTAATATACAAGCAGACCGGGGCCCCACTGAGCAGGTCACGCCGAATCTTTTCTTTCCCTCTCTCTCGAGTGGAAGAGAGACAATAGATTAGACCAGATGAAAAGACAGTAAGAGCAGAATTAATCTAATAGCATTTGTTGTCAGAAAAAAAAGCAATTCGGGCCCTTAGGTCAAGGGACCTAAGGGAACCATTTTGTTCCTTTTGATTTTCCAGCTAACCCTTAAAGGGATAGTTCACCAAAAAATGAATTTTCTGTCATCATTTACTCACCCTCATGTGGTTCCAAATGGTGCGGAACACAAAAGAGGGATTTTTTTCCCTCCCGACCAAGTCGGTGGATTCATTTTTTAACATTTTCAGCATTTTCTTTTGTGTTTCATAGAAGAAAGAAAGACATACAGGCTTTGAACCACATGTGGGGTTAATAAATGAGGACAGAATTGCCATTTTTGTCTGAACTATCCCTTAAAGCAACAGAAGACAGACATAAGTCTTTCCTCAAGAAGCAGAAGTGGCACTTGGTCCTACTCACGCAATGTGGACAACAGCCATTTGCTCAACAACACTGTAAAAATGAATGCGCTTTATCTAATCAAAAAAATTGTGGCAACAGATTACAAGCAATATTATTAATTCAATTTAACAATAGAAGTGAGAAATAATTAATCAAATTAATTCCTTAAAATTTAACCATTTAAACTGAGTAAAACGCAAAAAAAAGTACATTTGGTCACCATTATGGTGATCAGTGTCTGTTTTAGGTTTGTTTTAAAATGACCGTTTTCTCCTTCAGTGATTCTGCTTGTTAAAGGGATACTCCACTTTTTTTTGGAAATAGGCTCATTTCACAACTCCCCCAGAGTTAAACAGTTGGGTTTTACCGTTTTCTAATGTATTTAGCCGATTCTTTGATATTTAGAAGAATATCAGTAACCAGACAGTTTCTGGTCTCATTGACTTCCATAGTATATATATATTTTTTCCTACTATGGAAGTCAATGAGACCAGAAACTGTCTGGTTACTGATCTTCTTCTAAATACCAGAAAATCGGCTGAATGGATTTGAAAACGGTAAAACTCAACTGTTTAACTCTGGGGGAGTGGTAAAATGAGCCTATTTAAAAAAAAAAGTGAAATATCCCTTTAACATCAGGTGTCTTCAATGTTGGCAATTTAAAATAAAGAGTTCTTAATTCATCTTTGACGCCTGTCTGTTATTCAGATATTTTTTGTTTAATTTTTGGTGTAAAATTTACTCATTTTAAATAGCTAACATTTAAGGAATAATTTGATGAATTATTACTAAATTCTAATTTGTTAATTGTTAATTTAATTAATAATATTGCTTGTAATCTGTTGCCACAATTTTATTGATTAGATAAAGCATATTCAGTGAAATTTTTTACAGTGAAGTCTTTGTGTCGGAAAAAAAAAAATCAAATAGGGATAAAAAAGGTTGACAATGAAAATCTGTTCTGTGAACTTTTGAAACTTTATATTCATAAAAAGAATCCTGAAGAAACATGTTTCCTCAAAGCACAACACTGATAAAAATAAGACACATCCCAAACTGTTCAGTGTATGTATACAAAGGCAGAAGAAAAGCAAGGCTTAAAATGCCATAAATTTGCTTTCTTTTCTTCTCATTTCCATGCTTTTCAACGTCTTTAAATGTCAGAGGACAGAAGAGATGCAAAACCACCGGTCTCTGGTGATGCAAAGCATAAAACATTGTAAATGAGTGCCAAGTAGCACCTCAAATAAAGAATCTGTCCCGGGAGAGTAATCGTGGTGGTGTGAGCGAGAGTAAATGAGAATGTAGAAAGAATGGATTTAATTGAAGTGTTAATGTACTGAGACTGTTGCATGGGCTGCATTTCTGAGTTTCTCCCAGTCTTTGTTTGGAATGCAGCACATCAAACTCGCTTTGGAGCGAAGCTCTCGCGGGACTAAATTATCAACCATTGACTTTTTGTCTGTATTTTTACTTCCTTTTGTTTCTACGGGTAGGCTGAAGTCAGTGGAGCGTTGCGTTCCTCTATACCGCAGTGAGAAATGGGACCGCTCACTCGTTGAGGGCAGAACAAAAAAAAAATATATATACATATGAGCACGGTTCTTTATTCATAGCTCAAGGAGGGATTTTGATTTAAACAGTCAGAGGAGGAACTGGAGACTGGTTATGCGGTAAATGAAAAGCAGATATATTTGCAAGACTATAGACCCTGAAACTGCAGTCCTCTGCAATCAGCCAATGTGCAACTGTTATGCTATTTGTTAGTTATGTACTCAAATGCAGGTTCGATAGACAAGAACAGAAAGCCAGTGTGAACAAGTGTTTGAATTATGCATCACCAAAAGACCGTGGAACAAAGATGAGACTACATGTGAAAGTATGCTGAGCTTGCTTGTGTGCGGGCTGATGTTTCAGTGTCGTTTTTGGCCCCAAATAGCTGTGCAGACATATTGTGGCCATTTTAAGGAGATTATGGGGCAGATGCCAGCCGGGCATTGCAGCATGTGGCACAAAGAGAACCACAGCTTCCACCTTGTGAGAATATGCTTTAGTCTACAACTTAGTGAGCTACCTAAGGAGGACGCAGCATTATAAAAGGAATATCCAGGGTTCAATACACGTTAAAGGCTCCCTGGAATCAAAATGTACGTTTTTGTAGCTTTTAGTATGAATATGTTAGCCTAAAGGTTAGGAATAAGCTCGTGTGTTCCAGAACAATGGCAAAATTCAGATTTAGGAAATTCAACACTTACAGTCCCTCACTTGTATAATGGATTACAGATTTTTATGATATCACCGCGGACTTCAACATCTCATCACATCTTCTGTCCAATGCTATAAATACCACCAGGCCAAACGGACCATTGACACGTCACGGAGCAATATGGGTTGGAGGTGCGTGTTCGGTTTTATTCCATTTTCCAACAGTACGTTGGTTTAGAATGAAATGGCTATAATTTATTCACACCTCTACTAATTGAATCCAATCATCAGCACCCGGGTTCGCTTCCATGGTATGGTCAAGTACGACTTTCAGTCTGTGTGGTAAACTCATAGACAGTAAACGAAATGGACACAGCGACCCCCTTGATTTCAACAGAGAACATTGAAGCCCGTTAAAAGCTGATCGCCAGGCGTAAAAGCTGAGCCTCACGTGAGCAGCCTGTACGTCTTCTAGTAGCTGTGCCGAGTGAAATCTGAATAATTCCCTTCCGAATCTCGCAGAGATGGAGAGAGGGAGTATTAGCTGTCCAGGAGTTAGCAGTAGGATCAACTTTATGACTCTCTATGGGCTTCTCCCTCGACTTTATCGCCTCCATGTCCTCCCGTACTGTGTGACGGAAAGTCGATTCGTTATGACGTAATCGTTAGCCTATTTTTTACAAAAACTGCTTCTACGGGGCCATAACGTAAGATACAAATAATGGAGTCTTTTATACATTGTCGTGTTTCTTTAGAAATAAATAATGGACAAACTAAGTATTTGGACGCCTCAGATGTAAAGTTTTTCGCTGTCAAAGTGACGCCAAAATGAATGGGAGTCAATGGAATGCTAACAGCAGGTTAAGTTCTGCTACAATGGCGGCTCCCGCGAGACTTCAACTTCCGGCTGATGGATTACCCCCTTGGGTAAACTAAGCGCTTTTGGCTATATGAAAAGCAGGAGGGGCCATACAACATTTCCCGCCTTAGCTTCCCGTTTCCGTGGAAATGACGTCAATCATACAAAGCTGCGCATTCCACGGCACTTCAGTCGGCCTTTAAGCTCAATAGGGAGCACTTGTGGCGTAATGTTCTTTACTACTACTTGTTCTTAATTTTAAAATGAGCAAAAATCAGGGCTACAGAGCTTATAACGGAAGTGAATGGGACATTCAAATAATCCATTTCAACTATAAAGCCAAAAAGACATAGGCTATACAACGCCAACACTATTTTAGAGAGAAAAATTGCTTTTAAAATTAAACGTACTGAGGAAAATAATTCAGTGTGCACTTACCCAACATTAATGTGTATTTTATACTTATTATAGTGTTGTGATGTTGGTTGAGCAACATGAAAAAACTCTATATAATTCAATTGTGAGTTAGTCTGTGGTCACTTACGAATTTGCAATCCTATTGGGATGTTACCTTAGAGGACAATAGGAAGCTCACTAGTCTCACACACAACACCTAGAGATACATGTACACAGAGCCCTAATCAATATATGCAATGCATTCACACATTGGCATCTTTGCATTTAAATTGTCACTTTTACTCCTAAATTTTGAGAGGAAAGCTTCTGAGCCAAAAGCGTGGCAGCTGTGCCCTCGGGCTCAGTGTCATTTCCTCAGTGTCGAATGCCATCCGATGGGTGAGCCCATTCCCGAGCTCTAATTAGCAGGAGCAGATAATGTCACACAGAACAGAGGGATCAATACTGAGGACGAGGAACGGCAGTCGATGCCTCGTCTCTATGCCGGACAGATTTCCGAGAAGGGACATCCCCCACGGAACGGCTCTACTTCAGGAATCCCCAACACCTACTTGACCTGATGAAGACGCGCTGCTCCATTTTGTGCAATGCCATCAAGCCAAAACATCCTTAGATTTTCTTTTCAACAAACACCTCAGCAAGCTTAAGTGTGACTTGGACTTTAAATGTAGTGGCACTCGGAAATAATGACCCCAATTTTGTTCATTAGAAAAGTCCTACAGGATTGACCTTATTCACAGATGTGCCATCTTAATGTGGTTTTGGATTGTGCTGCTGCAAAAAATATCTTTCAGAGGACCTTCATTAGACAAAAAACTCCAGGAAAAAGTGATCTATGAGATTTATACACGGGTGCCACTGAAAACAATGTAAGTCTATCCCTCACAGCCTCACTTTCAGTGGCGCTGCTCTGAATAAGGTCTATTCTGGCCATTATTCCTCACATCTTTACTTAAGTACTAGACCAATCCTGGAATTCAACAGACATTTACATAGAACAGCAAGCTGGTTTGGTTTGCCATTACATTTATGCAGGCCAAACTAACATGCATTATTGTTAATTTTGCTTAAACCTGCTGTTTCCCAGGAGACGTGTCTTGATATGAACCCTACTACCTCTGAGTTCTACATTACCTCAAAACAAACCCAGCTTGTAGAATGAATAAATGAACACACAGGAGAGAGCAAAACAATGTTGGCTTTGAGGGTTCCCACACTCAGTGTTGCGTCTCCATGGAGATGCACTGTTTCCTGCTGGGCCCATTCAGGCAGAAAAGGAAAGGCATACTTGCTATACACACAGAAAAGTCCAGAGCACTGAACAGACCACCTTTACCACGGTAAAGGCAACCTATAAGCAGTTCAGTGTCGTAATGTGAGCAGTTGGGAGAATGAGCCATCTGGCATAGGTTGGCATAGTGAGTTTGACCTGATTATGGCAGAAAAAAAAAACTTTTTCCCTCCTTTTTAATGTATCCTCGTTTGATCTATCTATCTATCTATCTATCTATCTATCTATCTATCTATCTATCTATCTATCTATCTATCTATCTATCTATCTATCTATCTACTGTATCTGTCTGTCTGTCTGTCTGTCTGACTGTCTATCTATCAATCACCTGTCTGTCTGTCTGTCTGTCTATCTATCTTTCTATCCATCCATCCATCTATGCATCCATCCATCCATCCGTCTGTCTGTATATCTGTCTGTCTTCTATCTATCCATCTGTCTATCTATCCATTTATCCATCCATCCGTCTGTCTGTCTGTCTGTCTGTCTATCTAGCTATTAGGGCTGGACGATATGGCCAAAAAAAATTATCACGATAATTTTTTTTATATCAGTCGATATCGATAATTATCACGATATATGTCAAATCTTTATTTCTTTCAAGTTTAAAGGCAGATTTTTGCTCCTAAGTGAAAGTTGTATTAACCAGAGTGTAAATTGTGGGTTTAAACTACTCTTTATTGTCAGAACATATCATGACAAACACTTGCCAAACAGGTGAACATTTCACAAATATGAGGTAGAACATTCAAACATTTTTCCTTAAAATAAATATCTCAATAGAAAAATATTTCTTCAGCACAGTTTGCAGTGCAGGCTGCAATATTAAAATTACATGTTTTGTCTCAAAATGCATATTTGACAGTGAGTTGACAATAAATATGCATCCTAACTCAAGCTAATACCAAGCTAATGTTAAACTTATATTCATTAACAAAAACAGTAACATCTGTTTTTTTTTTTTTAATCTAACAACCACATTTTTATTTGGTAAAATGTAATATTTTGACTGAGTTGTATTAAAATGAACTATTGGTCATCCAGTCTCATGCATTTAGATGATGATAACCACAGATTAAACCAGGTATAGCCTATAGCTTAGCACCTCACTATCATGGCAAAATGTAAATTTATGGTTTCTGTGGTATTTGTATGAAAACAGTGGGCTAACAGTTAAATACATTATTAAATGCTGTACTTATATTCCATACGACATTTAATGCATTGTCTACATTAATAATATTATACAATTAAATAAGTTTATCCCACATTTCATGGTGCAGTTAATATTACTAGGCTAACCTTACAGTAAATCCATGGCTAAATGGATTCAGTATCAATTCAGATTCTGACTGGATCGTTGCACGCAGTGTTTCTCCTTTTTGTCAGCGGTGTTTCATCTGCCCTAAACTGGTTTAAACTTGACATCCGTGTTCTTCGCTGAACTCAAGCGCTTCTCGCTGGATGTCTTGAGCGAGACGATCAAAGCAATCGCGTCTGCTCTAGTTAGCTCGCGCTGCGCTCACTGCCGTTTGGACTTTGAGCCGAGCGGATAAATGCTCCGTGTGGCGCGCGGTTCAAATGAGTTTCGTTCCGCTTTTGGCGCATAAACATTATCGAAGATTTATCGACCTCTTGATATCGTTTTATCGAGAAAAAATATATCGCGATAATTATCGTTATCGTTTTATCGCCCAGCCCTACTAGCTATCATTCTGTCTGACTATCTATCTACCCATCCATCGCCTGTCTGTCTGTCTGTCTATCTATCTATATAGCTATCATTCTTTCTATCTATCTACCCATCCATCACATGTCTGTCTGTCTGTCTATCTATCTATCCATCTATCCATCCATCCATCCATCCATCCATCCATCCATTTATCCATCAGTCTGTCTGTCTGTCTGTCTATCTGACTATCTATCTATCTAGCCATCCATCACCTGTCTGTCTATTTGTCTGTCTGTCTGTCTGTCTGTCTGACTGACTGTCTGTCTATCTATCTATCTTTCTATCCATCCATCCGTCTATGCATCAATCCATCCATCTGTCTGTATATCTGTCTATCTATCTATCCATCTGTCTATCTATCCATTTATCCATGCATCCGTCTGTCTGTCTGTCTGTCTGTCTGTCTATCTATCCATTTATCCATACATCCGTCTGTCTGTCTATCTAGCTATCATTCTGTCTGACTATCTATCTACCCATCCATCACCTGTCTGTCTGTCTATCTATCTATATAGCTATCATTCTTTCTATCTATCTACCCATCCATCACCTGTCTGTCTGTCTGTCTGTCTATCCATCCATCCATCCATCCATCCATCCATCCATCCATCCGTCTAACTATCCATTTATCCATCAGTCTGTATGTCTGTCTATCTGACTATCTATCTATCTAGCCATCCATCACCTGTCTGTCTATTAAATCTTAACTATAAACAATTCACAATGGTAGTTCTGCCCGAAAACACAACAATGAAATAGCATTCAGCTGGAAATAAACACAAATTGATTGCTGAACCACACAAAAAGATGGGTGACATGTTAACCACTGACCTAAAACAATGGGGCTACCAATGAACACCTGACACCTGGATGAGTTCAGACACAAATATAAAAGAAACACGATACGCCTTTGTGACTGTGAATTTGCAACCATCAATGTTATGGATACATGCAAGAGTCAGAATTATCATAAAAAAAGTGAAGGGTGCTTTGATTTGATTAAAGGGTTAAGGATGACAACAGTTCAATGGATGCTCAGCTTTGTACACTTGTGAGGTTCCCTATTTTTTAACACTGGAATTTCAGAAGTCTTTGATAAATGATGAAACTGTCATACATTGTTTTCTGTCATAATGAGTATGTTACTTTTCATTGACTTGTGTTGTTTTAATCTAGGTGTTTAATGGTGTTTGCTATCATTTAATCCCAAAGCTAACACAAACCATTCCACATGTTTATGTTCCTACATTAGTAGCCTAGATTGAACTGTTTTTTTTTTTTTTTTTTTTGCTTCCCTTGCAGAGACCGTTGGCTTGTCACCACAGAGTAGGTTATTTTAGGTTTTACAATATCATAAAATCTTCCTCGGACATTCCAGTCACTGACGCTTTTGTCCTTCAGACCGAGCTCCGCTTAGTGGAACCGCACGTGAAGGCAACACGACGAGATCCGGTGTCTTTTCAAGCGTTTTATACTTCGAAAACGTTTTTCGTTTAGAAACTATACACCTCTCAGTGCGACCACAAGCAGCGGTCCGCAGGCAGTCAGAAAAGGATGTTCTCTGTCAAAGCACATCATCCTCACGCGCTCCCGTTTCTACCGCTTCAAACACTGAAGGAACATATTCCTGTAGCTCAACCGTTCATGAAACGCCACGTAGAGATGCGTTTAACGCGGTCACCGGTGCCCCAAGTCAGATGACAGATTCTTAGAGTGCGAGTAACGAATTCTCGCCGCCCGGACGGTGGTTCCCTGTCACACGCACAGGAGCGCGCGCGCACACACACATACGGGCAGTACGATTAATGCGGGATTCTGCTGCCGCGGAGCCCCTGCGGACCGATCATCCTGCCTGAGCCAAACAAACAAAATCTACTCTTCTTCACTCGAAACACGTTTAAATACATGGAAAGTTTACGCTACCTTGTCTCGAACTAGTGGGCTACTCGTGCGTTTGAACCCGTGCTGAAAAGCGAATATATTTCACTGTAGTTTCAATTAAGTGCGCGCATAATATCACTTATTGGATGTAGCTGCAAGACCTTTCTGCTCCGCGGTGAATGGAAAAGGTGTTAAATACGGAGGGTTGTAGTAAATCTCAGTTGATCAATCGCTCTCGAGCAGGGCAGAACATGGATGTCAATGCAGCAAACGCCGCTCCTCTCCACACGCGCGTGGACGCATGATCACCGTCAACTGGTGGCAGTTGGTTCGGCTCATTTCCTCGCAAATCAAATGTGGGATAACTGTTTAGTCATATCTCTCCAATTGATTTAGACGCGTGAATACAATCAACCGACATAACTCTATCACCGAAGCGCAGGCAGATGTCCTCATGTTCCACATGGACAAGTTTCATTGCAACAGCACCGAAGCCTGTGCCTCTCTGTGCCTCTTTTTCATCTTTTTTTTTTTCATGTATCATCACGAATTAAATCCTTAAGACAAACCCTCTTACCTTTAAACTGGTGCGTTCAGATCCCATACTTCTCATTATAAAAATCCACGCGCAATCACCCCGTATCCAGTCTCTGCTGTCTGTAGAAGAGCAGTAATCCACTTTCCCATGCCGGGGACATACAGCCACAGACCTGGACTACATCCTTTCTATCGCTCACCAAAACTGATGGGATTTTTGCGCTTCTTTTCCCCTTTACCCTGTTCTTTCTCTCCGCTGTTCCAGATGAAGTTGCCTGGTTACCTCTCTCTAAAAGCGCCGCTCCCGCAGCCAATCACGAGCGCGAGTGCGCGTTAACCCGTCGAGCGCCGAGCTGTCCTGGTTTCTTGGTTTCAGGGGAAAACGCAAGGAGTGGGAGGGGCGAGCGAGAGTTTTCAACGCCAAAAAGCTAAGATGTGCAAAAGAATATAAGACAGAAGATGTGTAGGGGGGTTGATGATGGCAGGGAAATTAACATCCACTTATTTGCTGAAACTGAAAAGAAAAACATGTTTGATTCAACTGTGCATCAGCAAGAGCGTGACAGGTGCACAACCACCTTATACTTAAAGGGTTAGTTCACCCAAAAATGAATATTATCCCATTATTTGCTCACCCTCAAGCCATCATGTGTAGCTATATGACTTTCTTATTTCAGCCAAACACAATCAGAGTTATCTCTTCCAAGCTTTATAATGGGAGTGAATGGTAGCCCCAAAAAGCAAACCCAGCCATCATAAAAGTAATCCATTTGCCTCCAGGGTTAACGATAATACGGTTTCAGGAAACAGTCGTGACTATAGTTGATTTCTTCGATGGTATAAGCAGCGAGTAACGTCTTTGTACAGGAAACGCACTTCTGATTGTTTAAGGGAAACTTCCAACGCATTCTCATCCTAGGGTATCATCTAACTGACGCTTTCGACAATGAGTCTAAATTCGACGCACATGGCAGCCTTTAGCATCAATATAACGCTTCAGTTATGGGTAGGTTTAGGTCTGGGGTAGGGTTAGGGTTAGACCACTAGGAGGCGCCTTCTGGCCCACATATATCTGCGTCTCATATCGACGCTAAAGGGCGCCATGTGCGTCGGATGTTGACGCATTGTCAAAAGCGTCAGTTCGATGACGCCTTGGGATGAGACCAGGCTGAAACTTCCTAAATTTCTGATTTCCTGATAGTTGGTAACACCATCCCTATACTTAAATCTACACCCACGACTAGATCATCTGTCGATGACAGCTAATAATCTTAAAGCAGCTACGCAGTGGCCATTGGAGAGTTGCGAGTTCTATTTTAACCTTCTGAGTCACCTCATCATGCAGAGTATTGATTTTAATTCCATCCTCTTCTCAGTTAGGGGCTGCCAAGTGCACTACGCCCTTTTCACTCTCAATCATTGCAAACGGGACCAGGCAATATCTGGCTCCACACTGATTCAAAACATTTGTATGTGGACTCAAACATTATTTCATGGAATATTCCAAGGAATTTTCATTAAACTCTAGAGATATTCACAGCAATGTTTAGGAAGAAGCTTTTCCTGCAGTGAGCTTTGACCAATCTCCATTTGGAGATAGATGGGTCTCTGTCATTTAAAGTTTGAAATGCTGGGAAAGTGAAAATCAAGACTTGGATTTATTTAAGTTGAATTGCTCTTCTCTTTTCAACCGTAGTCCGACCTTGTACATGCATGCATAATTTGGGTTATTCCTTATTCACTGTCAATAGCAAAGTTGAAAGTACATTACAAATGTAGTGTTATCATTAAAAGCAGGCTCTCAGTCCTTCATCGTTTCCCGTTTCCCCTCTGTCTTCCTCTTTCTATCTTTTTCTCCCTCTACCCGGGGAAGATGGAGCATTTTATTGTTGACTGCACTATTTTATAATCTTTTATTAAATCAGATTTAACATTTGCTATGATTTGCTGGTTTTCTGAAGTAAATGTCAAAAGTAGATCACAGTAGATCAGGGTCATGTGTTACAGGTGAAGCACTTCTAGGTCTGTCTGTTCACATCTAGGTCTCATGTTCTCACATTTTGGGATAACTGTATTAATAATAATAAAAATTTTGAAAAAAAAAAAAAAAACCACTCTTGAAGTATATCTTTGTCTTCTCCAATAAAATTATTTCATATTTTCATATACACTACTACTTAAAAAAATTGGAGTCATTAAATTGATCATAGTAGGAATTATAAAATAAATGTTATTCTTATTCTTTTAACTTTCATTAAATATTCCTTAAAAAAAGTAAAATAGTAAACATCACACCCATTTTCAACATTGATAATAATAAGAAATGTAGAGTGATTTCTGAAGGATCATGTGACACTGAAGACTGTAGTGATGCTAAAAATTCAGCTTTGCATTACAGCAATAAATTGCATTTAAATTTCAATTAAAAAAATATATTTTTTAACATTTCATGCAAATCAGGAAATGCAATCTTGCTTTCAAGGGCATCTATAGCCAATATTTAATGGCAAACAAGAAAAAGATACGCATCAAAAATACTCCATGCGTTTTTGGAGTGTATAAAACCCTGGAAACATCAGGGAATTTTACAAATTCTGTTTTCCAAGACTGGAAAAGTCACGGATGAAAATCAATAAAATCTTAAAAAGTCATGGATAAACCATAGATATTTCCACAGTGAGTCAAATCTTTCACATTACGCAAAGCTCTGAAAATCTGAAAGATTGTACTTTGAATGCAATCTCTTTAAAATGAATTTTAGAAGTCGCATTCAGTCATCACAAACAGCTGGAAAAGCCCATGTGCTCATGTTTTGTCTGTTAGTTTGTATGTGGATATGTGTCTCTTTTCAGATCATGAAACATGTACTACAACTGCTATCACATTTTCTCTCTTTATCTCGCTCTCTCTATGGTTTGGTGGAGAAGTTTGCTGTTCTAACCTCATTTTGTTGCCAGAACCTTATCACCAGTTTGTTTTTTCCCGCCACAGAGTCAAAGTCCGGTTTTCAATTCATTTCACTTCACTCTCGCTCACTTTTCCCATATTTGTGCTCATCTTGAACATTTTCTCTCTCTATCTCCTCCACTTGCCTTCTCATTTGGTGGTGGGATGTTTATTTCATAGCTTCTGGTTTTTAATGCGGATGTTTTCAACCAAGATTTTAATCCACCCCTCCCCCTCTCCGCCATCCAACCATATAGCAGCCCATCCTCCCACTGTCTTCCCGCCATCCCTCCCTAAACGCATAAGAGATAAGGAACAAAATCAGGCCATCATATATAAAAAGGGACCAGAGAATGTATAGGCTGTGAGAGATATACACCGGGCCAGACCACATTCAAGAAAACCGCTTAAGCTCAGAAAGGCAGTAAAAGAATCGATATAAGCACAATCCTAAAATTCGATCACCCAGGCAATACACGTCGCTCCATGCAGCGCACTTCATGTGATTCTGACCTGTCAACTCTCCTTGAGATGAAGAACTTGGCACGAATAAACAAACAGAATTCGTTCTCAAGGGTAATGATCTTATTTGGCGCCCTCATACTGATCATTTCAAGACAAATATGAATGTTGCTCCAGAAAATTCAATGGGTCAAAAAATGTTGTAGAAACAATTTTCACTCAGTATAAGGCAAGACGAACAGTGTAAAAATCTAACTAAAACTAATAGATATCACCATACTTTACCAGTTGATTGATTACATTGATAATTGCAAAACAAATTTCTAGTATACATATATTCGTGTTTATTCAAGTGTATATATATATATATATATATATATATAAGAAACTAAACACATACTGTTACACATACTGTTCATTTTCTTACACAAACCGCTCGTTTCGCATCTTAGGCCATCAATGTGTACTTACATTTACGAGTCATTAAATCACGTTTAATTTGGACTTCTCTGTGCATGCTCTTTGAGGTGGTGACCATAAACCTCCATTATATGACTGACAGACAACAACGGTTTGACCTAAAAATATAAAAATTGAAAATACTGTGGAAACAAAGACACCTACATCTTGGATGCCCTTGAGGTGAGCTAAAACATATCAAAAATTAATTTCAAAGTGAACTATCCCTTTAAAAGTGTATTTTGGAATGTTTTCGTTCAGCTAGTCTAAAAAAAAATACACTTTATGAAAAGCTCAAAACTCAAAATTGACTGATGCATGAAAAAAACTGTTTTTGCCTGTCTCTAACAAAAAATCCATTTTCGTTATGGCGTGTCAATGAGCACATTCCGACGCGTGCATCTTTAGCGGCGCATTCCCATCAGACGTGATATGAGAAGGACGAGTGAAGCCGAATGACGTCTTAACCTTCCCGCTCTCCTCCCCTGTGCTTTATTACAGTGCAACGCACCAAAGGACACGTATTGATTTGGCATCTGGAGGTGAATTTTTTCGGTCATTCTTTTCTGAACAAAGCGGCTTATTTTACCCCTTGACCAGCTATGGAAGCTTGTTTAAATGCGTGTGCATGCACATACCAGCTAACCTTCCTGGGGTTGAGAGCTCATTTGTCATAGTAAATCAGTCTGTGAAGGCGTGGAGAGCTTTGAACAGTGGTCAAGGAGGAGTTCAGAGGCCTCTCTATGATGGATGGATGAAATGAACAACAGGAAACAGGATGGGACACACTACCACACCTACGCTTGGCTTTTTATGCCACTCTTGGTGTGTTTTCAGCTCTGGTTGGGAAGCTGAAGGTTACATGTGTTATGCACTGATCAGTTATGATGCCTGGTCTACTTTTTTGACTCGTTTCCAGGCTGTATGTGTCCAGGAACTATAGGGATGATATTATGGAGACGTGGTTGACAGCTAGGGGCTCTCTGCCTTACTGAAGAGAGATGAAAGAGGGGACAAACCTATCAGCAAGTCCCAGCACAGGAGTACAACACTGGACACACACTCACACTGAAAAGTGTCAGTGATCCATGGGTCAATGGCATATAAAAGTGTCTACGGTAAAGTAAAGGAAAAGCTGTATAACTATGGGGTTAGAATTGTTGCATTATTCCAAATAAAATAGATTCATATTCACAAACAAATGTAAAGATATTCACGAAAAATGTATCATATCCACAAATAAATACATTAAGATCCACAAAAAAGTGTATGACACTCATAAAATGAGATTTGCAAATCTTTTATTATTTTGCAAACCCAGCTCTGCCTGGCATTTATTTGTGAACCGCTTTCTGTGCATTTGTAAATCCCCTCACGCATCTGTGGATCTGTGGAAACACTTCAAGTGCTGACGACGTGCAGACAAATCCACAAATAAGTGGACTCCGTTTACTCAAGCCAATCAGCCAATCAGATAACGGCCACATTGAGCTGGCCGACCACAGCACATTCTTGCTACAACCAAAGGTGTGTTCCATTCGACATGGTCCCTATGCAGTGTTCACTGCTCCCTACTCCCTGAACATGGTATATCAGTTGAAGTGGACTTCACTGACTTCATGTGAAGTGATGTATCGATGTTCCCTTATTCCCTATGCCGTTTGCATTGCCCTTCGAACTGAACATGTTCGTTCCCTTCGAATTGGAATCTCACTTAAAATGGCGAAATACCCTGTGAAGTCCACTTCGCAGTCCACTTACGGTCGAATGGAACACACCTTGTGTATCTATTTTTAATTTTATATATATATATATATATATATATATTAGGGGTGTAACGATACACATATTCGTATTGAACCGTTCAGTACGCGGCTTTCGGTTCGGATTTCGGTACGCATTTTAAACCGAACGGTTCGTTAGACCATTTTTCCTGCCGACCAACTTTCGTCATTTTAAATGTAGGCGCGTCGCGTGTGGCAAGCGCGCTCATAGACGCTGGCGCGACCACAACTTTGCCCAACATCAAATGGCAAATGTAATGTAAGCGGAACGAAAGTGAGCTACTCGTTATTGTGTGGTTGACGGACCGTTTATCAGTTTGGACCAATGCAGCGCGAGCCAATCTTGATCATCAGTGCTGTTACTTCACAGCCAAATCCAGTAAAGAAAGCATTTTAATTCGCCACTTAAGTAATAACATCGCTGCGAGATCTAGTGAGAAACATTCACATTTCTCCATTATTAACGGATCAAACCGTTAACACATTGTGAAACAATTGTGCCATGAATGAACTATCAGTGTCCACAGATCAGCAACATTCACCATGGGTTTACTGTAGTAACACTACTAACTGTAACCATGGAAGTTTGTCAAGAATAGTAGGCTATAACTTTCAAGTAACATTACGTTGGTTTTATTTTGACAATATGAATACAATTGCTGCCCTCAAATGTTAATCTGAAGTAAAATAAACCTTTGCTTATAAGTACTACAATATTACATTTCATTTTGTCCAAGGAGCTGTTTTGTTTTATATGCTCCTAAGAAAAGTCAAGTATAGCGCCATCATTGCTCAAAGTTAAAAAAAAATCATACTTTATGATGTTAGTTTTAATAAAAAATAAAATTAAAAAATTATATCAAGGACATTTCTCTGGCATTTCTTTCTTTTTGCTGTACCGAAAACATACCGAACCGTACCGAACCGAGCCGTGACACAAGTATCGTATCGAATCGTGACAAAAGTATCGTATCGAATTCAAAAAAATTATATCAAGGACATTTCTCTGGCATTTCTTTATTTTTTCTGCATCGAAAACATACTGAACCGTACCGAACCGTGACACAAGTATCGTATCGAACGGTGAATTTTGTGAACCGTTACACCCCTAATATATATATATATATATATATATATATATATATATTATTTATTTTTACTTTGCCCAAACTTGTGTGTATATAATTGAATTTTTATTTAGAATATTAATACATTCTATATCCTATCACAAGAGGCTTAGTTGATTTTTTTTTTTTTATGTGTGTGAGTGTATGTATTTTTAGTGCTTTAAAAAATAAATGATTCAATTTGGACAAAAGATAAATTGTGCCTTGTCGTTTAACATTGAGTCCAAGCAAACTGACACACATACAGTACGAAACAGCCTCTCACATGGACATCCACAACTGTGTATTCACAGAACTACATCAGAGAACATATTTGAATTCCTTCATAAAGTTGAATCACTTCAGCGCTAGAAAAGCACAGCAAAGCTGCTCAGCACTGTATGTAGAGGAGCAAAAGAATCTGTTTTAACAGCACCTTTCTACAATGATATGCTATTTCTTTTCTTTAAGTGACATTCCTTAATGGGGGGAAGACCCGAGAGACTCTTCATCTCCTCCTAAACACAGACGTGATATAGACGTTTCCTTTGCTAGGTTGACATGTTGCATTGTCTCAGCTACAAAGCTCATCTTAACTCGGTTCACACGAGTTCACATCTTTTATGATACTGTCAACTACTTCTAAAATTCCATGTCTTTGACAGTATGATGAATAGACCGTGAGACGCATTTTTTCATAATCTCGTAAGGGTCTCTATTGTAAGAAAACGTGTCTTAGATCAAGTCTCACTTTGCCAAGCGATCGCACTGAAAACAAAATGTCAGCGCTGAATAAACAACGTAATTCATGCAATGTGATTGGGACTGGGTGTATCCAGAGCGAAATAAATAAATACATAAATAAATAATAGTGCAAAATCTAAATAATTCTAACATTTGGAAGCTCCGAGTTCTATTATAAACAGCACAATCTTGTGTTATGGGTTCATGACACCCACTGGAGACGCATGAGACTAACAAGGATGCTGTATGCCACAGGAGTGAGTGGGTGAGAAGAAAACTGTATTAGGTAGTAGTCGGAGAGGAATAATTTTGGAAGAGTACAAATCTAAATCAAAGTTTCCAGCCTCTACATCTAGCGGCATATAAGATGAATTTCCGCCTTGCTTAAACTTACAGTTCAAATGGCTTTATTAAAACTCACACAGCTGCCAGTTATTGGTAGACTTTTCTTCTGTATTTTATTCAACCAAAGTACACAACTTGTGAAGGCAATGCGTTCTGGGTTCAAAAGCACATCTACAGTCTCACTGCACCAGAATAACCTTCTTACATAGCATTGGCACTCTTGGTAAATAGTGTATAATAACGATACTGTATGTTGTGATAAGTTAAAAGGGCTGTGGGGAGATGTCTTTGCTGTTCATCCTCTTTTGAATCTAAATTTTTATAAATCTAAACTAATCTGTGACACTGACCATGTGAACTTGTTTGTCAAAAGGTAACAAAATTATCCTTTATGTTATTATAGTGTAATTGTAATTAAAATATCAGGAGATTTTTAAACTATTGCGGCAGTAAAAGAGCCATGTAGGGTGCTAAAGACCCAAACATGTAATAACGACTGGAGAAACATTCATGCATTTAAGGGTTAAACTGATATCCTGAAAAACACTGTTTAAAGGAGTAGCTCATTTTTTCATGTCATTCAAGATGTCCATGTCTTTCTTTCTTCAGTCGAAAAAAAATGGAATTCATTGGGCAACAAACGGTTCAAGGTCCAAATGAGAGTTTCATTGAACACTCTTCTGTTCAAACTCGTTCATCAAAATGAACAAATCTTTTTTCAAATCATTTCGTTCATGAATGAAATGACTCAAAAAAAGATTCATTCCTTTTGATGAACGAGTTCGAACAGGAGAGTCACGAACACGCATCACAGAACAGAGCAAGGCGAGCATTTGTTCTTATACAACTTTTTTATTTATTTTTGAAATGGCTGATCGTTTCGCTAGATAAGACCCTTATTCACATATTGCGTCTTTTGCACGCTCAAGTTCGTTATTTCAAATGTAGGCACGCCGTATGCGCGCTCATAATGGAAGCGACGTGGTCACGGTCCGACACGCTCGTTTTTTTCCAAGCGTGTCCACGCCTTTTCAGAATGCCGCAAGCACACCATAAGCGCACAGTAGGTCATGTGACAAGAACCAACTGGAGCGCAACCATCCTAGCGCTTTGGAAAAAGGAGAATGTGGCGCGCCCAGCATTTTCTACGCGTTTTTAGGCGCTATATTAGCTATTTTAATATTAACATATTCTAGTCAGAATATGAGTCTGACTTCTCCATAGGGCTTTGATTATGAGGCGTGTCTTAACCGAACCAGGAAAAAACAACAACTCTGCATTCAATTGAATAGTCGGTAGACCTACAACCAATCAGAGCAATGCAGCAAGTCAACTACTTTGCATAGCGCAGTTTTCAACTATAGAAATTACTTATTTTAGAAGTAAAATAACGAGTGTTGCTTCTTTTTCATGGTCCTGCATGAGTGCGACCAAAGGATAAACCACAACGACCACAGGCTTTTCATTACGTCCAATCTTCTTAGCGACCATCGGAGCCAGCTGAAAAGTTACACTTTTGCCGAATCATATAGGAAGGACAGCAAAAATGACTTTCCGATCGACAAATGCCTTGATTGCAGTTTTCTGTTCGTCTATTAAAATGAATGCGCTGTAAATTGATTTTTACAACAGACGCCACAGCGAAATCTATACATCTCAATTCTCGAGCTGCAGTCATATCTAAGGGAAACCAGTTAAGCGCTCTTTGATAACGTGATGATTACGTCCCTGCAGATCATCTGTCCATCATCGTATAAAGCCCGCCCTGGCAATTTGATTGGCCCGATCATTTTTTGACTGATCATAACTTCTCCTCAATGGATCGAGTCCAGATCGAACTTCCTGACCAAAAAATGTAGTGGGCGGGGTTCGGACTGGCATCCAGGCTAGTGCTATATGTGAATCCGGCCTAAAGCCCTTTGAATTTGCACTGAAACTCTCATTTGGACCTTGAACTGTTTGATTCCCAATGAAGTGCATTATATGGAGAAAATGCTGGAATGTTTTCATCAAAAAACTTAATTTCTTTTCGACTGAAGAAAGAAAGACATGGACATCTTGGATGACATTGGGGTGAGTAAATTATCAGCAATTTTTTTTTTTTTTTAAAGTGAACTACTCCTTTAATCAGAAAAGAGTGCACAAAAGAAGCATTTTCTTTGGTAGTCTCAGACTTGTAGACTGTATATTTGAGGTTTGATTTGAAGTACCACCAAACACATCCATTCTGTTCAATGAGCACAGTTACCTTGACATTTCTGCACTCATGATCCCAACTATTACACTATATGTGCAGTGACGTGTATTGTTAGTCAGGGGACAAAGCGCTCTCCGTGTGAGAAAACATACGTTTAGCTCACCTGACCTTATGGGCCGCAGTATGAGGTCAGTTACACATCACCAGAGGTCACAAACAGGAACCCCCACTAAGACAACTAGCACTGTGCCAATATTTAACTGAGATCCCAAACACACAACGGTGTGAGGTGTCATCCAACTCTGACTTCGATTCAGTTTTATTTGGCATGCGTAATATTGAACAAATACAGTCTGAGCAAATGCAAACGAAATGTCACAGCAGTGGACAGTATCAAAATGCAGACACATGAGCTTACATAAAGATTACCTTTGTTTGAGTTTATATCCAGGGATGCAAGAAACATAATGCAAAAAACTGATTCGCATAGTCAATGGTCAGATACCAAACAGATAAAGGAATTTAATGTTACTCACCACTGCTTCTCCAGATCTGGTTTCCATAATAAAGCTCAAAGGTGGTGGGTAAAATACCTGCAAGAAATAAAGGGAAAACGTGTTATAATGATAATACTAATAATAAAGTGTTATGAACCAACTAGGTGGAGGTCGGTTCCCCTCTGATTGTTCTAATACACATTTATTCCAGCCAGCTCTCACGGCAATTCGTACGAATATTACGAGGTGGCTAATTCGTACGAATTCATACAACCTCACTCATACAAATTCGTCCATATTTTACGAGTCACTAAATTCGTATGAATTTGTACGAATGACCTACCCCAAAATAAAACATATGCAATACATGCAACAAAACAAAACTCCACTAGAGTCAGTTCTTCCCTTCTCCCTAGTCATTAAGTTTTGGATTTAAAGTGGAGAAACTGATCTTAGACCAGCAGTTAAAGACAGTGATATCCCACAGCTGCTACTGAGATTCCTTATCATTTCATACTACATATGCCCCTATATTCATATCACATTATATCACAAGAATACGCTTTCCCCTGCCCCCCACAATCCATGAGTGTTACATAACAAGCCTGTCAAGTCACCTCTTGCTCCAGCCTTTGAGAATTTCTCCTGGCCTTTCATTAGAATGCAATATCAGCCTTGCTCACACCCATTCGGGAGTGAGATTTCATTATTAAAGCAAAGCCAGGAGTCATGAGACAGACGTTAAGAATGAAACGGCAGGTGTGGACATCATCTCATTGGTCAGCCAAACACTTCTCGACAGGTCACAGCGAGTTCCTCAGCCATCTAAGAGGAATGCTGTGACCTGGGTTGACCACTATTATCATTCACAGTGCATTACGACCTCCATTTGGTGCAGCAAAGCCTTATTACAAACACATTCTCACATTTCTCGGGATGAAAAGCGGAGAAATCAAACCAGAGTCCTAACGTTTACAGAACGAACGAGCACACAAAAGGAAGAAATTGCCTTTTCATCACGACACAGTCAGAATCATGTGAAAATAATCATGCAACCATTTCATAGCATGAAGTGCGCTCATTAACCAAGGAAGAGGAAGGAAAAGAGGGAGGGAGGAGGAGAGAGAAGGAAAGAGAACTGGGTCAGAGAAGGCAGAACGCAAGCTGCTCGCTTTATAATTAACTCTTCCGCATTGTTTCTATAATGCCTAATGAGTAAATACAATTGCAACGATGAGGTGCATGAGGGTTAGTGCTAACAGATATAGGTTAATCTCCCCGGGCCACGACCGTCAGCTGGGTGAAATCTACGGACAGCAGGAAGCTCCTGCTCCCCGAATGACACCACGCCACGTGTGATATTACCTCCGAGGTCTTTTGTGGATTATAAGCAGCTATTTCAAAAGTGGGTTACAAGAATGGGGGCACACGTATCTAAACTATATTGAACTGTAAAATAAAAAATAAAATGAAAATAAAAATAAAATAATAAAATGAAATAAAATAAAATAAAATAAGAAAAATTAAATAAAAATTAAATAAAAATTAAATTATATTAAAAAATATAAAATAAATAAATAAAATAATAAAATGAAATGAAATAAAAAGAAAAAAAAGAAAAGAAAATTAAAAGAAAAATAAAATAATGAAATGAAATAAAATAATAAAATAAAATAATAAATAAATTTTCTCATACAAATACATTGATCCATTTAGTCCTGTTTGTCATGTTTATGCACAATATACTGTAAAACAATATTTAATTTGAAAAGTTAAATAACAACTAAACTGGACAACCAGTAATTTTCTTTCTCCTACATTTTCAGAACAAAAGACGAATTAAGAGGAAATAATACGTAAAATTATGAGACTTTTTTTAAAATATAAAAACCATTCAAAACGTTTGGGTCGGTCAGATTAGTAAATATTTTTGCAAGAAGTCCCTCATGTTTATTAGCACTACATTTATTTGATTATAAATAAAGTAAAACCTGTAACCTCAATTTGAAATAAATATTTTCAATTTGAATATATTTTAAATGTAATTTATTCCTGTGATGGCAAACCTGAATTTTCAGCATCATTACTCCAGTCTTCAGTCACATGATCCTTCAGAAATCATTGGAATTTGCTGCTCAAGAAATGTTCCTAATTATAACGAATGGTTAATATTTTTGTGGAAACCCTGAACCGTTTTTGTAACATTATTTGAAAAAAAAACATCTTTACTGTTACTTTTAATTAATTTAAAGCATCATTGCCCTAAACTTTTGCGTTTTCCCTCAATTTGAATGCTGGTTAAAACAAATCTAAACAGACATACAATAAGTGTTTCAATTAAGCAAGAGAGAACTTCCCCAAGCCTGATCTTGAACATTTTTTTTTTTCATGTGTTATTCATTTTTTTTGTTGTTATGTTTTGATTCTGCTAAGCACTCTCGCTATTTTCCAGTGGGAGTATGTGCCGTCTCGAGTCTGCTATCCCACTTTCTTGCATGTAAATAGAAAATAATGAAAACATCCTCCTATTCTAAATGCGTTTAGCGCTGTGCATTAAAGCCAACCCAAAAAGTAGGTCTTGTTATCATCCGACAAGAACACTGACACAAGGAAAACACCAACTATTCATCATTTAAAATTCTGCAGTGCACTTAATTATTATTAAAACATCCTCGTGAGAGGGGTCATAATCATCTCCCTGCTGCGCAAATCCATCTTTTACACTTCTCCATGTTCCTGGCATGTGCACAGGCATGACGAATTAAATATTAAGAGATTATTCATTCCATCTCTGGCAGAACATGAAATTAATAAATCATCAATTACAAGGCAAAAGGATTGTGTTTTCACGAAACCCGCTTATCTTATACGAGTGGCACTGAAGGGGAATATCAATTTGTGCTAAATTGCAACACAATATCAAAGACAACACCATGTTGTCCCATAGTTGGGGCCATTTTCCAAGGTTTTCGAGATTGACTTTTAATGGCCATCTGAAGTGTGAATAATGAATGGTGATTATCACCCTGTGGAGAGAATCTATTTAAGCACCAGAGGCGAGAAAAACAGAGACATTACGGATCCTGGACAGGCTTTTGTTGCCCTACTGTAAGGTTGGAGGCATATCGCTCAACGTCCTCTTCTCCAAGACACTAGCGGGAAAATTCCCGCCCCTCCTTCTACGTCGCTCCACCCTATCACTCTCCCTGCCCCCTTTTACTTTCTTTCTTCAAGGACATGAGAGGGAAGGCCAGGCCCCCTGCTCGGCCTTAATTGCCCATGATGAGTGCTCCACACATGAGTAGACAGACATCAGACTCCTGCTGACAGGGACCATGCCAGGAGCCTCACACACACACACACACACACACACACACACGTTGGCTAGTTCGGGGTCCTGGCCCGCTCTCACACCTCATCCCGTGTCTCGTCTCACCTTCACCTGTCCCCATTTCACACAAAATGAGATGCTTTTGCACATGTTTTTGTCACATACAGACAAGAAGGCCACACAGACACAAAACGGAAGGTTAGATGGGCCTAAAAGCCTTCAATTAGTGACAGACATGAATAAAAACAAAGTCCTGGTGTTAATATAGTGTGATAGAAATTGGGAGAGAAAGCATCAGTGTCAAGTACACATTCTGATTCACAGGCAATTTTATTCACCCGGCTATGAATTAAAATGTTCCATCACTGGAAGTAAGTGGTGAGTTTTTGTGAACCTTTTTAAATGATGCATCAAAAGGATCAGCTTATAAATGTCATAAATGGTTCATTAAACTAGTTGCACTGAATGATGATTCACTAAAGAGTGCCGGTTCATGTAAAAAATTGTAATAAACAAACTTTGGGTCAAATATGGACAAAACACAGTCGCTGGGTTACATTTTTAACCCTGTGATGTGCAAGCAATGGATACCCCTTCTAATGCACAACATGGGTCTAAAAAGACCCATATTCATGTTATTTCATGCATGGCTTGGCATTTTTTTGTTTCACCTTTTGGCATCACTTTATTTGAGCATTTCATATTTCATGACTTATGAATATTCTAAATACCTTGTTTTCAATTATCTCAAATTCATATTTTAATATTTCCTAGGTTTTGTGTTAATACATCAAGTTTACACACATGGTTCTAAAATGACCCAACTATGCATGCGTGATAAAAAAAAGAATAAAGACAACTTTTTTGTTAAAATAGCCAAAATTCGGATCGGGTTCGATTTTCTGCGTTTTTCGCATCCACAACCAGCATTTTGAGAGTTTTTTTGACAATTCATGGCCGGGGGGGAGCTCGTTCCGCACATCATTGCACATACGCAGTGCTTTCAGTTTTGGTTTTCAATTCGATCAAGTGTTTATATGTTCTCTCGATTGACCTATGGCTAAGCCACGCCCCCTCCACTCACTCGGACAAACACGGCACGGGCGCTATGGCAGCTGTCACAGTAGGGGACGTTTCACAGGAGGCAATTGGTGTTTTTTGGAGACAGAAAAATTACATATCATCTTGAAGTCACCTAAAGGGCATTAACTATGCATTGGAGGATTACATTAATAATTTTATTGTTGAGAAAGTCGATGAAAAGCTTCAGCTCCAGGCAGAGATGTACAGGTCACAGTGTAAACATGATAACCCGCTTATCGTTGCCATCACCGTTTAGTGCTACACTATTTACATGAATCGTTCAGCACAACATTTTTAACATTTGTTATCTGGGTTATTTACAGATATACGTTAATGAAGCTAAGTGACATGATGTACAACGCAGCTAGAAGCTAACGTTATTGTTTTCCAATGTACGTCTAACGTTAGACTAACGTTACGTTAGAAATTTTAAAGATAACGTTCAAATACGTTCTTGACTTAACTTAGATCAGATGTAGACATCCTTGTTTAATTTATCCGCGTTTAGTTGGTGTTGTGGTCTAGCTAACGTTACCCCATAACTTTATCCAAAGCAGACACTTATCTCGGTTGAGATGTGGCTTGGGAAAGGGTAAAAAAAATACACGCCCTTGCCCAGCCTCTCAGGAGCCTAGGGTTTCGCAAAGGTTTAATAAATATGAATCGGACTGCAACGGTGCAACGTTTCTGTGCGTGACAAATTTTTAGGCTGACGAACACAAAAAAAAACGCATACAAAAATTTCTTACTCAGTGTGCAATGGCCTTAAAACTGCAAAACTTTTCTGCAGTCAAAACTGCAAAAATCAACAAAGATAAAACTTTTGATACATTAAAAATAACTGGTTCATAAGAGTCATTTGTTTCTGAATCATACTACACTGGTCACTCTGTAAGTTTATGATTAGCTAAAAGAGTCATTTGCAGTCTGAGAAATAAAACTCAATGAAAAGATTACCTTTCTTGTATTTACATCGTTGTATACTAATTTGGACAACAAAATATTTTACCATGGGGCAGATTCAGTCGCGACAGGGTAGATGGGGGTGTGCAGTAAACACTGGCATATTGTATTGACCAAATGGTTCTAAAAATCAATAATTTTTTCATTCAAAAACATATCACAATAGAAAATCTGTATTTTTCTCCAGCTTGAGAATCAATGAATGCTAACTGATCCGGTAGAGGAGTTTCTAATCTCTGAAGTCAGAGCAGTTCTAAGCGTTGCGTCCACAGCTAACGCAACCACAGAGATGAGAGGAAATAGTATTATCCACATTTCTCTCATACTTGAAATATACCCTGGGTCTTTGCCAGGGGCGGATTTTATCCGAGTTCTTATCTCTTGAAAAATCTGCTCAGAGCCAAAAACATTCTCATACGTGAATACAGTTTGTAAAAGGGATTACTCAGAAAGCTTTGGAGAACAGCAACTCTAAGGATTGCTTTGACACTGGATGCCGGCCAAGGGGAAAAAGGGCCGAGGGTGGAGGGATAGACAGAAAGAGAGAGAGATAGAACGCACTAAAACTTTCATGATGCCTGACAGTGTGAGACAGTTTCCAAAACTGTTACGGCACAAACTGATTACAAAGTAATGATTATTTGTCTGTAAAATCTAATTGAAATAATTGCAGCTAATTAGCTCAAAAGACTGGCAGGAGACTGGTGACACGTGGCATCGTGGCGTTGTAAAATCATTCTGTAGTCGCATCTCTGAAAAAAAAAAACTATTGGCGCCTCCGGGATTCATAAAAACACAACAACTAATTTGCCATTTAACTGCCGTAATAAATTGCTATGTTTGCAGCCAGCTGACTGTTGCACTTTTTTTTCTGTTATTTTGTTAAATTAGTAATAGCTTTGTGAGCAAGCTCCATTTAACGGCATTTAACAGAGCCAGCGATTTCGCTTTCGAGGCTAAGTAGGTGCAAGCAAATTGCTTTTTTTTATAATTTCAGAGGATTTAAACTTAAACAATTGTCCATTCATTTCCTCATCATTTCCATATTCAAAAGAGCCTGAATCCACCAACTTTTCTCTTTAATTAGTTAAGCAGAGAGAAAAAAAGCATGACGACCTTTGTGTGACCTGTCCACGTTTATGCATTTAAAGTCAGAGGTCTTCAGAGATGCCCATCAGAGCATTATTAGCATATCATAACTGAATAATCAAGGCGTTTCGGTGAGACTCGACACCGCTCAGCGCCTGACTCAGAGAGAATCAAATTCTCAGGGTACACTGGCTGAAACTTCTCACGAATGAGAGTTACACTTCATCAAGAATTAATGTTGATCTGAGGCAGGTACTGCATATATTGGGCATTAAAGCTGAAGTCTGTCGTTTCTGCACCACTGGAACTGCAAAAAGAAAAAAAAGAAAAAAAAAAATGATGATTTTCCAGACCTCCTACTGCCCCATCCTTCACACAGAACCAGTCCATTTTCTTGCCAAAAAGCTAACACATCCCCAAATTCACACTGCTGGCTGAAAGAACCAGTTCATAAGAGTCATTTGATTGTGAATTGGATCAGTGTTTCACTGTATGTTTGTAGTTAACTAAATATTGTTTAATTTGTCTGTGAATCAGACATGATGAATGTTCAGTCTGCGAAGCCTTGCCTCTTATGCAGTTTTTATCACATTAGATTCAGTTCAAACCTCAAAGCAAGATAAAATATGATATTTACTATCAGAATGTAAATTCAGATTCAACAGTGGGGGTGCACAGTAAATACTGGTGTATTATATTTATCGGATAATGATTTTAAGAATCAATATTGTGATTTTGCAAAGACATACCACCAAATTCACACTATTGGCGGAGAAGTTTACATGTCGGGATACTCAAACAAAAAGCAATGTTTTGAAAGCACCAGTTTCAACGCTTAACCTATGAAAGGCTTACAGTTGTCTCTGCACATTAAACTGGGGTAGGAGAAAATATTTCGACACAAAAATGGAGATTATTTAATCACCCTCATGTCAAACCCCTCAAAGACAATCAATCCGAAAGAACCAATTATATAGCACAATGATTCTTAATAAATGCACATGAATGCTACTAATCAATGTAAAATGCATCAATAACCAATACATTTGTGTGTGTGTGTGTTTTGTTGGTCATTTTTGAAGCTCAACAGCTCCCATTTGCATACAATTTATTAATGTATTGGGAAAAGAGCAATCTGAACAATCCTCTAAACATCTTCTACAGTGTTCTACAAAATATTTAGTAGAAAACGACACATTTAGGTGAACTGGCCCATTTAAAGGAATACGCCGCCGTTTTTTTTCATATTAAACAACGTTATCCCCTTAACCCTCTAGGGACTAAGCCCTTTTTGGTCCGTTTTCTCTATTTTTACATTTGGGCTTATAAACAACTCAATGTAATGGAGGTGGAACACTATGGTATCTATGGATTCAGAAGACACTAAGCTAACATAAGCATCCATGTAATGTGTTTATAAAGAAAGTATGAGTGAAAAATTTACAATATACTAGAGAATTTCAAAAGCGGGAATTCAATTTTTGTCATTTATTTCTGAAAATCACACATCACCTGCGTGAGGTGTGTGCAGCTCTCTATCAATAGTTTTTAAGATAAGTACACATTTGTAAAAGTATGTCATTTTGGGCGGTACCCCAAAATGTATATATATATATATATATATATATATATACCCTCAAGCTATCCTAGGTGTGTAAGACTTCCACATGAATATCATAGTTATATTAAATAATATCCTGGCTCTTCCAATTTTAATTTTTAAGTGAATGTGTCAGTTAATGCCCTCATTCCCTGAAGGATTGAACATTACGTTGATACCGACGTATTGGCGTACTAGATGAATATGAATTGTTCCTCTAAAAAAGCATATGTTGATGCTCAAAATCATTCCAGAATGAACAAACATGCCATTCGATCGCTTCAAATATCCGAATATGAATAAAATTCTCCATAGGAAAACAGCTAAAATTGTCGACCGCCCGGCATCAATCCGACCTACCCACGTCCTTGAAGACACACATGGCGCGAGAACAAGTGAGAAGAGTCTCAGTCAGAAGCACAGAGTTGTGGATCCATTAATGTAAAGCCAGGAAGGCAGGGCTGTAATTTATGAGCTCTGCAGGCATTGCTTCCTCTGGCTCTCGCTCCTCAAGCTCACTGGCCCACCGCCACAAGACACCCTCCTCTTCCCAAAGGCCCTCAGAATACAGCTCAACCCCAGACATCAAGAAAGACAGGCTGCCACATGTCTCCCTCACTGTTCTAGGCCTTTGCGATTGCCAATTTCGGCTTTGCGTGATGTGCTTTTTCAATTCGGTTGATCTCTGCCATTGCTTTTTTGGCTAATTTTGGGGGTGTTACGATTCATTTGATTTCACATACTGATCGCAAATCAAATCTTACAGTATTTTAGAATCGTGATTCATTTGTTTTGGTCTATAATATAATAAAAAGATTCCTTCAAATTCTCCCTCTTTCACCCATTGGCCAGACAAACAAATAGTCCAGCCTCAAAGTCATGTTGTTTAGCCTACTCAAAGCAATTATTGCAATGTCACAGTGGTGCAGAAATTACAAATCTCACTTCACTTTCAAGCCAGCGCAGTCTCATTCCAAGACGTCATACAACTGACGCTTTTGACCATACGTCAACATCCGCCATTTTAGGGTACCCTTTAACATCGATAGATGATGCTATCTAATCCTAACCCTACCCCAGACCTAAACCTACCCGCGTCATCTAACTGACGTCAAAGGTAAAGCATCAGTTGGATGACGCCCCAGGATCGTCATCTAACTGACGTTAAAGGGTACCCTAAAATGTTAGATGTTGACGTATGGTCAAACGCGTCAGTTAGTTGACGTCTTGGGATGAGACTGTGTTATTTCTATGCAGTTAAACTGCTTCCTAAAACGCTCAAAGCTAAATAAAACGGGCTACTTGATGATTAGGAAGGACTCCAAGAGGTTGCTTGGCAAGCAGATGTCAAGGACTTTTAATACACTACATTTCATATGAATCTATCTCGCTCTCTCGTCGTTCACGCGCCAATCATTGCTTCTACGAGCCGAGCGCCAATTGTGGTACCCTTGTCTGTGGTTTCCATCCCCTGCTCTTCATGATATTATCTCTATAATGTGGTAGTTATAGGCCTGATGAGACGTCTAACTGTGAGTGACTGGCTGCCCTAGCTAATTTTCCAGACGGCTTATTTACAAACAAAGCGGCTGGGCAGACGGCACACAAAGACAGCCCACGGAGGGCTCCCGAGATCCTGCGGAAGCGTGAGGGAGATTTGGCAGACGAAGAACCTCTCTCTCCCTCTTTTTCTCAAGCGCTCACTGCCTCCCTCCATTTCCCTGCAGGCTAATTGAGCTGAGCCATGCCAGGGAAGAGAGGGTGCCCTCATGACCGCAGTGTGTGAGTCTATGTGTGTCTGTGTTTCGGTGAGAGGGAGAGAGAAAGAGTGTGATGAAAAGAAGAGAGATATACAGACGCTTGCCAGACTGGAAGGAATGAACAGATGTGCCTGCTGTAACTTTAGACAGATAAAGATATGTTTGGTGCAGAGAGGAAATTACACGCCAAACTATGCTGCAAAAACAGCTGGGATGAGAGTTGGAGGGCTATCTGGTCTAATGGAGGTTGAGATGGGGGAAAAAAGATTTGCATTACAACTGTGCAAGAGCTATATATTTTGTATGTACTGTATATATATATATATATATATATATATATATATATATATGTGTGTGTACTGTATGTGTGTGTGTGTGTGTGTGTGTGTGTGTGTGTGTAAATACATTCATATAACTAATTAAATGTTTTTTAATTGAATTTTAATTCAGCTGTTTATTTTTTATAATAATATAATATAATATAATTAATATAATATAACATAACACAATATAATATAATATAATATAATAATGTAATATAATATAAAAATCTTGCAGTTAGAATATAAATCTCCATTAGACTAGGTACTGTATATATTCGAAACAACTTTTCGGCTATTGGTGAAAATATATGTGTGTAAATATGTTCACAAAACGATTTATTATATTTTTATAGCTGTATATTGTTTATAATAATGTAATGTAATGTAATAAGATATAATATAAAATTATTGCAGAGTTAGAATTCAAATGTCCATTAGACCAAGAAGTATATACAACTTTTCGGCTGTTGCTCAAATAATAATAATAATAAACGAACTTTAATACATAAAATGCGGCTCAATGTGCTTTACATAAACACGATCACATCTAAAAAAATTACATACTAAAATGTCAATGACAATATCACATCTAATACATTTAAAATGCATAAAAAATGTAAGATGCACAACACATTAAGTATAAAACATTAAACATAATTCATAGAAAACTAGTTAAATGCTAAGGTAAAAATATACGTATTGAATTTTCTTTTTAAAATAATGACAGAGATGGCTTCCCATTATTGGTTATGTATTCCACAATTTTGTAGCATAATTTGCAAATTTGCCCATTTTCAAAGCTGATATGGTCTCAGAAAATATGGAAGCACAAAAACAACAACAACAAAAACACTTAAAGATCTCCTTTTGAGAAGAAGAAAAGGTCCAGAATAGGTTGACATATTTCTTTTCTCCTTATACTTCTAACTTCTACATCTAACACTAAAAATCCAATCTGTATACAACAAGCAGACCGACTGTTCGCTTTTATTCATCTGATGACTACAGGTCCACTATTGATCTTCAAATTCATGACTCAGAGAGGCTCAAACATAGGAATAAAAATCTATCAGCTTCCCCTCTTACTCTCTTTCTCAGAATGTCTGACATCCCCTATTTGATCCGGGCCATTAGCGCAGCATAAAAATACAGTGAAGCAGTACTTCACAGAGTTTTCAAAAAAGCTCAGAGACCAGATATAAGTCAGGCATGTCTGTGGCTGTGACCTGGAGGTCCCTTTTGTTCAGGCTGATGAGTAAAAATGAGTATAACCAATCGGAAGCCTTTAATTTGTTCCTCTGTTGGTAATTGTGTCTAATTGCCAGGATATGGTGTAATGTAGGGAGAAAAAGAGTTATTTCTTCCTTCTGCTGAACACAAAAGAAGATATTTTGAAGAATGTCAATAACCTTACAGTTGACCATGGAAAATATGGCAGCAATAGGGACCAACAACTGTCTGATTACCCATATTCATCTAAATTTCTTCTTTTGTGTTCAACAGAGCACACAACCTGAGGGTGTTTTTTTGTAAAAAAGTTTTTTTTGTAAAAAACTACTTCCAGACGCTGTTTGATGTTGATGATCGTGTCATTTTACGAGCCCATTCTCATCTTTTGGCGTCATATAGGTGACGCCATATGACATTTTGTCGAAATACTATGCACATGGCACCCTTTAGCGTCAATATAACACACAGAAACTAAGGCATCGTACGGGTGACATCAATATGAGATGCAGACCCCAGACCTAATCCTACTCATAACAGTGTGTGTTATATTGACGCTAAAGGGTGCCATGTGCGTACTATTTTGACGAAATGTCATATGGCGTCACCTATGACGCCAAAGGATGAGAATGTGTTGCATTTTACATATGCATATGATTAATATCACTTGTTTCTGTATTTTCTTCGCATGTGTTTTGATCTGGAGATTATCTACTCTTTCAGAAGATACGTAACCTACCATATAACAGTGAAAACGATGGCGGGGATGGCGGGGAGAGAGATAAGTTTCAGAATGCAGAATGTGTACTTGAAAAGCACTGCATGTTGATGTTCCAGTGGGAACTTCTAAATATATTCCTAAAGCAAGATACATTTACTAAACTGAATATGATTTCCAAATGGAAACTATAAAATACAAGCATATTTTTTTGTATTCTTTCATTAATATTAATTTTCTAACACCATTAGCTTACTTTATGTAAGCATAAAGCTAATAAACCTCCAAATTCTCCAAAAACAGGTTTACAAGAGGTTAAAAGCCATACATGTTCTCTGAAGTCTTATTATCTTGCACATATATGCTGCGTCCCAATTCGCATACTATCCGTCCTAAATAGTATTCGAAAATAGAATTAGTGCGTCCCAAACCGTTGCATGTTGAAATTAGTATTTCAAAGATACCCGGATGGTCTGCTTTTTCAGGTCAGAATCCGAAGTGTAGATCGATGCACACTCTAACGGCTGATATTGCCCACAACCCTTTGCGCGTTGAACGAGGATTCGGTTAGAACTACAAACACGAGTAAAAAGTGTTAAAAACTACAGACACCGAAGACGCGCGAGTCCCTCGGTTATGTTGAGAGGTTTAGATAAAGAGGTTTGAGTGATTAATTAACACTATCTGACCTGACAAAATTAATTTATTCAATATTCTCCACATTATATTGCATCTGCATCAGTATTGTGGACTTTTGTAATTAAGGATAAGTTTAGCCATTACTTTTTAAAAGCATCATTATATTCAAATTGCAAAACACGAGGACATGAAAGACCCATGACTGGCAGATTAACGTGCTCCGATACGGTCGGAAATCAAATTGGATTGAATGGAGGATTTTAACTGTGACGAGATGATTGACAGGGCAGTTTATGATGACAGGATGCACGCAGTACGCGACAGAGCCGTCCGTTAAAGATGATGTGATAGTGTGTCCCAAAGCTTGCCTACTTTTTTGCTACTTTTTTTCTTCACAAAATGAGTACATACTTTTAGGGCGTAGTATAAGTAAGCGAATTGAGACGCAGGGATAAACTCACCTAAAGGATTATTAGGAACATCTGTTCAATTTCTCGTTAATGCAATTATCTAATCAACCAATCACATGTGCCTAGACCTGCTACGGGATTTATGTATGTCTATTTATGCAGCGGCAGCATATTTTACATGATCACAGCATTGTGCCTGTGTAATCTATCAGCAGTAGCAAGTCCATACTTGCTCTGCAAGAGCAGCAGCAATAATCAACAGCAACAGCAGCATAGCAGATCAAGTCCTTCAAGAACAAATACATTAACATTGCCATATTCAATAACTCTCAAAACTATTCAGAGAGTAGTCATTAGTGATTTTTTTTTCTTATCTTGTTTAAAGGATGTTAATGTTTTCATGGAAAATGAGAACAAAATTGGATTAAGAAAATAATTTTCTGCAGTGTATAATTCCATTAAATTCTTCAAAACAAGAATTAAATGACTGACTAATTTGAAATGCACATTTTCCATGCGTTCAATGGGTCCAGCGTGGTTCTTATGGATTGAAAGCCGTCCGAAGGTCAGAGAGACATGGATTCCATATTTAAAGGAGCAGCAAAATTGAGGGCTTGACTGCTGATGCATTAAAATCAATTTACAGTGATTTGCTCAGAGCTAATTACCAATGCCAGACAGTGTTTGTAATGCACATGTAGCCTAAGCACATGTCTGTCTGAACCAAAAAAAAAAGGAAAAATAAATCAAGTTAATATCTCTCTGCTCACAACTTCAAATGAAACCGAATCAAATTAGAACTTGAATTAATTTAAACGCTATCCTTGATTAACTGGTGAAATATTTATCTGTTGATTAAAGTGTGTTTAGAAGCCGCAGCCACGGGTGCTCCGGTGAGCAGGGCATTCCGGGCTTCATTTATTCATGGTGCGCACCGCACTTGTTTCATGGTGTAAATAATTTAGCGTGTGTGTACACACACACACGCACACACCATAGGATAGCCTTTTAAAGGGGTCACTGGCCAATCTCTGTGAAATAATCTAATTTAAACCAGCTCTGGTTTGTTGAATAGACTCCAAGCTGTGGGAAAGCTGAGAGTGGTGAGGGGTTTTAAATGTCGCCGTTTGGAGAACAGCCCCTTCGGGATGCATAAGTCGACCTTGTGGTACCGAGAGCACCTCTGTGGAGGAGTGTGTTGTGGTCCAAAACATGCCCAACTATGGCGGCCTTTAAGACAAAAGCAAACAGTGAACACTGATGAGCGGTCGAGTGTGTTTCCACTGTGTCCCCATACACAGCTATACATAAAACTACCTCACGCCGGAGCGTTAATCCATCCTTATGGCAGATGAGTAATGAGCATTTTAGTGGCATGTTAGAACATAATCTATAAGCCTTAAGGGAAAGAGGGAAAAGCAAAGGCAGGAGCAAGTGGACTGAGATGGAACAAGGAAAAGCACAATGGTATAGAAGGAGCTAAAGAAAGAGAGCAATATGACTGCAAAGACCCCTATTATTCATTCTCAGACCTTGGGGCTGGTTGCATAAACCTAAGACTACAGTTACTAGTTAGACTTTTTCTTTCTTTAAGTGAAAATTAACTATCAAATACTAACTGCTAATGAGTCATACTAGATCTTAAGACACTGTCTTAATGGGATACTCCACTCTTTTTGGAAATAGGCTCATTTTACAACTCCCCCAGAGTTAAACAGTTGAGTTTGACCGTTTTCGAATCCATCCAGCCGATTTTCTGATATTTAAAAGAATATCAGTAACCAGACAGTTTCTGGTCTCATTGACTTCTAAAGTCTTTTTTTTTCCTACTATGGAAGTCAATGAGACCAGAAACTAAATATCAGAAAATCAGCTGAGTGGATTAGAAAATGGTAAAACTCAAACGTTTAACCCTGAGGGACTTGTAAAATGAGCCTATTTCCCCAAAAAAAGTGGATTATCCCTTTAAGGCACAGGTACCACACCGTTTATGCAACCAGCCCCAGCAGGCATGGAATTCTGCAGAATAGAATTAAATGTAGTGAAATATGTGTAAATGGAGCTGAGCGTACTGAAAACTAGTGGTTCAAAGTGTAACCAAATTAGCCTATATATTTAATAAGCAAACTTATAGAGAACAGGATATACAACACTAGCATTCAAAAGTTTGGGGTCTGTAAGATTTTATAATGATTTTGAAAGAAGTCTCGTATGCTCAACCCATACATACTTAAAAAAATGCAGTAAAACAGTAATATTGTGAAACCATATTAATTTAAAATGTAACATAACTGCAGAGTTGCCAGATTTGGGTGGCTTTTCTGCCAAACTGGGCGGATTCAAATTTGGGTAAAATTTGGTTTGGGCAGATGGACAAATCCATTTGGGCTGGTTTGGGGTCAGTTTGGCAGTTTTGCTAATTGGTTAACAAGCAAAACCCAAGTGTGAGTGTCATCATCTGGCAACACTTCTCACTTGTCAGGGCTCGACAATAAGGAATGCTCGATGCACCGGGAAAATTTGGGCGATTTAACTAAACAAAGAAACAAATTATTACAACGCGACAGTGATTTACTAAAACGAGGGAATCAATACTTCCATCATTCTCAAAAATTCACTAGAAAATAGCAAAAATTAATTAATAAAACATTAGTAAGTCTTGGGAAAAGTTGTTAATTCATGGCCACGATATACAAGTCATGTGCGGGGATTCGTAAGTTGGATGTTTATCCACCTTGTCTAGGACGGCACATTAAGAAAACACATAGTATGCAAGAGACATACACACAGTGACATTAGAGGTACATTTAAACTGTAACACACATCCCTCTTCCAAGCATCTTTAAAGAAATCTAATGGCGCTTTTCCACTACACAGTACCAGCTCGACTCGACTTGGTTTGGTTTTCCACTGTGTAAAAGTTGTACCTGTACCTGCTTTCGGGTACTTTTTTTGTATCACCTCCAGCGAGGTTCTGAGCGAGCTAAGGCGAGCTAAGCCGGTACTAATATGTGACATGAAAACAATGCCGACTGCTGATTGGTCAGAGAGAATCGTCACCATTCACTGCGTCATTATTGCACACACCAGATGGAGATTTTTTAAAATAGTTTGGCAAGAGAGTTCTAAACTTACTATTATAATTATGGCAACTCGGAAGAATATGCCGTGGTCAAATGAGGAGGTGCAGACTTTCCTTTGCTTGGTTGCCGAAGAGTATCCAGCGAGAGCTTGATGGGGCAACTAGGAACGAAAGGCGTCACTATGACGACCTAGTACTATTTGTGGCAGTACTGTCTGCAATGGAAAACAGAGCAAAAAGCGAGCCGAGTCGGGCGACCCGAGCTGGTACTGGTAATGGAAAAGCACCATACTGTATGTGTGCTATCTGACTGAAGCTCAAACAAAGAACAAAGGAGACGGTGATGCAGTTTGGTGTTGCCAAGCTAACAATGTGATGGCCCTCTCGCATTGAATGCATTCTCAATACCGACTGGAAATGACTGAGGTACCCTTGAGAAAGGCACCTAAACCCCCAATCACTCCCCAGGTGCCACAGCAATAATGGCTGCCCACTGCTCCGTGTTTGTGTGAGTGTGTGTGTTCACTACTCAGTGTATGCACTAACTTAGATGGGTTAAATTGCCGAGGAAAAATTCAGAGTATGAGTTGCCATTTTATGTCACTTTCACTTGTCACAAGTTGTAAGAGTGTAACCAAGCAGCGACCTCCCTATATCTCTCTTGAAACCAACACGGAAGTGAATTAAACTGCAATTCATCTACTGGCCGCTTGAGGCAGGCTGCAAAAGTGAGTCAAATCTGCATCTCCCCCACGTTAAAAAGCCCAACTTTACAGCAGAAAAAAACATGTTCACAGCCTGGAGCAAAAAGTGTTTTTGGTCTTTATAGCTTATTTTGCCCTTCATGACAACTGTGAGGGGGGTGATTTTTTTTTTTTTTTTTTTTTACAACTCATCCGTTTAAATTATATTAAGCCTGCATAATTAAGGGCGTGGCCACTTGAGTGACAGGTGGATTGCAGCCTTTTGACTGCTGTCTGTTAGCATCACTCTCAGCTAATTCCAGCAGCTGCTGTACTTGCCATCTCTGCCGTGTTTGTGCACAAACTATGTGCATTGTGAAAAAAATAAATGTGAATTGAACTATGGGATGCAGTTTCCTTTCTTAAAGCTATGTGTGTTTAATCTATCTGGGCCATCCAGGTGTAAGGACTATCATCAGACTAAATTGATCTCCAGTGATCCTTCAGTGTTTCTTTACAGCACCCTTTTATGAGAAAACCGTTTTCTCTGTATGGGCACTTAAGGTCTTGAGACATTGGAGAAGCTGACACTGCATTAATAAGAAAGGTTTTTTGGTCAGCATTTCTGGATTATTTTACAGATGTGTATAATTTCTGCACTACTAACATAACTAAACAAGTGTGTAAAATAACGACTTACTGTGAACAGCCTGTGGAGCTTCCCAGACCTTTTTGTGGATCTTAAAAAGTCGCTCCTTTTGGTTGTAATTGGAACTCTTATTTATAAGATTATGTTTTAAGGAGAGGAGGAGGAGGAGGAAGAGAAAGATATAGTGAGAAGGAAAGACAGAACTGTGCGGAAGGGGTATATGGGGACTCTAAGCGTGCATCTGTTCTCTTCCACTTGGCCTGTGCCTGGCACATCTCGTCTCCACAGTGATGCTCAGGGGCTCATCATCAGCACCTGTGAACAATTCATTACTATAACCTAACTGCAGGGTGTATGTGTGTCTGTATGGCAGAGAGAGAGAGAGTGAGGGAAAGGTGGGGGTTTGGCCTGTTAGAGCCATGTGCTGCCCTGAGGGGGTGCACTCATTTGAGAGAGTGGAACAGAGTGAGAGACAGATGAACAGAAGTACCCAAGAGAGAAGAGGAGAGCCCAAACCGGTCAAGCTATTCAACAGCTTGGGCAATTTAAACAGCAACCCACGTCTTGCCAGGTTTTCTCTCTCACTCTCGTTCTCTCAGAATGTGTGCCAGTTTCAATACTATTCATCGTTTGCGCAGGGCGCATTTGCACCTTTATTCCGATCAAAATCTGGCTACAGGTCAGGAGCGCCACTTGTACACACACATTCCTCCCAGCAATGTATTCCTCCCTCCCTATATTGTGATATCTGTTTAGGTCATTGATGTATCTCTCATTTTTTTCATCTATTTACTCAAAAATGTAATTTATACATTTAATGTCATTTACACATATTCGCGCAATAAACATGTTTTTCATTCCCGACTCGAAATTAATTTAATATTTTCATTTTGGGGCATAATGTCAGAGAGAAGTAGTGTGGTATGCCATTTTTTTTATTATTTCATGAGAAAAAAATATGTAAATAATCTGCTCCACTAGATTAATATTACAAAAACCATGCAAGCTAAATCAAAGTCATGTGGTGCAACCAAAAACAGAAAAAGAAAAAAAGTGAGACAAACAAAACAGAAAAGTTCTTTGCAAACTTCATTGAAAAAAATAAATAATTAGACAAACAAACAAACCCAGTCACGTGGTGCAACCACGGAGAGAAAAAGTTCAATCAAGTAATTTCAGACAATTTAACCTTAATATGACAAGGTAAATTTAGTTCAGGTTGTAAAATATCATGCCATATTTTACAGTTACGTAAAATAGCATAACTGTTTATATATATATATATATATATATATATATATATATATATATATATATTCACAGATATAAGAAAACCATTTCAAAACCATATGAAACTAGCATAAATACATGAGTACATTTCTAAGAACTTGGTACAGGTGTTTTAAACTAGATTTTTAACAAATTACCAACAGAAGAAATGTGAACAAGAAATGTAAAGGAGGAGGAAAGAAGTGTGAAGCGAAGATTCTCTCCCTGGGTGAGAGTGAGATTTTCAGAGAAACTGCATTGAAATATGTAAAATTGCCCTGCAAGGATCCAGCAGAGAGTCACTATAAAGAGAGCCTCAAGATGTACCCAATCACGTAGCACATGATGTCCATGTAATGACAGATGGGCCATATTCCCACTTTCTACTTTCAACATATCTCGTGTTCAGAGAACGCACTATGCCCAACAGGCCAACGTTTAGTTGAGGACACGTGTAGAACAATGCCAATGGCGTCTTGCAGGTGCATAATAGCTCAGGTTGACTTTACCAATGCAGCCAACGGCCTAATGCAGGGGTAAACTACACATCCATACCTTCAAAGTTAATTTTGTCTAAATCCATTGCTATGAGGTGCTGTGCACTACAAAATGCCTTAAAAGTAGCATACAGTGATGTGGTTAAAGATCTGAACATGACCAGAAAGTTGTTGGTCCAAAACTTGGTCTCAACCAAAGACAGTACATTAACCCACAATCTGTCCACTGGCCATTTGATTACTGATTATTACAGCCACTACCGAGGATGGAAATGAATATCTAAATATAAATATCGGATTACAGCACACAATATATATAGATAGATTATGAAGTCGAAACATTTCGAGATTAAAGTCGAAACATTTCGAGAATAAAGTCAAAACATTTCGTGATTAAAGTCAAAACATTTCGAGAATAAAGTCGAAACATTTCAAGATTAAAGTCGAAACATTTCGAGATTAAAGTCGAAACACTGAAATTAAAGTCGAAAAATTTCGAGAATCAAGTCAAAACATTTTGAGATTAAAGTCGAAACATTTTGAAAATAAAGCAACAAAACATTATGATAATTCAGTCTTCCATAGAAGTGTGTGCATTCATAACAGTGCGTGTCCACTGGCTCAGAGTGCGTGTGTGTGTCTGTGTGTGTGTGTGTGTAAGGAAATGCACTTGAAGTCGAACTGCCATGGATCAACACAAAATAGTAGCTTTTTACTTTTATCTGGGCTTTCAACAAAATTCTACACAGGTGCTAATCTACCAACAAGAATTACCACGCCATTGCCTATAGACGAGCGCACAGACTCCGCTGGAGTAGGTATCATAATCTTGTCCAAACTTTATGTGGCAGTGTTTTTGAGGTGTTTGTGCTCGTCTACGCAACACTATCTGGGTCGAGAACACAACAGTAACCATTCTGTCTCCCTCTTCACCGTAAATACGTTTTGAATACATTTTAAGTGCATCATTCTGTATCCAACCATATGATTGTAAAGCGCTTTGAGTGTAGGCCTAGTAGACATATGAAAGCGCTATATAAATGCCTCCATTCATTCGTTCATTCATTCCATCCAGTCTGAAAAGTGTTTTCCGTGTTGGTTTTCCTATAGGCTAAATTGTATTCCAGTGCAGCATATTTTATAACGTCCTATAATGGTAGCCTAATGCTTGTAGATTGGCACCTGTTGAACACACACACAGTGTGAAACACACACACAGCGTGAAACAATCATGGACAATGGTTACTTCATGATGGAAACATGTAATATACTCAAATACGTCATGTAGGATGACCTAAAGTGAATTGAGTACACTCAAGTAAATTTTTGACATGTCCAAATAACTTGACTAAATTAAGTTATTTTGACCCTGATCAATCAAGTTATTTGGACATGTTTCCATACTAGCAAGCTAAATATAACTTTTCTTCACACACATGATGTTAGGCGATAACAGCCTAAACAAAATACTAGTTACATCCATAATACTCTCGTAGTCTTTTTTTAATGCAACTTGAATACATGTTAGCAAGTTCTCATGCTCAACACTTCACCACAATGGTAATTCTTAAACACTGGCATAGCAGAAACACTTTTAAATACATACATAATAGAAAATTAAACATTAACAAGTCTCGCATTGCTAAAAAATGCATAAAATAACACTTTACTTCAACATTTACTACCCGTATCCAGCTCTGAGCAAAGCATGATAGGAAAAGGAACTCCTGTTTGCACATAGTAAAAAAAAAAAAAAACATCTCAAAAGTAAACTGAATGAACAATTAATGTGTCTCTTGAACAAGCAGAATTTATTTTATTTTTACATTGAGTGCCCTTTTTTGATCGAGATTTGAATGAAATGTTCTTTCAAAATGATAAAATTGAGTTGAGCCAAAGAGTAACCATTCAAGTTCAATGTTTGAATGAGAATCCCAACACAATAGTCTTAAATGAAAACAAATTATTTAAATAACGTGAACAACAGTATCAAATGGGTGTTTTGGACTATAGAAAAACTGCAAAGTAGGCTTGATTGTGTTAAAAGTTAAAAGTCTGGCAATGCGAGACAACTTCAAACCATGCAAGGTGCAATATATGATCTTTACAAGTCACTTTGAATAAGCGCCTGCTAAGAGTATTAACATTTGATCACAATTCACTTCAAAAGAGAAAGAAATGAAGCACAAAGTGACACCGTGGAGTCAGGCCTGGGTTAGCGTAGCATCCCGCTATCTCCCAATTAAATGCAGAGCGCGAACCTCCTGCCAAAGCTCTGATCGCACCCTGCATTTAAAAGCTCCGCTAAGTAAACGCGTTTCGCTAAGACACATTAAACCTAGCTGTCATCACACTTAGTCAGTGCACAAACATGCTAATGCTAATTACATCGTAGGCTGTGCTTTTCCTCATGACACTCCCTAACAGCGTAGCAGAGGTAAAGAGGCCACAGCGGGAATGCTAATGAACAGTAGCAAAACAAAGCCTTCCCTAATGACAGCTCTCAGATAACAGGGTACAGGCTGGCCAAGAAGAGAACCGCTCTCTTTTTTTTCCCCTCACCCTTCTCTTTTTCAGACACCGTTAATTAGACCAGCTATATTTGGAAAGTATAAGCAAAAACTAAAAGCGTGAATCCAGCACTTGCACACAGATGTCGGGCGCTACAAAGGCGTATTTATGCTTTTGTTTTACTGTCGTGTGAACATCAGGGTGATTTACGGGTTTAACCCAAACATTTGTTTGACTGAAGCATTTTTCTTTTATGCATGACTCTGTAAATTGATTCTCGCTTGGTCTTGGATTACACAAAATGAAGTAGCCTACTGCCTTACGACTTGCTAACAAGACAAACCGACTGCCACTTTTACAGATACACAGATGATGCACCTGAGGCACATAAAAACTCAAGGGATGAATTGGATACTAAAATGTATTATACGGAGCCTGCATTTCTCAAAGGATGACTAGCACACAAATAAACTCAAATGCATCATCACCAACAGCTCGTTTAATGGGATTTTAGCAAAAAAAAAAAAGACTAAAGGTAAGGTAAATTAGTGCTCAAAAACTGTTTATCTTTCATTTCCCTTTAAAATCTTTAAAATAATGCTTTTCATTATATATGAATCCTCATGTGTTTTCTCAAGTGATTCTAAACAAAATTTGCAAACACATGCTGTAAATGTCCTCCAATAAAAAGCACCATTACTTATGTCTGAGACCCCTTAAATAAAATATGAATACATTTCATGCAAAGCCACTTACAAATGAGAAAATACAACATACCAGAGAAGCAAAAAGATGCGTCACATTTAATACATTCGACTTTCCACTTTCTACAAACAATAAAGAAAAATGAAAAATCAAAATGATTTTCAGGTCACCATTGTGAGATATTCTTTTCCTGTTTAAAGTATTGTCACTTAATTTAGATAACACCCCTTAGATATACTAGTACTAGAAAATAAGACAAAAAAATAAGTAAAACTTTATATATATATATATATATATATATATATATATATATATATATATATATATATATATATATATATACATACATACACACATTTTTTGTAGTGTACATTACAGCTGTTTTTCTCAAAATATTTATATTTTTGTCTTTTTCTACAGTGTGCTTTTGCTGGCATCAAAATTAATACCAAACCCGAAATTAAATTAATTGAACTTTCTTTTTTCTTTTGAGTTCGCAAAACTGCCACATTTTAAGTAACCTGAAGTGTTTCATAGTTTTGAGTTTTATTAACTTGTTCCTTTTAGTTTAGACAAACTTAAATTTAACTGAAACTAGGCTGAGACTTCGATTTCCCAGCATGCTTTGCCATGACACTCGGAATGGAGAGTAAATGTTAAAATTAAGTGTTACATAATGGTTTTTGTGCAAGATTAATGTTAAGTGGGAGGTTTAGTAATTTAATGCTATAGAGTAATGCTATCAAAGCATTGTGTTACAAATTAGCAAGATCATTTACTGAATTAGCTAGTAAAGCTAGCCAAGATTCCACTACTAAAAATATTTATGTTGAGATTACATGATAATTTTAAGATTAATTAGCTTATTCAAATATTTCAGGTTAAGAGTAATAAAAAATATATGAGTACAAAAGACAAACCTGCAAGTTCTGCAAACCTAAACTTTGAATTTCTTAAATAAAACATTTTTATGTAACTGATAAACTCAAATATTTTGAGTTTTGCTCATTTATCCGGATTTACAGTGTATAATCAAAATCATATCTTGAAACTTTCTCGATTTCTTTAGAGAAGGGAACGAATACAGTATTCACTATTAACGGTTGTGTTTTAACATGCATTACACTAGCATATTGGCTGTTTAACAGTACTTATAAAGCACATTTTAATTCCTTTTTCTGCATTACCATATTCTAGGTCACTTAACCATACCTCATACCTAAACATAACCACACCAACAACTGCCTTACTTTTACTATCAATAAGCAGTAATTTTGAGTCAATTAAGGGAAAACTCCATGTGTTGTGAATATGTGTTCCATAATCTAAAGGGTTATCACACACACACACACACACACACACACACACACACACACACACATTTTAAGTGAATAAATAAAATAATTAAAGAGGAAGGATGCTTTCTATGGGTAAAGTAACAGAGTCTTTGAGGTTTCAGCACCACGGACAGCGCAGCAGAAGGGACCGTGTGTCGGGTGGATGGGAGCAAACACAGAGGACACCACATGATAGATGTGTCTGATTATGATGGAAGATGCAATAAAAGAGCATTGTGGATTATTAACTCAAGGAGAAACAAAAGGGGTGTAACATTAACATCCCCTTTGCTTCTGTAGTAGGGATGAACAAAGCCAAATTTACAAATCAAACTACACAGTGGGTTGCCTTAACCTTGTTCTGCAAAAGTCATTTGAACAGTTTGGGCCAAGAATGATGAGGAGAAAAGCAGGTTTAAGCACTTCTTACTAAAAGTCTTCTGCTTTGTAAATTAAAAAAGGTTAATAAATGCTGTAATATATATATTTCTCATTGTTTGTTCACGTCATTTAAAAAATGAGACCTTATTGTAAAGTGTTAATGATTTTCTCTCTCTCTCTCTCTCTCTCTCTCTCTCTCTCTCTCTCTCTCTCTCTCTCTCTCTCTCTCTTTGTTAGATGCTCTTATTAATCAGCAACCCTAATACACTTCTTGAAAAAGGAAGGCACAATCTTCAGATTAAGGAAGTGTGTGTGTGTGTGTGTGTGTGTGTGGCCTGTGTATCCTGGAAAAACAACACAATTTATGCTTATTCAGATCACTCAGGGTCTTATTCACAATAGCTGTTTGGTTTTCCTGCTTTAAATTGCTTCCCAAATGGATGTCAAAGGGAATTGTTTGACTTTCTACATGCACCCTGCCTGAGAGGAATACTCAATGGCGCTCTGCATTAAGAGAGCGACGGGAAGTGTGTGTGTGTGTGTGAGAGAGAGAGACATGGAGGAGAGGAGGTATAGAGGGTTGGAGGGGGTCAAATCATATCACGAGTTCCAAATGAAACCATGGCATGAGAGTAATTGTAATTACTCAGCATTATTTAATTCATTATGAGTATTTAGTGGAAGTGTGGCCAAATGGCAAATGAATTGCGACACCCCTGTTGCGCTGTCTTTCCATGAGTGACCGCAGTGGATGTTAATTTCCTCATCAGGTTAAAGATGAGATGAAATTGTGTTTGGCCTCGATCAGGCACTGGGCACTTATTAAATAACCCTCACATAAGGTGGATGTCCATGTGATTGTTATCTCGTAGAGAACACGGGCGCCTGAATGGACGTGAGGTGGACCCTGCGCCTCTTACACATTCTATCTCTCTTTTTTTTTTACATTCATTTTTTATCAGTTCTGGTCAGTTATACTTATATTTCACCCAAGACATTTAATAATTAATACCAACTATACTCTCCAAGTGGTTTTTGCTGTCTCTGCGTCTTTTTTGTAGTTTTAATCACAATTAAAATAGGTTAATTCAGTCTGTTGACATGAGTTCCTCCACTGGAAACTATACACTGTAAAGAATATTGTTGGTTTAACTTAAAAAAGGAAATAACCTGGTTGCCTTAAAATTTTAAGTTGATTGAACTGGAAAAAGTGAGTTAATACAATGAAGGAGATTTAATCACCAGAAACTCAAAATAATAAGTTTTCTGAACTAAATAAATTATTTAAGTTGATTTGACAAAAGAAAAATTGGTGTGATAACAAATCTTGAAAATATATATATATATATATATTTTTTTACAGTGTAAAGGTGATGTACAATATACAGCTCCTTGCTTATGACTGTATCTATGACTCAAAATAATCAAACATCATCAGCATATTATTCCATCAGCCAAAGAATAATGAATCATTTTGACAGTATAATAGAGAGGGTAATTCATGACACCTGGTGAAATGCTCAGAGTGCTGCGTTCTAAGGTGGAACGAAGTGATTTTGTGACATTTACTTTATCTTATATACTGTATTTTACACAATTCATCGCCTGCAGATGTCACACATAACTCTAGAGTTACACCCACTTGAATATTAAATATGTGTGTACATGTTAGTTCAAAGTGCAGTAACAAAATGGAAACAACAAAAACTTATTGTAAATTAGTTTCAAACTTATTTACAAACTTAATGTAAATTAGACTCAAAAATCTTACTGTATTTATCTTGGTTTCATATGTTTTTTTAAAAATAAATAAATAAATAATTTTCAAGAAAAAAAAATATATTTAATGATTCTAAAAAATGTAATGACATTTTCCTTAGGGTAGGCCAACACATAAATATATATTTTCAAGGTAAAGTTTGTTTGTTAAAAACTTATTGTAAATTAGTTTCAAACTTATTTGAATTTATTTCTTAAGATAGATAGATAGATAGATAGATAGATAGATAGATAGATAGATAGATAGATAGATAGATAGATAGATAGATAGATAGATAGATAGATAGATAGATAGATAGATAGATAGATAGATAGATAGATAGATAGATAGATAGATAATGTGTGTGTATGTGTGTATATATATATATATATATATATATATATATACATATATACATATATCTCGACACACAAACACACACTCATTCCAGACAGAACGAAACGTTGGCCAAGCACACATCACAGAATCCGATCCGCTCAGTCAGCAACTCCACAGGCCAGCCAGTCAGAAGGCTGCCATGGCAACCGATCCACAGCATGATGATTGGCCGAAGAAAGGCAAGAACAGTTTAATGTTTGCTCACGATCGTGTCATGACATCACTCACTTCCTGGAAGTAGCTTATACAATCAAATTTGCATTTAGTAATTGATATGGCAGTTTCCCACTCTCACGCTGTTTCACCCATGAAGTCTCCCCATCCTCGAGGGGTTACGGAAAAATACAAGTCTCAAAATTATGAATAAACATGTAAGTCTATGCTGACAAGTCAAGGGCAAACATTAATTAATTAATGCCAAAATGTTGGAAGTGACAAGTTCGTTCGGATTATTATAAAATTTCAAGGCATGTAATTAAAAATATGCTAATTTCCAAAGCGTCCGTACTCATAGTATGAAAATCATTTTGGACTACATTTCAATTACAGTCACACTACGAGAGAGAGAGAAAGAAAGAGAGAAAGAGAGAGAGAGAGAGAGAGAAAGAGAAAGAGAGAGAGAGAGAGAGAGAGAGAGAGAGAGAGAGAGAGAGAGAGAGAGAGAGAGAGAGAGAGGACTGTCCTCTTGTTTGAGAATAAGCATATGTGTTATTGTTATTTAATTAAAGAAATTTTTAATTTGTAATTTGGAGTAAAAAGTTCTCACTTAAGATTAGGTCACAGAAAATGGGAAAATGTCATCCGTTAAGTGCTTTAAACCAAACAAACAATATTGGACATTAATTGCATTCATATTCAGTGTGTTTACAAATAAATTAAATTAAACACACACACACACACAACTTTCCATAGGCATAAGGTTTTTTCAACTTAACCCTCCGGTTACCCTCAAATCTGATAACACTTTTTACCCTTTGGGGTCAATTTGACCCCAGTAATTTAAACCGCCACAATATGATTGTTTTTTTTTTTTTACAAAGGTTTGTCTCAGTTAATTTATGTATGTAACGTTTAAGCACTTTTAAGTTGACATCCACCCACCACCCCCTCCCCACCCCACCTAACCCCTTATACATCCAGAATACCCATTGCACGACTATTGACAAATTTACAAATCAACATAAAATCTTACTGATTAACCTAAAATTGGAAAAGTATAAATATATCTAGTGATTTATTTGTTTTATAATATTTCTAAGTATAGATTTTTGTAATCTATAACATTTGGAAAGAAAAACTATTTAGCCTATTTTATCAAGGATAGTAACACGAGTTATGTTTGGGGTCAGTCTCGGAAAAAATCATGTTTTCCCCTCCCCCATGGCACAGGAAACATCAAAGTTCTTGCAAAAATGATGTTTTCCCCTCCCCCATGTCACGGGAAACATCAAAGTTCTCGCAAAAATGGTGTTTTCCCCTCCCCTTGGCACAAGGAAGAATTATTAGTTCTCATGAGAATTATGTCACATATCATGTGAACTACTAATAGTTCTCGCAATACTACAGAAATGGTTCTATTTGGTTAGAGCCCTAAAACAGAGGGAAGTTTTTTTAATATGATATTGAATATGTAAAATTACAATGAACATTATAAATTCAAATTATAACATGTTATAGTGACCTCAATAAAACAACCAAAACAAATGTGTGTGAAATTTTAATATTTCTTCTGTTTTATTATACATCTAAAGGAGCCTGGTGTCAAATTGACCCCAAGGAACACCGATGCTACAAAATGTGTACAGGACTTTGAAAAATATTAGCAGGTTAATTTGATGTTTACAGAGTTGTCCCCATTAAATTAGGAAAAGTCATCAAATCTGAAGCAAAACAAATAAATAAAATTATGTTTTTACAGACGTTAAACATTGAATGGGGTCAATTTTACCCCAACGATAATAGGGTTAACACATCCTTGCAAAATAAAAGTAATATTTCTTTCAAAAAAAAAAAAAGAAAGAAAAAAATATACACCAAACTTTTGATAAAGGTAGAGTATATTGTTAGAAAAGATTCCTATGTTAAATAAATGCTGTTCTTTTTAATTTTTAGAAAAATATCAAGCATGTTACCAACACTGATAATAATATATATCACATTAAAGTGATTTCTGAAGGATCATTGTGACACTGAAGACTGGAGTAATGATGCTGAAAATTCAGCGTAACCATCACGGGAAATTCGGGAATACATTCTATTTTAAAGTATATTTGATTTTTAAAGTATAGAAAAGTGATATTTTAAATTGCAATACTATTTCAGAAACTGTATTTCTGATCAAATAAATGCGGTCTTGATGTTTCAAAAACATTGTATATCACACACCCACAACGACAGCCAACCCCCCCCCCCAAACACACACACACACACCACCACACAGCAGTTTCCACATGGGTTTCCCTTTTTCTCTCACTCACACAAGTGCACGAGGGAGGAAATTCAACATGTTTGCTGAAAAGTAAATGCAATCCACATTGAATATGTGTGTGCGTTACCTATCGTGCTGAATATTGATCTAATACATCAAGCAGTGTGTATGCTGACCTTGTCAGTTTTGACTGTAGGACCTTTGAACTATTATTGCCCACTGGTAGAAGTCACGGCGTGCCTCACATAATGCATCACTTCAGACTGCTATCCACCACACCGCACACAGATTGCTGCCAAACTTACTATCTCACCATCAGCACATACGGAGAAAGAAGGAGCAATTTCAGGCATATGTTGTGTTTTAGGGGAATATCCCCTCTGGATGATTCTGACACACATGTACAATGTTGGTCCTGATTATCTCTTCAGGGACCAAAGCTTCACAGAGGTGTTGGAGGCGTGTGGCTGTTGGCCCAAGTGTCAGCTCAGCTTTAGCTGTTTTATATCCACGTTTGTGTGAACGCTTCTTTCTGCTCTGATAAGCTCTGCTAACGTCAGAGAAAGAGAGAGAGAGCTTTAATTGAGTCCGTCAGACTGTCATCGCTCTTACACAGACCATTACTGAAAAGCTTCATGCTAAAAGCTTGATTGAAAACCCCTACAGGTCGAACACAGCACAGACCAGACAAATGAACCAGAACCACACAAAGGCAGCCATGTCAGATCTTCCAGAGTAATGCCGTGCAGGGCATCAGAATTGGTTAAAATCCTAATGGACACACAACTAGCAAGGCCTGTATACCTACTCACTGAGGGAGTATGTGTTCCTGGATCCACGTCCTTTATCGGCCAATTAGATTTAAGGGTTAGTTCTGGACTGGTGCTTTAACAGTGTTCTTATCAACCCGTCATGTCCCTCTGAATTTAAGAGTAATTGATGGTCAGGGTCGAGGTTGAACTACAGTATATTTATTGGACAAGACTGTTGTTCCAGAACGGAAAATTTTGATCCAGGAACACGTCCTGCTTGGCAGATTTCTGTCCATTCTCTTGAGATTCTCAAACTATGCACACTAGCTGCAATGGATTCAGTAGTCAGCATATACTAATATGTATATTTGGCATCCTGTTTGAGGCATTAAAGCTTTTCAAGCAATCTGAGCCAAGTCCTGAAGGGCTGTTCACACAGAGTGTGTTCTTGTGTTTAAAAATTTGAGACAGAAAAATGGAATAGAAAAGAATGCGGGCGCAATAGTCAAGGACATCATAATAAGGTATAACTTAGATGAATGTATGTGTGTCAAATGCCTGACTGTGCGTATAAATAACAAATATGGGAAATGGAACTAGACAGATGACTAAGTTAGAATTTGTCATCAATGTAATCATTAAAACAAAGTCTCCTCTACCCAGTAACAGAAACCAATCATATTAATGTCATTTGACATACCTCCCTATTGTATAAAAACTGTTGTATCAGTGTTTTGGGGGGGTGGGGGGGGTGGGGGGGATTCTCAATGGAATTTGTCTGAGATCTACCGGCTTTGTTTTTATTTGGGAGATTCTCTGAGTATTGCTCAAGGACTCTCCTGGCTGGCTCGCCAAAATTATAATGGATACATTTAATTTCCCCACACTGTCTCCCAGGGATAACGGGATACAAATTCTAAGCATCTTCAGATAGAAAGTATAATATTTAAATGTGCAGTTTATATATATATATATATATATATATATATATATATATATATATATATATATATATATATATATATAGTATTTATTCATCACTTTAAGAACACCTAGGTTTTAAAATTATAAAACAAGATAATATAAATATGCATTCTAAAGGAATTAGGACATTTTGAATCATAAAGAAACTTTTATGTTTTAAACTTTGATTTATTCATGTATATAAGATGTAAAACCTAGGTATTCTTAAAGTAATGAATAAAAAAATCTCTGTTAACTAGCCTCAAATTTGTTTGAGGGACTGTCATTTTTTAAGTCACTCAGAAAATATTCATTTTACTCCACAGATATCTTTGAATTTAGGTTCCTGAAATATTCACAAGATGTAGTTCTATAAATGTTAGTATTATTTATATATTTATACAGTTGTGTATTTACTATAATCATTTGAATTAGCTTTTGTTCAATGTTTTAAGTTTTCATTTCAATTGTAGCTTTTTTGTATTTTTTAAATATTATTATTTATGTTTCATTTATTTATTAATTTATATTTTAATTCTCCCCAGTTATATTGGTATTTCTACGTAACATCATCACAGAGTTGAAGTAGGTTATTCAAGCAGTTGCCAAGTTAGTTTGTTGCGTAAGAACACTATTTTTACAGTGACTACAACACTCTCAGTTTTTATTTGTATTACTTAACAACTTTTTGTGTATTGTTAAGATACACAAAAAGTGTCTGAAAAAGGAAGAAAAGCACATATTTGTGTTCTCTCCCTTGGGTTAACCTTCCTCCACACCACTAAGGGATCATTTGGGCCACACAGCTCTGGAAGTAGTGTTCCTTTTTACTGCACACCATACCCCATCCAAAACCTTTTTTTTCTAGGCTTTTCTACCTTTTAGAGAAACCCTCCAAAGGCTTCTCTCAATAGCAGTTCTTTTTTTATTTTCTCTCTGTTTTTCTCACTCTGTCCTTAACACTACAGATGGATTTATGGCTAACCCCTCCAGTATTAGCAGCTATTGACTTGTGGCTGTCACTGACCAGCTATGGCAAAACTATAGAGTGTCTACCCCTCTCTCTCTCTCTCTCTCTCTCTCTCTCTCTCTCTCTCTCTCTCTCTCTCTCTCTATATATATATATATATATATATATATGAGAAGAGCAATCTTCTGCATGAAGGGTCAGTGAGTCCTCAGTGGATCTCAAACACTGCAGATGTCTAAGAGTAACGCCTGAATAAGAAAGATCCGCTCTTAAGATCTGTTGAACTGAACTCGAAATCAATTCAATCCGCCATTCAATTCCTCTTTTTATCTCCATGTCACTTACAATTGTTTCATTTCCCTAAAAATGTCTTAATAATATATTCCGCCAACCCAGTTTATGTTCTGAAATATTAAAGGCATGTGTCTCAGACTGTTGCTGACATCAACCCTGCTAAAAAATTATACAAATGCTGATTAAATTGTGCCTTTAGCAGGGTGATGAATTGAACTAGATTTTCATTTCTAGAGGGAATACCAATGTTTTCAATGCATCAAAGAATGCTAAAGTTTTAGGCAAATGTGTTTTGAAAATGAACACAGCAAATTAGACCCATTCAAATAATGTCTTGAAATTGCAGCTTACTCGTCATCATTCATCATCAACTAAAATGCAATCAAATAAAATCAGTTGCATGGCTAAATTTAAATTGAATTTTGTAAAATGTTAAATGTTAAGAATGTTTTTACTTTCCATTTTATTCAGAATTCTGTTCTGAACGTAAAATGCATGGATGTGACTTATCAGTGTTTATTATTTCTATTGCTATAAACAATTCACATTTTCAAAATTGTATCTTAAATTTCTTTACAAAATATTTGAATATGCCCAGACCATTTTCTCTTGCCAATACTGTACAAAATGGTATTGATAAAAAAAAAAACTCTTCATCACCTCCTTGACCACTGTATACATATATATACATATTTTTTAACTTGATTTTATGGAATTTATGAAATTTCCATCAGAAATACAACAAATAAGCTTACACCTAATAAGCTTATATGACAGATTTCCATATTCTCTTATATTCCATATTCTCTTATATCTCTTATATATGCATGTCTATTATTCTCATCTATACTGTAGACGTGCATATTTAATGTTTTCGCTCTTTTCATTCATCCTAAATAGAATGTCAGTTTTTCTTTTTCGTACATCAAAAGCAGTGGCGGTTCTGGTGAGTTTGAGAGGAATGTATGATCTACATCAGACTAGGGTAATTTGACAAAATACAAGAGTTGGCAGCATGTACTATGGAGCTCAGCATATCTGCACTTGATCAAATCCCGAGGTGAAGGCTGTCTAGCGAGCCAGATGTTCTCTGAAGACACTATCTCAGCTGATCAGAGAGAAATGTAAAATTTTGATTCAGCCCTGGGATTAATGGTGCTCTAGGTAGAGTATTATCACATCAAAGCGGAATCTCAAAGAAAACAATTTCAAATTTAATAATCCTTGATGTCCAAGGCTTGATGGATCACACCTTTACTCAAAGTAGATCCATCATAAAAATACATGTCTTTTTATTTTAGCAAGTATGATACTGACAATGTGTTGTTTTTCAAATGTATTATTATATTTTGTTTGTGAAGGACACCAACATTCTTCAAAAATACTTTTAATTCCTATGTGTCCCATAGAAGAAGGTAAGTAAAAATTTTGACTTTGACTAGTATGAAAAATGGGATGGTGAGTAAGTGAAGAAAGAATTTTGGATGGATGGATGGATGAATGGATGGAAGGATGGACAACTGTGATGTGTGATGTGTGATGGATGGATGGATGGATGGATGGATGGATGGATGGATGGATGGATGGATGGACAACTGTGATTTGTGATGGATGGATGAATATCTGTGATGGATAGATGAATGGATGGACAGTGATGTGTGATGATGGATTATGTCATCATTTAGTCAGCTTCAAGTTGTTTCAAACCTGTATCAATTTCTTTCTTCTGCTGAACACGAAGGAAGATACTGTGAACTAAACAGTTGATGGACCCCACTGACTTCCAAAGTAGGAAAAAAAACAATGTAATGTTGACCAATGTGCTATACAATCAAACCATAAAATTACATATATAAATTGTACTTTCAGACAAAACAATGACTAACCAACGTGGTGTGAACGTACGGTAAGATGTAAAGGTAGATTATTCCAGAGCTTTGGAGCTGCTACAGCAAAGGCCCGATCACCACTCAATTTCAATCTAGTCCCTGGAATGTCTATGATTTGCAGATATGAGAGACCTAGAAGGTTTATGTACATGAAGATGATGCCCTAAGTATGGTGGGGCCAAATTATGCAATGCTTAACATACAAAAATTATTCATTTAAAATCAATTCTGAACTGCACATGCAACCAATGAAGTGAGGCTAAAATCGGCATTACATGCTTTTTGCGAGTGCCTTTTTACAATGGAAGTCAATGGGGTGCTTCAATGGTCTAGTTACTGACATTCTTCAAAATATCTTCTTTAGTGTTCAGCAGAAGAAAGAAATTCATCCAGGTCTGAAACAACTTGAGGGTAAGTAAATGAAGACAGAATTTTCATTTCTAAGTGAACTGTTCCTTTAATGCTCTCATCACCAGCTGCTTTGTCGTGAATCTTTTTGCAGAGACAGGCTATCTCTGTGTTGATAAATCAGATGAATTCATCAGTAATTTATTGATTTTCAGCCTCCCTTAGATGTGGTGAAACCCCTCCTACATCATTACCACTGATTGTTAGCTTTTACAGAGGTTTACAAGCTTAAAGATCTGTCCACCCTGACAGATGACATCAGATAGTGGTATAATATTGCTAAGTTCTGTTGCATTGTGACGTGCATAGATTGATGCCTTGGCTTCTAAAATTACTGTCCTGTCTCTCTAATGATCATCTTCTCTCTCTCTCTCGTCTCCCAGAAGAGATTTCTCAGAAGGCCTCAGTGTGCTGCAGGTGTGTTACTGGGCCTGTGGACATGAGACTTGTATCTGGGCCAGAGCAAATTCACAGGGGAGACTTTCTATGCAAGTGAAGACGGCTGAATATATCTGACGGGACACCGAGACCCGACAGCTCAGCCTCAGGGACAAAGGCTAAATTAAACACATCTGATGCACCGTGACGAGAAATGACCTTTTTGTATACCTAGAGCTTGAGAGAGGTTACACACACAGGTCTGATCCAGAGAGTAATATGGCTAGGGCTTCATAATGATTCAGTGAAAGGGACATTACCTAAGGCAGGAGCTAAGGGCAAAACCTGCTGAAATGCATTAAAACAAAAAAAAATAATAATTATCCAAAAAAAACAAAAAAAACACCATGAGGTGTTAGGCCGACTGGCATAGGGGAGTACATATTGCATATAAGACCTTGCCATCAAACCATTGTTGGATCAGCGTCCATTGCACTTTACTTGAAGGGATGTCCATAAGACTTACCTGACACCTTCATAACCATGACATGACATATGTCTTGAATATGAAGTAGGGTTTATGCATGTTTATGACAACTGTCATTAAGGGTCTTTCGCTCAATAATGACATTTTGAATGCAAAAAAGACATTGTTTAAGATGACTTTATGACAGCTTGACATAAAATGAAGTTAAACTGTCATGTGGTTGGCTTTGACATTGGCTGTCATGAGGCCATTATCACTGTGTCATTAATATTTTACGCGAACTCAACTACAGTGGTACTAATTGAATTTGTCATTAAAAAGTTATAATGGCTTCATGACAGCTTATGTCAAAACCAACCACTTGAAAGTTTAATGTAATGTTAACCATTAAAGCTAGGTGGTTTCTTAAGTTTGATAATTAATCTGCTATGTCATGTTTATGACAGGTTGTGTTGTTTTAGTAATGTCAAGTTGTCATGACAAAAGACACTGACAGGTTATGATGTATTGGTTTATGTCAAGATGTTATAACAAAGACATGTTTAGCAAAAAAATGTCATTATTGAGCGAAAGACACTTAATGACAGTTGTCATAAACATGCATAACCCAACTTCATATTCAAGACATATGCCATGTCATGTTTATGAAGGTGTCATGTCAGTCTTAATGACAGTTCCAAACATGTATAAAACTTTCTTCATATTCATAACATATGCCATGTCATGATTATGAATGTGTCATGTCATTCTTATGCAACTCTAGCCCTTACTCTAAACCCTTTATCTTAATACTAAACTGATAATGAAACAATTGAGTGGTGCAGGGATGATGTCAAAACCTGGAAGACTAATTTGTTGCTGATTCCCTTAAGATATTCCTATGGGGGTTTTCAGTTTAAAATAAGATATGTGGTAAGTTGACAATACTTGGTCGTTTGGCTCCTCATCTCTAATCCTTACCAATTCCTCTAACATTAAACCACAAGGCCCAAAATCAATTGATGCATCCACACAGATTACAAACAAAGCCCTGACCGTAAGCTAAGCCCTAATGCTAAACAGAGTAAAAAGGATAGGTTGATAAGAATGCTGTTAAAGCCCCCAACAATAAAATCTGATTGGCTGATAAGAATGTTGTTCAATGACCAATAAGGATGTTGATCAAGCAACATGTCCTACCTTGTCTTAATCACATTAAAATGTTGGTTTGATTAACAGATATAATGATGGTCACTGCCATGAAACCCACACTGAAAGCAAACAGGCGATTGTGAATAGCTCTCTGTGACACAAAAGCATCTTTCCATATTCCACATACAAAAGAATATTTCCAATCTACCTTTTCTCACTCTTCACTAGCTTGTTTCTTTTACTTGTCACCACTGACTATCTGTCACTCATGTTTGGCGACAGGAGAAGCATTTCTTGCCAAAGAGAGGGATGGAAAAGGAGACAGTGTTGCCATAGCCGGTTTCTTGTTCGTCAAAGTGTTTGACGTAGCACAAACTCTCAGCAGAGAAGGACCGGTGAAGAGAAGAGAGTTCATATCTGCATGTCATATTTTCACACCTTCTCTAAACTGTACTTTGAGGATAAAAGAAAGCTTTTCACACACTATTGACAACTGCCACTACTATCCAAACACATACAGAAAACTCTAAGAACTCTTCAAGATCGATTGATCTATTCCAAAAACGTAAAAATGCACCTTGTACATGAAATGACTTCAATACATCTTAGTCTTTAAAGAGTATGTTTTTTTTTACACATTTTTTGTGTATATAACTGTCCCGTTACACTATACCTTGATGCAGAGGGAAAAGCCTCATTAGAAGGTACACCAAGCTAACTCGCTCTTGGAAAAGTGCTACACCGCTTGCATGTTTGATGAAGTCTGAGACAGAAGCGGTTGGGGAGATAGTCTGTGCATTTCTATTATTGTCCTGGCTACCCAGGGACTGTACAGACCAAGTCACCAGGGGAGGAAAACCTGTCAGTCAGAGAAGGTGCTGGTTGAAAGTGTCATTTAGCAGCTTGTCACTGACTATGAAATGTGTACGAGTAGGTGTGCTTGTGTGTTTTGATGAATAGCTCAACAGGGTTTGGGTGGATGACACACACTGCCAAAAGGTTGAAAGAAGGAATAGAGACACATATATGAGAGATTACACTAAGGGTGTGATGGAAGAGAGGGAGAAAGAGAGATGGACAGAGAGGGAGAAAGAGAGATGAGAGAGAGAGATGAGAGAGAGAGAGAGAGAGAGAGAGAGAGAGAGAGAGAGAGAGAGAGAGAGAGAGAGAGAGAGAGAGAGAGAGAGAGAGAGAGAGAAATGTATTTGAGACAAGCCTCTCATCGTTATTTATTATGGATGAATGGCTAGATGAATTGATGGTGGACAGACAGACAAACAGACAGACAGACAGAGAGACAGACAGACAAATAGACAGACAAATAGACAGACAGACAGACAGACAGACAGACAGACAGACAGACAGACAGACAGACAGACAGACAGACAGACAGACAGACAGACAGACAGACAGACAGACAGACAGACAGATAGATAGATAGATAGATAGATAGATAGATAGATAGATAGATAGATAGATAGATAGATAGATAGATAGATAGATAGATAGATAGATAGATAGATAGATAGATAGATAGTGTTGGATAATTCTGCTTGTCCTATGTACATGTGAAAGAAGCATGATGTACATGTGAAAGAAACGTGCATGTGATGTAATGCCAAGCAGAAAAAACTAGGGTCATAGGACACATGAGGACAGGGACAAGAGAGTGGAAAAGTACCCAAAAAACACTTGTAGCACAGATGCAGGTGTTGGGAGGCACTGGGAGAGAAACAGATTGTATACAATGTAACAATGTGCCACCGAGAAAAGCATAATAAAACAAGGAGCCCATTGTGTAAAAAGATACTAATACAGATGCCCATTTTTTTTAAAAAGAAATGATACGCATGCGCAAAAAAGGTTGCCCCAATTAAAAATAAAATAATGATGCAGGTGTTTTTAATCTGGGATAAAATTGGCAACGTGCAATATCGCACAGACCAAAACTAAAATAGACTTTCGGACAAGGCACACACAAAGTAAAATAACTGGCTTTAGCATTGTTTTCAGAGAAACATTTCCTAAACATCAGGTCAAGTCAAAGACTTACATACGGCCCCTTTAAGTGAGTGAATTATTTGTCCGCAAAGGTCATTTTTGTTCTTTATACGATAGTCTATTTACCTGTACAGTACTTTCATCTCTACATGTTAAGGAGTTATCTTGTAGTGAAAAATAACAAAATAAAAAACACTCCAGAAAAATCTTGCTACTCACATACTTAGCTCCAACCTAATTTCAAGCATAAATGACATTAAAAAAAAAAATTGTAATCGCCCATTCTGCATTAATCCTGCTTGGGAATAAACATGACATGACCCAGTGCACTTACACGGGTGACAAAAAGGAAGTCAATGTGGTGCCATTGCTGATCACAAAACCACAGCTGATCTGAATTTACATTCCAAAGAATCTCGATTAATCACACACCGGCACCCATACTCTCTGGAGGGAGATAATCAAATGCTAACTATTCATTCTTCATTCCTTGCTGTACAAATCAAAGCAAATCTTGTTGCTAAACACGAAAGAGATGGAGTGCACAGACAACTGTGGCAACCGAGAGTGTTTCTTGCAAAGTGACAGTGAGGTGAATTGAGAGGAGGACACAAAGGTTACGTTTGAGACTGTCATTAGTGCTCCTATGAGATACAGCAAGGCGTCCATGAAAGTAAAGTGCTATATGTTGGCTGACACAGGGTCAGCCTTTCACACTGCCGCTTGGGAGAAAGATGAAGCGAGAAAGCTATGCAGAAAGAGAGAACTTTGAATTCCAGCTTGCTAATTCATTTCACCCTTTTATCTATTACACAAATAACCTTTTTACGGTGTGCTAAGCGTTGAAGCCCTGATTAATGGTTTGAAGTCAGGCCACAAATTTTCCACAGCCAAGTGCCAAGATAATGGACTTATCAAAGAAGGAGGGGCTAGTTTCTTCCATAATTCATCTGTGCATGGTAAAAGTGTACATGTATGCATATGTAAGCAGATATTTAATACATTCATAGTGTTTGTGCAGCTTCCCTACATAAAAGAAAAAAAAAATCAGGCAAATACTGTATAGACAGAACATCCATCACCATTTAACTGTGGGCTTCCATGCCAATGTCCAATTTGGAACATAAAAATCTCCATTTTTATTTCTACGTAAGCTTACTAAGCGCCCATGATGAGCCTGGCACTTTCTGGACAGAGACAAATGGAGACGCATAGACTGTCACACATGTTGGCAAACGCAGTGACGTGTTCGCGTCAGTCGGTTTTTGTGTGTAAAATTATGCATATGCGCATACTGGATAAACACTTTCCTCATTCTGGGAGGGAACGTAACGCACTTTTCAACTTCACAAAATGAAATATGAAGCTTATAGTGCTGCTTACAGCAGTAATTGCCCAAGAGAATATCAGAGAATGAAACTTTCATGAGCGTCATCTTATATAAGTGAAATTCATAAGAGTGGTTCAGTATGAGGAAGCGAGCTGGCAGCTTTGGGGAGATATCCTCACATAGTTTCTGCAATCTTGTAAGTAATTCAAAGTGTGCATTTCAGGAAAAAGTTTACAAAATATTTATGTTCTCAATTTTGTACATTGGATTTTGAGGTGGTCCCTCGTCTTCTTGAAGATAAAAATCTGAACTTGACCCATTTTCATCAGCCTTACTGGTATTCCTCAATCAGTTCTTTAAAACAATACAACAAGAAAATGTTTTTATATACACACGCCTAAAGGATTATTAGGAAGACCATACTAATACTTCGTTTGACCCCCTTTCGCCTTCAGAACTGACTTAATTCTACGTGGCATTGATTCAACAAGGTGCTGAAAGCATTCTTTGGAAATGTTGGCCCGTATTGATGGGATGGCATCTTGCATTTGATGGAGGCCACAAAGCTCTAGATCCACCACATCCCAAAGATGCTCTATTGGGTTGAGATCTGGTGACTGTGGGGGTCATTTTAGTTCAGGCTGTGGCATTTAAACGATGCCTAACAGTCTACTACACTCAACTAATACCCTAATGAGAGTTAGCTGACGTGTTGTTGAAAAGTTACTTCTAGTAAGTAGAATGTCTAAAGTGGACAATCGAAATAATGTGTAACCTCTTTATTTTATTGTTCTGTAATTGTTACTCTAATGTCAGGAGAATTTTATATTATCGCAACAGGTAGAAATCCATTCGATAAATCCACTGTCGATTGCATAACTGATAAAGACCTGAATATGCAATTATGATTGGTGAAATATTCATGCATTTAAGGGTTAAATTGTTTGACAGACATTTTCCTTAAGCCTATATCTGACCGGGTCCTTCTGTACTTTAAAACATTCAAAAATGTTAAAATATTTCTTGTTTCATGCCTTTTGCAAAACATTGCACCATTTCATGCTTTTCATCTTCAGAAAGATCGATATTTCTCCCCATATTACGACAGAAATGTGACTTGCTTAATAATGTGGAATAATTTCTTTTTCCATTTACCAAAGAAGACCTGGCAAACTATTTAACAAACCTGTCTGAGATTGATACCGGTAAGCTAAAAAGATAGGAGGAATAAAACAAACAAACACTTTCTTTGGAAAACTAAAATCGGAATATTTTAAAACTAAATCCTACCATGTCACTTGCATAATAATTTGGGGCACAGTGTATAATCAAAGGCTTCGTGGCAGTGTTGTGTGAGGAACAGACCTAAAGACATTACTCATTAATAATCTTCCCCTCCAGTGAGCTGTTAACTCCTCCAAACTGAATCACTGAGTCAGCAAAAAGAACAACATCCAGGTTTGGAATGATATGAGGGTGAGTAAAATGACAGAATTGTATTTTAATTTATTTATTCAGAAATTAATACTTTTATAGATGCATTAAAATGATCAAGCGACAGTAAAGATATTAAAAATGCTACATATATTTCAAATAGGTGAGGTTCTTTGGATTTGTCTATTCAGAATAGAATCCTGAAATATTTAAAAAATTCAACATTGATAATAATAATTATTTATGCTGCCTTCAATTTCCTTCTTCCCACTATTTTGAAGGCGAGATTATGAGCTTGTAGCATTCAAGTTCTTTGTTGTCAGAAAGAACAGGAATCATGGATGACACCAGGTTTATTCTTGCCTATTTTTTGGGATTATCTTATTAAAGTTAAATTTGATTTATTCGGGAATTTTGTTCAAATACTACCTGCTTTTAAAATGAATATTCATAAATATGCACTATTTAGCTGTTGTGTGTGTGTGTGTGTTGGGTACCAGTTACAGTAGCAGTTGTTCTCCCCTCCGCCATCGTTAAAGTTTATAGCCCTCCCAACTTGAGAATCAAAATAATCCCCAAAATTCCCAGTGGTAACTAGGAAACTCGTATTTACGATAATTCCGATAGCATGTGACTCTAAAAACTGGTGTAATTTCTGCTGAAAATTCAGCTTTGAGAGATTGTGTCAACTAGACTCTCCCCTCTGAATGCCTCATCGACACGACAGACATCGGGACTGATCCTCAACAAACCCGGCCCCATACCGGCGTGACTCTGATCTCCAACCAAATGATACTGGATAATATTCTGATTGTTCCAAACCAATCTGACTTCTGACCTGTCAGTACTGTGTGAATCATAATCATACACTTTTCGTTCATTGGACTGAACTTCACTCAACTATAAGATGCTTTCCTATAAATATGGGCCCAAATTTCTAAAGAATGCTTTCAGCACCTTGTTGAATCAATGCCACATAGAATTAAGTCAGTTCAGAAGGCGAAACACAGTATTAGTGTGGTGTTCCTAATAATCCTTTAGGTGAGTGTATATGAACTAAATTAATAACTTAAAAAAAAATAAACATCACTCAACTTAAGCTGGACTGTGACTCGTTTTGTATTAATTTCCTGTTATCTCTGTAAAGCTGCTTTGAAACAATCTGTATTGTAAAAAGCGTTATATAAATAAATGTGACTTGACTTGACTTGACTAGTGTGTACTGTATATCTTTTTGTAAAATTTTGGAAGTTTGAGGCATGTCTGGCTGATTCACAGGATCTTCAGACAGATGAGACAGGACACTGACACAATGACACAGATACATTCGACAGAGCATACGCTCCCACAACAGAGACTCTCAGAGATGTCGAAACTCCCCCAAACAGCACCGCAGCACTCTAAAAGTCACTCAGATTCGTTTACAAGACAGCAAAGAGAGAGAAAAAATACTCAGAATCTATAAAAACAGGGTCTCTCATCCTCCCGTTGACAAACTTCAGAAACATCTTTTCCTCACAGTCACTTTGTAATGCTCTGGTTTAGTGCCACTTTGGCTGTGGAGGCTGTATCTTTATGTCAATCTCTCTCTTTCCTCTTCTCAGTCTTTTTTATTCCCCCCGTTTGCTCTCTCCTCTTTTCCTAGCTGGTGACAAGCCGTGAAGAGGTTACAGAAGACTCGAGGGAAATGTGCGCGCGGAACAACACGCCAAAAGCAATCCGCCGGCTGGACTCTCACTCGCTCTCTCGTTCTCGGATACAGTCTGTCTCTCTTTTCATCCTCATGATCTGGCCCGGAGACAGACATATGCTTCAGAACTGCTTAGAACTATTTGAGCTAGTACTTTTTGTCAGGGTATGTGTGTTGGATTTTGGAGACGCTTAACTTCTGTCACTTGCTATTATGTCCTGCTGTTCGTTTGGGGAGAGAGACACGGAGAGGGCTGAGTGATTCGCTCTCCCCGCATTGATTTCCTTTTCCTGTCAGAGAGCTGTGAAGCAGCTAAGTGGTGTGGGTTTTGCGTATATGTGTATGAGTTTCACCGTATTAATATATATATATATATATATATACAGTATATATATATATATATATATATACAATATATATATATATATATATATATTGCATGAGTTAGAAAAATCGATTATTATATGATAAATATTAAACTATTTTTCACTCTTTCTCTTATCCCAGTTTAATGTGCAGACTATGAATAAGCTTACATTTGATGGTTGACTTGACTTGGTATTATTGAACAATAAACTTGACGGTGCAAGTCGTCCTGCACTATTTGTGCTAAGGACGTGATTGATACCTCAAATCATGTGGCTTGTTGAGGAGTGGTGGGCTTGCTATCACTTTTCCATGCAATCAGACTCTGCAGGTGGGCTTAATTCAGGCAGTAAGCAACCACTTATCAACCATCCAGAACACCACAGCAACCAAGTAACAACACCTTAGCAACTGCATAGCAAGTGCTTAACACCAAAGACTGTATAAATATACCAAGGCCGCTCACTCATATTACCATGAATGGAATGAGAGAGAGTGCAGTCTGCAATATGGTGGATTAAGTCACCCATTGATAAAGTCATTGCATCACTGCAGCTGCCATTAAAAGCATTTCCTTAATTTAAGTAGATAGTTGTTTTACATGCTTGAAATAGCTGCCATGAGGTGTTGCAAATATATTCGCAGTATGAACTGAATTTCTGAACAATCAGAACCCCTTAGCAACTGCATAGCAACATCCTAGCTACTTCCTAGGACATATTAACAACTGCATAGCAATTGTTTATCTTCACCCTAGCAATGGGCCTGTAAGCCCTTATTACACAGAAACCTTTAGCATCTGCATAGCAACACCCTAGCCACCATCCAGAACATCCTAACAAGAGGCAATGAATAACTTTTTACCCAGAACCCCTTATAGCAATTCCATAGGAACACCATAGACACCATCCGGAAAACCCTAGCAACAGGTCAGAAAGCACTTATTACTCAGAACCCCTAAGCAACTCCATAGGAACACCCTAGCTACGACCCAGAACACCCTAGCAACAGGTCAGGAAGCACTTATTTCTCAGAAACCCCAAGCAACTCCATAGGGACACCCTAGCTACGACCCACAACACCCTAGCAACAGGTCAGGAAGCACTTATTACTCAGAACTCCCAAAGTAACTCCATACGAACACCCTAGTTATGACCCAGAACACCCTAGCAACAGGTCAGGAAGCACTTATTACACAAAACCCCTTAGCAGCTCCATAGGAACACCCTAGCCACCACCCAGAAAACTCTAGCAACAGGTCAGGAAGCAATTATTACTCATAACCCACAAGCAACTCCATAGGAAGACCCTAGCTACAAACCAGAACACCCTAGCAACAGGTCAGGAAGCACTTATTACTCAGAATCTCATAGAATCTGCATAGCCATGGGCCAGGAAGCACTTATTACTCAGAACCCCTTAGCAACTGCAAAGCAACACCCAAGGTACCACCTAGAAAAGCCAAGTAACAGGCAAGCAAGTACTTATTGCCCAAAACCCATCAGAAACTGCATGGCAACACCCTAGTCACCACCCAAACCCTAGCCACACCCCAAAAAGTGATCATTAAGCAATGCCATAGAAGTTATCTAGTTATCTAGTTAACAACCTAATAACAAGCAAGCTGATGATGCAGAGCCCCTAAGCAACTACAAAGAAACACCCTAGCAACCACCCATAAAACCCCAGCAACAGGCTCGCAAAAGCTCAATAACACAATAGCAACTGCCTAACATCACTGAGAACCCCTTAGCAGCATAACACAATTCTCACCATTACCCAAGCAACTGCCTAGCAAGCACTTTAATTCCTCACAGACCCCCTTAGCAACATCGTAACCCCTACCCACACCCCCCTAGCAACTAAATAGCAAGCACATGCCACTCAGAATCATTTAGAAACATATTAAAAATGACCTAGCAACTATCCAGAACAACCAAGCAACTGCATATCAAGCTTATCACTCAGATCACCTTAACAACTGCATAGGAACACCCTCGCTTGCATAGCAATGCCCTAGTAGCCGCCGCCCACAACATACACCAAACTCACACCATTGGATGATTTGGGTATTTCCCAATTCAAGTAGATAAAAGTTGGTTGTGCATGCCTGGAATATTAAAACAATGAATAAGTCAATTTTGCTGTGTCAGGCTTGGTGTGATGCTCAAACATACAGATCAATGTTTTGATAGCACAACAGAGACAGTGTTTACACTTCCCTGGAAAATCAACCTGCAAATAGCTCACAGAGAGCTGTCTGCATATTTACCACTACATATTTAGCTGGGATATGAGAATCTATATTAACATCACAAGGCTGTCTCTTCCATTGAGGGCATTGGGGCAAGTATCAATAATCACAGAGCGTTGAAACTGATGGTAGAGCATAGAAAGAGAAACTGTGTGTCATTACACCATACAGGGCTGTCAATGTTATTGATAACTACTTTTGATTAAGCCAAGAAACAAACAAATTAGCAGTCGGGAGCTGCCTCTCTCTCTATGTCTCGGATTCTTTTGGAGTGAGAGAAACTCAACGGTGATCCATCAGGCTTATTGAGGTCTACTGTGGAATGAGCTACAGACCTTAGACAGATTAACTGCCATTTCATCCAGAATCCTCAGAGGTGACTTTACACTCCTCAGCTGAAACATGATAACTGAGCCAGAAGGAAGCTTAAGATTGTTTTTTTCCCTCTTAATATTTTTGTGCTATATAGAAATCATGATATACAATCTATATAATCTACTTTCATGAGTCATCACTGAAACGTGAGCAATATCTATCTATATATATAAAATTTAATTTTGATGTTGAATATTTTATTTTTATAGTTTTTTTTTCTATTTGTTACATTTAATTTCCATATGATATCTCACTTGTTCATAAGGATCTCATATGGAAGATATGATACAAACGTCTCATTCCCGCTTTCCTTGTCCCAAATCTGCTTTACTATTCGCGGAGAATGCTTTAATTCCTGTTTTCAATCATAGACATTTTTTTAATGTTTAACTGTATCTGTTCATGGTGAATTTCATGATGATTTCACAATGTCCATGTTCCTGGATCAAAGTTTTCATTGATCCTGGTACAACATTCCCATCAACCAATCAGATTTGAGGACAAGCTTACAGTTCATGTCATTTTTAGGATCATGACAATGTTTAGGTGCATCTACATCAGTGTTCTTCACCTTTAATTTCTCTATGAATTTAGGGATAATTTATGGGAAGGGTTAGAACTACATTTTCAGACAGAAATTTTGTTCCAGGATCAAAAAAACACATTGACCCAGGAACATGTTTTACATGGCAAAATCGTGCCATGATGTCTGGTCCATGCTGGGCTTTACTCATCTCTTGATGAGCTTGTATGTGAGCTCAAAAGTCCCATCATATTGTTTGAAAAGGTCATTATGGTTTGTGTTGATTAATAAGGCCAGACAGCATCGCCACTCGATAGCTGATTAGACTGTTATCCTGCTGGTTTGATTCCTGTATTTTATTGTGATGAGAGGCATGACTCACAAGGGGGCGAGTCACTGCGTCTTTGTCAATGGGAGAAGATTCCCACTCCAGATGTGAAATTGCCTTTTTCAAGCGGGCATGGCGGCCCATCAGCTTGAAGCACCTCTGACAGAAACACAATAACATTCTTGGAGAGTCTGTGCCAGTGGAATAGAAATCAGCCCAGCAGAGGCATTTGGTGTAAGCATGCCTGCAAAAATGATTTGTCTTTTTCTCCTCCCTCCGTCTCTTTGTCCCTTTTCCGTGATCAATTGTATTGGACTCGGGTGAGTGCCATAGACACCATCATAGGACAGACGGATCAATCCATTGGTCTGTCTGATCTCTCTCTCTCACACACATTTTTTTTGAAGCAATCACTTACACAATTCTGTTTCGAAGTGTCCTCAGTTTATCATTAGAACATGACGTGTCCATTTTTTTTACAATAAAGTAACATTTAGAAAAAGTAATTGATGATCTCAACAATGCAGGTGATCTTTCAGTGCCACACAAACCTTCTTGTGTCAATCAATCATACATTCACCCAAATGCTTTCTATATCAATGTCGGACTTGTCGGCTCTTGTGCATCAAACAACTGCACTGTCAGTGGAAATGCATTATGAATAAAACATGAGTGTGGTGTGTGGTCAGGGTGTGAGGCGCTACATACTCAAAGACTCCTGTTCACTGGGTCACCACAGAGCTACAGTTTAGGCACATTTTGGATCTGTCCAAAAATCGTATACATTGATAAGCTAGACAGACAGGTAGATGAACAAAGAAATAGGGGTGGATGGATAGGAATAGCTATTCGAAATGATGCTGCAGCGCACACACACCTCCTCATATATACACTCACCTAACGGATTATTAGGAACACCATACTAATACTGTATTTGACCCCCTTTCGCCTTCAGAACTGCCTTAATTCTATGTGGCATTGATTCAACAAGGTGCTGAAAGCATTCTTTAGAAATGTTGGCCAATATTGTTAGGATGCACATCCAGGGCACGAAGCTCCCGTTCCACCACATCCCAAAGATGCTCTATTGGGTTGAAATCTGGTGACTGTGGGCCATTTTAGTAAAGTGAACTCATTGTCATGTTCAAGAAACCAATTTGAAATGATTCGAGCTTTGTGACATGGTGCATTATCCTACTGGAAGTTGCCATCAGTGGATGGGTACATGGTGGCCATAAAGGGATGGACATGGTCTGAAACAATGCTCAGGTAGGCCGTGGCATTTAAACGAGGCCCAATTGGCACTAAGGGGCCTAAAGTGTGCCAAGAAAACATCCCCCACACCATTACACCACCACCACCAGCCTGCACAGTGGTAACAAGGCATGATGGATCCATGTTCTCATTCTGTTTACGCCAAATTATGACTCTGCCATCTGAATGTTTCAACAGAAATCGAGACTCATCAGACCAGGCAACATTTTTCCAGTCTTCAACTGTCCAATTTTGGTGAGCTCTTGCAAATCATAGCCTCTTTTTCCTATTTGTAGTGGAAATGAGTGGTTCCCGGTGGGGTCTTCTGCTGTTGTAGCCCATCCGCCTCAAGGTTGTGCGTGTTGTGGCTTCACAAATGCTTTGCTGAATATCTCGGTTGTAACGAGTGGTTATTTCAGTCAAAGTTGCTCTTCTATCAGCTTGAATCATTCAGCCCATTCTCCTCTGACCTCTAGCATCAACAAGGCATTTTCGCCCACAGGACTGCTGCATACTGGATGTTTTTCCCTTTTCACACTATTCTTTGTAAACCCTATACAAGGTTGTGAGTGAAAATCCCAGTAACTGAGCAGATTGTGAAATACTCAGACCAGCCCATCTGGCACCAACAACCATGCCACGCTCAAAATTGCTTAAATCTTAAACCTTTCTTTCCCATTCTGACATTCAGTTTGGAGTTCAGGAGATTGTCTTGATCAGGACCACACGCCTAAATGCATTGAAGCAACTGCCATGTGATTGGTTGATTAGATAATCGCATTAATGAGCAATTGAACAGGTGTTCCTAATAATCCTTTTAGGTGAGTGTATATATACATCACTCTCTCTTTCTGTTATCTCACACACATACAGTACTTGGCAGTACTCAGTTGAAAGAGAGTGTATATCAGGTCCTGAGGCAAATAAACTCACCGATGTACATAATCAAACAGACAGAGGAAATACAGCAGTGATTTTAATGTCTGAAAGAGTGCAGTCTCATTCTGTTACAGTAGCTGCTGTATCTCTGTCTCTCTCATGTGTGTATAGTGTGGCAGAAGAGGAGACCCTAGAGGAAGTTGTCAGGTTGGCGTATGTTTTGATTTGGAGCTGTTGACAGCACTGAGTGACAGAGACTCCACAGCAACACAACACAACTCTCACAACATCAATTATTCACACAGACACCCACCTACCCATCCAACTACCCACACACATACACACATGTACAGAATACACACTCTCTAGCACTGGCATCACACGGCATTGCTCTCTCTCTCTCACTCTCTCTAACCTGGTCTTGTTTCTTGCCAGTCCTGATCATTTACAAAACAATAGCAGAAGACTTTTTTGCTGTGGGCAGGTGGAGTATGACAACGCACATACTGTCTTAACGCATTTACACTGGCTATGTGAAGCTGGATAAGAATAGACTGTGTGTGTGTGTGTGTGTGTGTGTGTGTGTAGTGCGAGCATGGCATGTAGCTGCAGGCTGTGCTTCAGGCAAGTTCTCTGTTTTAGTGCAAGTGTCACTATTAAACTCCGAAGCTGCCCGTCACAAACACACACACATATATTACTCGCACACAGTGTCCCGACGTCTCGTACCCCTCGCAGAAATGACCTGCCTGAGACGAGCTAACAAATCACAGTTTTGTCTCAAGTCAGGAGTGCTCTTTTAGCTCAGTTTGCTGTCTCTGAGGACAATACTGCGGTGTTAGATGAGCACAAAGCCCTGTGGCAAACCCATGATGAGGGAACAGGGGTATCCACAGGCCAAAGGTAAACCAATTCTTGGGTTACATTTGCATTTATTCATTTAGCTGACGCTTTTATCCAAAGCTGCTTACAATTGCTATATATGTCAGAGGTTGCACGCCTCTGGAGCAACTAGGGGTTAAGTGTCTTGCTCAGGGACACATTGGTATCTCATAGTGGATTCGAACCCGGGTTGCTCACACCATGTGTCTTATCCACTGCGCCATCACCACCGCCACAACCACTGGTTGTATATAGTGTTTCTAAGAAACCCAAGATTCTGCCCTAGACAAGCACAAATATACTTAATGCAAATGCATAGATAACATATATGAATAATTAAAGATTTAAAGATGTACTGTAGATATTCATGCATGGGTTGTGCCAGGGAAAGTGTTTTTTCACCAGCTTGTGTTTCCCATAGGTTTTCATGTCGCAAATCTCATCCCAGACATTTCTTTATGGGGGGATGGATAGACTTGTGTAACATACACTCTTAGAAGAAAAGGTTCTATATAGAACCTTAAAAGGTTCTAAAGCACTACGTATTTGGAACCCCTAAAATGCAATGCATGTGAATGATCACAAAATTCAAGATATAGTGGTTAAAAATGTAATTAATGTAAAATGTAATCAATATCACATGAAGAGTGCCATTTCAGATTTTATCCTCCAAAAATCTGCATGATTAAAATGTGATAAGTTACTACAACAGTTTAATAAACAATAATTTAATAACAACTACAAAATGTTGCAGAATAATGTAATATATGAATGAAAAATAGCCTTTAAAAGAACCTTTGTGCCAAAAGTGTTCTTTCTTGTCATTATTGAACCTTTTTTAGCATAAAATATCCTTTGGAGTTGAGTAAAGAACCCTATGCTATATATATAGAACCCTTTTTTCTAAGAGTGTATTTCTGTCTATCAGCCATATACAGACCTAACTTCCATATCATAATGTCCCTAATAAAGTTCCCTCTTATAAACTCTTATAATCCTTTATGGCATGACGTTGGGCAGAAAGTTCATATAGCCTATCAGCAATCTATAAATCCCCCTAAATATCCAACATATCCAAGCCATTACAATCTCCCCCATAGGAGATTGCCCCCCAAAAAAGGAATGTAGACTAGAATAAGACAAAGCCATCCTCATCTTTCTAAATGATAATGAGTAAAGGAAATACATCCTTCCTGCCACCGTCTGTCCATGCCTTATTCTTTTAAGTCTCTTTTTAGGCTACTTACTGTATTCTCATTTAATTAAATCAAAATGAGCGTGAAGAGAACCTCGGCAAGCGAGGAATTTTGCTGTCTAGATAGGCTTCAAACATTTGGCTGAAATGCCCGATTTCTTACCAAGACAATGAGGTGGATGGGGGAGCATTTTTGGACTAGAGACTCATATTTAATGAGGTTGGGGGATTTGACAATGGTTTGCGAGTTTATTTAGTGTGGTTAGTGGAATCCAGGGTTTGTGGGGGTGGGAATGAGGTTTGAACATGAGCCATGCCTGTTTAGCAAACATAATATGCACAGGACTAATACGAACGCGAGTTGCGAGTCACAGTAATTTTCATATATTTGCATACAATTAATGCCTTGCCCTATCTCTGCGATGATTGTTTCTTATGCAAGAAAAGGTAAACAAACACAGAATAAGCGGATGTAAACAATAGTAAGCACACATAGCAGATGTGTGTACACATAACAGATAGACGTGAACCAGCGGGGGTGTTAATGCACCAGCAAGGTTGACGGCAGTGTGAACTTTTTTTTCGAATCTCAACGCATGCCTTTCATTCAACTAAGCTCTGTTTCCAAATGTTGTCAGCTGCCTAGCTAAGCAACCTATTGAGGCATCGTAGGTGTGAAGCCCATTTCAGTCAGTTGCCAGCTAAATTATTCCTTGTTTTGGCCAAAATTGCAGGTGTCCTTATTGAAAAACAGGCTTTGTCTCTACGTACATTGTTCAAAACTACACTGTAGTTTACAGTTGAAATGAGCACTAATGGCAGTAAAACACCAACAACTTGATTTATTTTTACACAGATCATGAGAGGGACAGATGATCAATTAACAAAAACTTATTTTTGTTAGAACTTATATTTGTAAAGTTATATTATATAACCTCAAAAGACTTACCCATTGAGTGCATGACTGGTAAACTAATACACTTTGACATTTGCTTCAGATACTGTAACAAACTCCATTTAAATGGCTTTCTGATGCAGTAAACTTGCTCTCCTGGTGCAGCATTGCAATTGCAATTCAGAGCATATGGGTACAATTCCTGCATAGATGCTCAAAAAAATTCATTTTTATGTAAATGTTTTTAGTAAACACTATCTGTTGGATTATATGTTATTTTTGTAGGTGGTACGTTATTTTCAAATCCAACAGAGATTTAACCTTTTAGTGCCAGATTGGAGCAACAACCAATGTAATAAAACATAATCTGAATGCAATTTGAATGCCACTCACTAGAGATTGGAACAAAGCCTGAAATACAATTCTATTAGACTATGCACTGCTCACTGTTTTATGCGTATTTGGCAATACTGCTGAATTTCACATACTACAGTACATTCTAGACTAGATACAACTGAAATGGATGCAAGCAGTGAATTCTAACTGAAATGAATGTTCACAGAAAGATTTCTCCATTTATTATAGACCACCTTGGTTCTACCATCCCCGAGTTTTACCCTGCAATTTCCAAATTCCCCCGGTATGGGGTAAAATTGAAAGAACCATGAAGGTACTGTATCATTTGGTCTCAAAATAGCAAAAAATGGCCAGAGACATGCACACATCATATGTTGCCCAAGCATTTCATTCTGCAGATCAATTAGAGCTGGAGAGCAGTGAAAAAAACTCAATTCCATCTCTCTTCTTCAGCACAGTAGCCATTGATCTGGAGCGGCCCACTGATTTTCACCAAAATGAGGGAAAAAATATGGATTGATCCAGTGTGGTCTTAATTGGGGCCTCAGTGAAAGTGGAAGCATTGATTGCAGCACAGTTCAGAGAGAGAAAGAACGAGTTTGAGTTTAGCTCAAGGTTTATTTGGTATAGGAAGTTTGGACAGCAAAATCCAGAGATTCACATTATTACTCTCCCTTCCTTTTTATCTACACATCTGTCTATATGGTACAGCCAATCATTATCTTTCTGTGTGGATTGTTCCCCATGCTCCCTGTTGACCTAGCCACATACACAGGAGCCAATTATTGAGGGACATGATGGTCCAGGTTACTTCATGAATACAGTTTAATTTAATCTGCTGTTTGTCTTAGGAGTGCTTACAATGAGGGTGGCTTTAAGACGCAATAACAGCTGTAAGTATTTTCAAGAAAATGAACAGGATTTGTGGCTTGCATTACCATAGAAATCAGCTCCATTCTGTTCCATGAACACGAGTAATACTCTAATGTAGAGTAATACTCCTCGCCGGCTCTTGGGGGTTCCATCTGCATTGTGGAATGCCTCATTAATCATGCATGCTAACTCGTTTGCATATTCAAATCTATACGGCAAAAATTCCACCGTGAAATGAGCATGGAGAACCCATTTGATATCGCAGGTGAACCAGACCTCACAGATTCAGCAATTACTTACGTGGGGTGTAGCTGGGAATATGTGCGTCATGTACATAATAGAGTATTTAAAATGCTGGGCGTAGGAGAATGCATCTATAAGTAACAAATGTCACTCAACTGTCCTAATAAATAAATAACCACCAAGAAAACCAATAGTGATGCCATAGAAACAACACAAAATGCCATATCAACTGCAAAGCAAAACATACACAACCCCCGAAAAAGCAACTACAGCAACAATTAGCCTGGCTAACGTCAGACCACGTCTCATTGACATTGAGACATGGTCTGAGAACCACATGTTCATTTTCTCGTATTCGAGCCAATCATAGCCAATCGTTTCAATTATACCAGATGACATACGTAGAGCGAAACAAATTGGACGAGGAAGAAGAGGATGGGTCAGAGATTTGTATGTGTTCTAAACTACTTAGAACAATATCTAAGGCTGTATCAAAAGGTAACTTTGCGTCTGCTGCCATGTTTGATCCATAGATATAAACAAACTGCTTCGGTGTGTCGCATAGACATCGCCATCGTCTTGCTACTCCCTCCCCGTTCTGTGATTGGTCCCCTCGCTGAGGCGAACATTTAGTCCATGGCCATTAGCTAACGTTAGCCATTTTTGTAGATTACACATTTTACCGTTTCATGTGTTTTAAAAGCTAGATCGTGTTGCTATGCGTGTTGTTCACTCCGGTAATATAATAGTTTTTAAATGAATAAACTCCATTTTGAATCAATATTTTGTGTCAAATTATTGATTTATTTGGTAGGTAGCCATGTTATAAGTGGTAAAATGTATAGCGAGGCGGTTGTTACATCGAATACAATCCCTTCGGGCTGATTCAAGACCCTCCGCTTTGCGTTAGAGTTTGTGGGGTTGTATTCGCTAAAACAACCGTCTCGCTATACATTATTCATTACTTTTCTTTGTTTGTTTCTATGAGGGCTGACAAGACAAAGTAAGGACTGTCAAGTGTGTTTAAACAGTGCGGTACAGCAACAAAACCAGTAGCACTACCATTTTTGCAGCGTCGAAAGTGGACCTTTCACTGATGTAATGATGCAATGACGTGCACTTGCTAGCTTGTTTCATTTAAGTGTTCTCCGAACGCTAAAGAGGAGCCTCGTCTAGCCTCTGAAGGAAATGACTTGGAAGGACCCGTCTTGCAAAAGAAGTATCCTTGACATTGAGTAACACGTTTTGTGTATACATAAATCTCCTAAATCTCTGACCCATCATTGTCTTCATCGTCTAATTTTCTGTTGCTCTACATACGCCATCTGGTCTCATTGAACCGACTAGCTATGAGCTACGTACAGGCGCATTTGATAGACATTCGTAGCACCAAATAATACGGCTCTGGGCATTCGTAAACGACGCCTCAAATACGAGAAAATGAACAGACCAAGTCTCATTCTCAATGATACGTGGTTTGGCATTAGCAGTGTGAATAAAATCGCATTGTTCAAAGGCAATATGGGGAATCCCAGGCTAGCAAAACATCTTATTTGATCTCAAAATGATTAGGCTAATTAAAATAAGTTTTTACTCCACTCCCTGTGTGGCATCGTTAACCAATGAGGCTGAAAGACAAATTTGCGACAACATAGTTTTGGGGATTTGGGAAACAGTCGTGACTAGCTAGTTGATTTCTTCAATGATGCATAATACTATGGTTAAGCAGCGAGTTACGCTAGTCATGTGAACAAAAAAAAGCTTAATTTCTGACCTTTGTCAATGTCTGAAACTGAGAAAGTCAGTGGGACCTTCATGAATTTTCTTTCTTTTTCAGATGAAAGAGGAAATTAAAAAACAAAAAAACAAACAAAAAAAAAAAAGATGAATGAATCACCTTAATTCTTAGACCTGTGGCTGATTATTGGCAGGTATCACTATTTCACTCTACCATATGCTTACTTTCTCTCTTTCCTTCTTCCGCAGGCCAGGGCTGCATCTTCCCAAACTTTTAATGGGTCTTTTAATTAGTTTTGTGTTTTAATCTATATTTCATTAGGTAGAGATTCCATTCCCTTCCACCGTGATAGGAGAGGCGAACTGTCTTTTTTTTAAAAAAAAGTTCCTAAACCACTGACATCAAAACTGCTTCTGGGAGCCAGATGTCTGTTTATTATGAGCCTTTGTCAAATTTTCCACTTCAACTTTTCAGATTGTACGGAATTACAAAATAGAAACATTTCCACGAACAGCCTTCAGGACACCAGATTATGTTGTGAATATCTTCTCTGGACAGTAATTTAAGCCCATCTTTAAGCAGGTTTTAAAAGTTTTGTGCCCTTCACCCACCAATTTCACAGATTTTACGGAAACTACACACAAACACACCTGCCATAAACCTGCCTAAGGTTGAAAACCTTTTGTATTTTTATATGTAAGACATTTTTTTTTTACTTGGTTTGATTTATAAGGTGTTTTCCTTGGATTTCAGATATTGCCATCTTTGTGGACACCTAACTCTAACACACACACACATAAATCCCACTGACATCACCCCACTGAGAAGTAGGTCTAATCACCCCAGATCCTCTCCACTTATCCTATTCCTATCCCTTGCATTTCCCGATTTCCTCTGGCATTCCTACTGTGCTCACTGTGCACATTTCATTAAACCACAGAACAGCAGGAGAAAGATATGAGGAATAGACACAAAACACACATCGACACAGACTGAGAGAGAGAGAGAGAGAGAGAGAGAGAGAGAGGCTGCAGCTATTGGTTTGTGATGAATGCTGCATTTTGTAAACTCTTAAATAATCATATCACAGCAAAAGCCATTTACAGTTCATACATATGTAAATGACACAACATTACTGTAATATGACAATGTTTCCTTTTGCTTCTCTGCATCGTTGCTTGATAAATTAAACAGAGGCTGTGTGCGTATTCCTAGGAGAAATATGTACATACATATAAACTCTGAAGCGCAAAAAGCGTCTTGAGCAGTGGTAAATGAGAAGCATCAAGGGAGATATTGATGAATGTACTGACCCTCAGCTGATATGGGACTCAAGACACTACCATATAATTACTCCAGTCTCACTAATGCCCAGAAATATGATATTTAAAGGTCAAAATTACCTCAAATGACCTCAAAAAGCGATGAGAGGGCAAAACAGAGAACGTACGTGTAATGACATCCATGTTTTTCCAAGTAGCAGACCTTCCACCAATCCTTTCATTCGGCTTTTGTCACACGTTTCACTTTTGTCTTAATTTCATGAGAGTTCACAGTCAGCAGGCATGAAGTCTCTTCCATTGATTCTGGCTTTAACATAGTTAACACACACACACACACACACCATTACAATACTGTGCCATTTCTGATTCATAACACGTCCTGCGTCTCCCTGAGCTTTATAGACTGGGTTATGGAGTCCTAGCACATATCGGAGATTGATATTCAATCTGCGGTAGGAAAAACTCTCTTTTATTCTGTCGTCTCAGAGGAATGTTTGGTGTGCTATTTGACTGAAACTTGTCATTCAGCAGACAAATCCTTACAGTAGACTTACAGGGACCTTACTTTAAAGGCCTTCGCATTCTGAAATCGTTTAAAAAATGAATATTCTGTCATTATTTACTCATCCTCATGTTGTTCCAAATCTGTATGGCTCTCTTTCTTATGTGGAACTTAAACAGGCAAACACACTGATGCTTTAAATGGATACTCCACTTTTTTTTTTGGAAATAGGCTCATTTTACAACTCCCCCAGAGTTAAACAGTTGAGTTTTACCGTTTTCGAATCCATTCAGCCGATTTTCTGATTTTTAGAAGAATATCAATAACCAGACAGTTTCTGGTCTCATTGACTTCCATAGTATATATATTTTTTCCTATGGAAGTCCATGAGACCAGAAACTGTCTGGTTACTGATATTCTTCTAAAGATCAGAAAATAGGCTGAACTGATTCGAAAATGGTAAAACCCAACTGTTTAACTCTGGGGGAGTTGTAAAATGAGCCTATTTCCAAAAAAGTGGAGTATCCCTTTAACACCTAAAGTACTGTGTTGGTGAAAAAACGGATGAGGAAATAGTTCACGGCATTGTATTGAACCTATGTTTAGAACACGTTTTTGTCTTGCTCATTGCCTTAACCAGCAGCCCACCAGTACTTCTACTTGACTAATCAGGATTCAACACACAATTCAAAGGAGCATTTGCTATTGGACAAAATAATCTAATATACACTAAGTGCATTGTGCTAAACTCAGCCAAGAGTCAAAAGCCTCTGCACTCATTTCGGCACAACAGAGCAACTACAAGACCTCCCATCATCCTCCTGTCTCAAGGTTACAGCTTAAAAATGTTCTTGATTCAATTAATAATGGATTAGCCCGCGCGAAGGAGTGTATCAGAGAGTGTGTTATCAGACCCAATGTTCTGAGGCAGTTGAGTCAGGTGTAGGATTGCTTTCGCAGACCAACTCGCCGCATATGTCCTTGAAAAACGTTATCGGTGTAAATATCCACAAAACACAAGCTCGTTAGACAGGGCCTCTCCATACCATTGAAGAGGTTTATCATTGGCCTACCAACACAATGTGGACTTGTTTACATTTGAATTATGTCTACATTTAAGTGGTAACCATGTAAAGTTTTCATAGTCGATTTGACAATAGCTACGTTTGCATAGACACACTTGCTTCAGTCGGAATGAATTCATTGATGAATCCGAACTTGGTGTTTAAATGAATGTTAAATAAAGCGATCGGGTTGATGTGCGAGTTTATATGTCACTAACTTCAAATCGAAATTGATTTTCTGACTTGACCATACTGCACGATTATACATACTGTAGTTTCCTGCTGTTTGCACACACTAATTATTCTCAACATTGGTTATTTTCTTTGTTTTAAATAGCAGACTTAATATTTATCTATTTCGGAATCTAATTAGGAGACGACGAGCATTTAACCGTAGTGCAGTGATTCAACAACAGCAGCTTGTTCCAAATATCATACGTCATTACACAAGCACCGATCATGTGTTTCTGACTGACGTGGTTACATGTGACATTTTCATTACGACTGTACTAAAAGTCAGATTGCAATCAGATTACTTGGGTCCATGCAAATGCAGCTTATGCTAAAGTTGTGCTGCTTAATATTTTTGTGCAAATTGTGATATTTTTTTCCCTCCTGGATTCTATGCAAAATAGAAAGTTCAAAAGAAGTATTTTTGTTCCAATGGGATTGTTTGTAATGGATTAGTCCATTACAAGTATTTTTTGCTAGTTTCAGCCCGACGCAGTTATCATTTTCTTGTCCAACGGCACATTGTTTAAATAGCAAATGCATTTGCACCCATGGTCTGCTGGTCTGAAAACTAAGTGTGGTCAGGCGCATTGTTGGCACGCGGCTATTTTGAGGCAATTTAAATAGACTGCGCAATTGACCAACTGAAACCTGGTCTAAAGTCAATGGCACAGTATTTATTTTGCAATTAAAATTTTAAAGAGAGTTAGTAATGTGCGTTCAATAGGGTGCCAGATTTCTATAGAGCCTTCCAGACGAAAAGCCATCTAAAACCCACGTAAACAGGCCTTAATATATGTAGCGTCATCCAAAAAAACATCCAATTTGGTAACACAAGCCACCAGTGTCGCACCGCGGCCACGGCATGCGTCATCAAAACAAAAAGCAGCATGTGGTCGACAAAGCATCGAGAAGGCGTCGTATCGTATGATCAGTTAAAGGGATACTCCACTTTTTTTTTGGAAATACGCTCATTTTACAACTCCCCCAGAGTTAAACTGTCAAGTTTTACCTTTTTTGAATCCATTCAGCCGATCTCTGGTTCTGGCGGTACCACTTTTAGCATAGCTTAGCATACATCATTGAAGTGCACAAGACCATTAGCATTTCTCCCAAAAAAATGACCAAAGTGTTTCGATATTTTTCCTATTTAAAACTTGACTCTTCTATAGTTACATCATGCACTAAGACAGACGGAAAATGTAAAGTTGCGATTTTCTAGGCTGATATGACTAGAAATTATACATTCCTGCGTAATAATCAAGAAACTTGACTGCCGTACCATGAGTGCAGCAAGCGTCTTTCCACTTGCAAATCCTGCCATGTAAATAGCGAATCCACCATGGTGCAAGCGCAACTGGCTTTTAAAGGGAATGGGAGATGAGACTCTGATTGGTTTATTGCATGTTATGCCTAAAAACACTAATTACTCATTAAGAGAATAGGGACAACCCTTTTCTGACACAACCATTTTTCCCGTTGTTAAACTAGCCAAAAGTGGACTTGCACCGAGTGCTTTAGACCATGCTCTTAGATTGTTAAAATAGGGCTCTATATTTTTCCAGGGTCACTTCTGATCAATTGAATGCCTATTTGCATAAAGTAATGAAAAAAACAATCCTAACTTACATTTTGGGGTATAAAAGGTGTAGATGTTTGAATTTACATTAAAAAGGCATATAAAGTGTTAAGATGAAAGAGCTGCTATAAACAAAGTTGGTCAAATGAAAAATGAATGACTCCTTCACCCTGCATTTTCTAAGAGTGACCCCTACTTTAAAATAACTCAGACTTTCCCTATAGGTACCAAATTATACTTCAATAGGAAATTTTATGATGGCAGAGCACATCATACAACCAGGTTTACCGCAAGAAACTGAAAGGAGACAAATGCTTCTGTTTCTGAGGCAGCACATCGCTGAATGGGAATCAATTGGGACGAATAAATCACACAGAAGGGAGAGACGGGTCCAGCCGGGAACAGAGAAAATGATTTAAAAACACTGACTAACCTGATCCGACTGATTCCACACGAGCCAATGCATGGAGAAAGAGAGAAAAAGAGAGGGAGATCAAAAGCACGTCACATACACACACCCGACATTCAACACACGAACATGCAATCTGTGCTGATTGTGGCATTAAATTAGCTACGGCCTGGAAACATCTCAAGAATCCTAAAGCATCTTTACACAGTGATGACTGTTGATAACCTCAGACAATCCGTGCATGATAACGGTGACAGCCCCTTCTTTTTACAGAGTAAATTGTATCAGCATGTGATTAACTTCCTGTTGTCTGCTACAAGGTGTTCTCATACAAAACAACAAAAAAGAGCATGTGAAGATACCATGATGAAATGTGGCTTTTTGTTGTGACCCAAAGTATGAGACACACTCAAACACGCGAATTCATTTTTATCAACAGAATAAATTCTAGAATGCTTAAAAAAAAAAGAGGTACGGGACAAAGCACTGATCCACAATTGGACGAGAGAGTCCCTCGAGCAATGAAACTCTAACCTTTTCATTACAGTGATATATCTGGCATGAGGTCCCGCTAGTGTTGTCACGGTAACCCTGTGATGAACCTTGACAATGCCCCTGAGATAACACATGATACCGCTGTAAGCCGGCCCCTGCCCAGCACATGACACACGCCACATTATGTTATAAGCAGATTCAGAAAAAATAAAAAATAAAATAGAATAGAATGTAGAAAATTAGACCCCTGCAGACCCTCAAAATCAATACAGTAAGTCTCTTAAAGTCCATAAAATGTGTATCTTTTTATGGTAAGGCATAAAAGGTTAGTTCAGGTAATGTCATGTGGCGTGACATAATAATATTTTTAAGGTAATAATTATTCATGTTTGTAAAAAAAAAATAATAATTTGAATCATATATGTAAAACAAACAAAAAAAAAACTATTATTTTTTACTTAATGGTTACATGATGAAACATAACATTTAAGAATCGTTAAATTGAGAAATGTCTTGAACATGATATATAACTGAAACAAACATTAATACAAAAAGTACAAAAAGTTAATTTACCCAATAATAAATTAGTCAATATACATATAACATCTTATATATCTTTTGAGAATTACCATGCACATCATGCTAGTGTTCACTCTTGGTTTGATTGTCTTGTTAGCCACTTTCAGCAGTTTTCTCACTTTGTTTTATTGTCTGGTCCGAACCTGCGATTCGATTGCTCCCCCTTCCGCTTGCCCCAGCTGGATTTTGTGTTCACATTATATATTATATTATTTGGGTCTGAACCAGCAGATTTTTACCACTGTTACTTGCTGACTATGGAGCAGAAGGCAGCAAAATGCATATTCACTGTTGCTCACCTCACATTTAGGCTATATTTTAGTTTTGTCGAATCATAGGTCATCAATAATGGTTCACTTCCACAATTTAGTACGACTGCGTTCATAACAGCAGCGAACCGCACAGTTCACATGAACCTAGTTGACATGGGTTGACTTTTGGTTGGGCATCAAAATAGCTCTCTTAATGAGTTAATTTGAGTTAATGTGTTGTTTGGGACCATTTTGGTCAACATTTTCCTTTTCATGGACACGCTAACATGCCAATTACCCCTTTGCAAAAGTATAAATTGAGAATTGAAAATGCATTTGAGCAAGCATGAAGCATTTGTTTGTGAAAAATGACCAAATCCTAAAATTGTATTCATTATATAAGGTTTAAACAAAAGAAAAACAACAGACTTTCAGTGTGTTGTCAGATTTTATATATAACAAATATAACACCAATATATACCAACAAAGAAACTAAGAGTGAGGCCAGTACATACTTTGATTCTAAGCTTGAGAAATACGTAACTGCGCGGGTGTGTGTGTATCCTGAATTCAGATACAACACAAGATGTGGTTCCATCCCAGCAGTCTCCACTGCTCTTTCAGAAGCTGCTATCACACTACACATCAATCTCTCTGAGTGACATTTAATTCCCTTAGCCAGGAACACACTGAATGGAGCATCTTAGAGAACCACATACATGCACACTTGCACGCACACACTAAACTCAGTGATCTTTACAAGAGGATCAGGTTAAGATGATAAAACACAACCAATTATGTAGGTTTGTATGCATGTAAGTGTGTGTGTGTGTGTCTCACACACAGATGAGTTCGGTAGTATAGATGTGACAAAGACAAATTGCATGTCTCTGAGACAAAGGAATTTCATCAGAAGTGTTATAGTGTGTGTGTGTGTGCATGTGTTTATAATGTAATAACATTACAAAAATACTATTTTTACTGTATTTTCTAACAAATATATGCATACTTATTACCAAAACATAAAAATATACATATTTGTACAGGCATGCATACATCAATTTAAATTATTATGAAAAATATTTAACAAAACTGATGACATTTTTATTTACTTTAAACAAGTTTAACAGCGATTTCTATCTCTCTCTCTCTCTGAGACAAAGGAATTTCATCATGACTGTTATGACGTGAGTGTGTGTGTGCGCGCGCTAATCGGGGTCAACGGGTGATGTTGTGTACCATATTTAATCTCATTTAAACTATTAGCTAGATGAAATGATCCAGCGATGCATTGTAATCCTAGATTAGAACAGATACATTGCAAGCGATAAAAAACGGTAAAGACCATGACCTGATTTCATTAGACCATTAAAATGCTCTGGTTTACAACCCCCCCCCCCCCCCCCCCAAAAAAAAAAAAATATTACCTTCATAATATATAGACAGAGGGTCTTACATAAGAGAGAAGGGCATTAGAGCATGTAAAAGGGCGAGAAACATGTTCAGAGCATGATTTAACCGCAATCCACTGATCTATGTGATGTCTAAATGGATAACGGTCTAGTCATGTCCAGATCATTATGCTCTCAATGTTGCATTATTTATACGTCAGATTCAGGAAAAATCCAATGAAACCGAACATACAGAGAGCTTGATGTCTCAAGGCCTCTCTCTAACTCATTTTTATGGGTTGCTTATCACTATCCATTTTTAAACAACACTGACATAAACAAATTAGCGGCGTGCGGTAGTGACTTTTAGCCCGGCGCTCCATCATTAGCCGCGCCACCGTCTCCTGTGAAGAGCTTGACTTTGCGGCAGCAGCTTTAATAAGGTCACAGGGAAACGCTCACACGGGCTGTTCCATCAGTTAAAGCGACTGAACCTCCTAGCAGCCATTATCCCCCCCGCTCCATCCACAGCTGCTCTGCTTACACCCAGAACACAGTGATAATACCGCAGAATGCCAATCAGAGAGAGAGAGAGAGAGAGATGTGCTGTCAGGGTTAAGAGGCTGCTTTTACTAGCAGGTGGCCCAAGTCACATTTCTTTTCTGTTGTGCTCTATTTGCATATTCTCTCGGTAAAATATTTTGAAAACCCACAGAGAATCGCTGTAGTTCGTTGACAGGCCCTGTCATACAGCGCAAGGCGGCAGCGCAACTGTTGCTCTGCCGGTTTAATGAAAGCTGAAAAATATTTGGAAAAATGTCTAGATTGCTTCCTGCAAAATCTCACAAAAGACCGTAATGGCAGTGATTTATGTCGGCATATCACCATGTAATTAGTAAAAGTACAGATAGCGAACAGCAAAAATGACTTCAAGTATGGTTTTGTTCATAGTTCATAGTTCCAGCACAGTCTCATCCCAAGACGTCATATAACTGACGCCTTGGGACGTCTTTTGACCATACGTCAACATCTGCCGTTTTAGGGTACCCTTTAACGTCGGTTAGATGACGTTATCGGATCCTAACCCTACCCCAGACCTAAACTTACCCCTAAACCTACCCCGTCACCTAACTGACGTCCCAGGATCGTCATGTAACTGACGTTAAAGGGTACCCTAAAACGGAGGATGTTGACATATGGTCAAAAGACGTCCTATTAACTACATGAGACTGTGTTAATAGTTCATCCTTCAAAAAATAAACTAGTTCATTCATAGTTTGTTCTTTCCATATGTTGCGAGCTTCTTTTTTTATTATTATTATTGCCACAGCCCATACACAACCACAGACAACAATTATTTTATCGACGGGCAAAGTTTGCACAGAAATGTACGATTTTTCCCATCCTCGCCGACCTCGTCATAAAACCTGTTTAAATTATCATACAACGCCTCCTCGCTCGCTGCTTTGTCGATGGCGGCCGCGGCGTGACACTGCTGCCTGGTGTTGCCAGATTGAGTGTTTTTTTTTTGCTACATATTAAGGCCTGTTTACGTGTGTTTTAGCCGGGTTTTTGGCTAAAGTCTCTATAGAAATCTGGCACCCTATTGTACGAAGTTAAACTGAGGGAAAGTTCTATCGTTCTATCGTTCATTGAACGCGTTCAGGCACAACACTGACTTTCAGAATTTGGCAGTCAGTATATTATGCTACTGTCACTTTAAGACCTGATGCACGGACCCATTATACTGTTTTATATAGCCAATATACTTTTGGATGTGGGCACAGAATCTGCGGGAATGAGTAAAATTGTGATCAATACGTGTAATCCCTCAAGAGAATTCAAGCGCTGTACCACCAACAATGTTCATCCGAACGATATTCATCAAACAAGTGAGTAAAGGGTTGGTGTGTCAACTCGCTGTCGGAGAGATTACAGAGCAAGAACACGTAGCTGGTATCTTTTGTATGCGGAAGAGTTTCAGATATTTCGTATCAATATGTATCGGAAAATCAATATTACTGACAACACTCGATTGTGGCAAGTAGGAGCATTTGGCGGTTGGCGGGTGTTCATGTCAAGCCTTGGCCTTCTTTAAGAAAAAAAGACATCTCTCTTAAAATGTGCTGAGAAAATGGGGGGGTTGGGGAATAACAACCTTGTCGTGGTCTAGGCAAAGGGTCTTAAAGCCCTTGCTTGTCTCTGCAGTACCTTTGTTTGTGAGATCAAGAGGGCAGATCGATTTCTTCCTTCAATAAAAATGTACTCAGAGGTGCTGTAATCTTGACAGACCTTTGGGCTATCGAGGGCTTGCTGGGTAGTGGGACAGGATTAAGGCTAAGAGAAGTCTTCAGTGAGAACACGCCATTGAAACCACAGCTTTTAATCTTACTTTTCCAGACGCTTGAGAAAAAACTTCTTCACTGGTTAATGCGTTAACGGTGGAGAAAAAGGAAGACAGAGCTGAAATTTATGGGTTCCAACAAGACAATATCTAGTAGCGACGTTATGCAAACATTATATTATCTATTTAGACACCCGAAGCCATAATTTATGACTCATTTTGCATAATTACACACGGGAATGTAATTGACAAGTGATTGATTGAAAAACTCGGGTGTCGTGCCTCTGGGTCAGATTGATTGAATCAGCTTTATCTATGTTACAGAAGGCCGTTGCAGTCAAAAAACATCGCTGAGGGGAAATTATCAAGGACGGAACGACAAAGCTAAAATTCTAAGTATGCACCTCACTATCGACCAAAGCACTGATGTAATATCCCTTGCAACAAAGCAAACAAAGCAAGTATATAGAATCTCAAAACTCAAGTAAGTGTGCGAATGAGAAAAAAGAGAATGAAAAAGAATGGCCAGCTCTGCTGTTGGAAGTGAGTGTCACTGCATTAGCCATTCAAGTCCAGTGTAAACATGACGGGTCATCGGGGAGTCCGGTTGGATCAATACGGCAGCACTGCTCTAAGCTCTGCCTTCATAGGGGACCGGAGATACAGCCATAGATGACAAGACACCTCATTTACACTTAAACGTCCCGCACATTACTACACACACATTCTGTAGCCTACTCTAGATAGAAATGAAATGCTTTCTCCCAAAAACAAACTATCTGGGAAATACTTTGTGAAACCGCTCAGACATACAAAAGGAGAAGGAAGGTTGTTGTTTTTTTGTACTTTTGAGGTGTGTGTGTCTTGATTGGACTGAACAAATGTAGATTTTAATTTGTGACTTGAATTAAATAATTCTATCAATTCAAGGATACGTAAAGACCATAGCTAATACACTAATGAGCGACTCATAATTAACCTGATAATACGCCTGTATGCCTGTGTCCCTATTAATGTTCTTTACACAAAGACATTTTTTCCAACAGTTTGGAGAAAACGGAAGCCACATATCCAATGCATTCTCATCCCAAGGCGTCATATACTGGCGCTTTTGCCAATGCGTATACATCCAAAGCACATGGCACCCTTTAGTGTCAATATGAGACGCACAGAGTATGTGTAGGTTTAGGTCGGGGGTAGGGTTAGGGCTAGACCACTAGGAGGCGCCTTCTGGCCCATTTGTATCTGTGTCTCATATTGACTCTAAAGGGTGCCATGTGCGTTGGATGTATACACATTGGCAAAAGCGTCAATATATGACGCCTTAGGATGAAAACGGGCTGACATCACACATGAAATTGTAGCCCGTTCTCATTCCAAGGCGTCATAAACTGACGCTTTTGACATTTCGTCTACATCCAACGCACATGGCACTCTTTAGCGTCAATATGAGTCACAGATATATATGGGCCAGAAAGCGCCACCTAGTGGTCTAACCCTAACTCTACCCCAGACCTAAACCTACCCATAACCGCAGCGTGTTATATTGAGGCTAAAGGGTGCCATGTGCGTTGGATTTACACAAAATTTCAATAGCATCACTAAATGACACCCTAGGATGAGAACCATTGACTGTAAAAAAAGATGGACGACGCCCCTTCGCTCTTTTCCATCAGAGAGAACTGAAGCAGCCAGTGTCTCGATATGACGCTGACATCTTGGAACTTGAGTCTGCGCACTTGCGTGTTTCGGGACCAGTCATGCGCAGGAAGTAAAGCCGCGAAATCAAGGCCGCGCCCTCATTCTCGCTGAATCAAACGTAAGCACACGCCCCGCACTTTCATTAAGTGGCCTCTGTGTCTGCTTTGTTCTTCTCAAATGATGTCTGTCTGCTGATTGCAGAACCTCGTTAAAATAAGGTAATTACAACTACTAACCACATAGTCAACATTATGAAAAAAGTCCGCTGGTGCTTCAGTGACTACCTCGCACAGAGAACCTGTCAATCATGATGTCAGAGCACCGTTTTTATCATCACATAACTAACTAAAAACAAAGTTATTTTAAAAATGAACTCTTGAAATTACATCAACGTGATAGAAACTACAGTAAATGACAGAAACTATCTTTGGAAAAAGGATATGTGAAGTGTAATTTAATTGTTTAGTTGGTCTCGCGTCCCATTGAATAACACGGGGAGGTGGGGGTCATGAGCTATACTAGGACCGGTCACAGGGGGGCGATCAAGACGTTTTGGCTTCACTTTTGAGGGCTTGTGCGGCACGCTTGATGAGAACGGATTGGAAATTGCCATGAAAAGTAATATCTGACACTTAGACCCCGTTTACACCTGGTATTAAAATGCGATCTGTATCCAGATAATAAAAAACGCATGTTAATGCAAGGTGTAAACACGTTGTGATCGGATTGTGATCGGATCTGCCTGACCACATCTGGAGGTAGTCTGGCTCGCATTGTGTTCAGATCTTTACTAGGTGTAAACGCAATCCGTACGACGTGATCGCATTCTTACCTGCCAAACGTCATCCTGGTAGAATCCGTGGCATACAGTTTATGTACTTATCCCAAAGACGAGAGATTGTCAAGACCCTGTGGCATAATAAAGCGCAGCTGCAACTCTCTTCTCCACAGACACCGGCGACAGAGTATTTCTCCGTGACAGCAGAGGGCGAGGCCGCAACTTCTCGCTGATGTAGTCAAACAACTTCTCATTCGCGCTGCAGGAATTTTTACGCGTGTAACGCATCTTTGCATTGACTTAACATTGAAATCACTCGCGTCTGACGCGCTATTCGCGTCCGTTGTGAACGCATAATAGCGATCCTGCCATGTTGACAAACTACAGCTGATATCCCGCCACCTCAGTGCTCACGCACAGGTGTCACTCTGGAGAACAGAGATCCAAACTCAATGTGGATAACGAGGACGCATTAAAAATACAAGGTGTAAACGCAAAGGCAAGATCGGAACACTTATTATCCGGATAACTTATCTGGATACAGATCGCATTTTAATACCAGGTGTAAACGGGGTCTTAGTCAGCCAGTCCACTTTAGAAATTCTACTAAAAATAACTCTGCAACTTGTCAATTCCATTATTAGACTTTCTGCTTGATATTTTGTATGTCTAACTAACTCTTTATTTTGATGCTCACCCTACAGATATCCTATTGACTATCAGTAACGTTGTAATCATATCAACTTATTCTACTAACACTAACCTAACATCTAAAGTAGCCTCTTGAAATGTAACAAGAGTAATCTTTTACCGCCATTAAGAGATGAATTATTCACATTGAGTTTGGACAATCTCAGCCATGCACTACAGTAGACGCTCACATGAACACACACAAGCTACAGGGACAAACACACGTCTATATCTCACGCTGCAGCATATTAAAGACCGAAGATATCGCCATGAATAAAACATCCGTCCAGTGCACATGCAAACACACAAAGGCTATCTCACTCTTTCTCTCACACACACAAGGTCTGAATTACACTAGTTAAAGCTCACAGATTCACATTCACAAAAAAGCACATGCATGAACATATTTCCACACAAACATTGTCATTTTATGTACAAAAAATGTGTTTTCAATTGCTCATGCCCTTCAGAATGAGAAGATGGTAACGTTGCACAAGCGTTGAATAAATGGATTTGTTAGCGTAGCTCTAACCTTCTACCCCAACTCCCATATTTGCTGAGATATATTCCTCCTCCTCGATAGGACTCCCTGCTGAGCTCTTTCTATCAGGAAAAGACAATCAGAGACGGAGAGGGGCATGTACGGCTAAACCCCAACTTACAAAATGCAAGAAAAGACAAACGTGACTTTTTGCATCTGAAGAAAATCCAACCTCTTTACACACACCCTGTGCAAATACATCCGTTTATATGCGCCCTCTGTTACTTTTGAGATACAGTGACGCTAAATTGCTTATTGGATTCAATTCGTAGGATCGTTCTTTCACTTATAAGACAATCCCGCTTGACAAAAGATTATTATTATTACAGAAGATGAGTACAAATCAATGCACCTGTTAGCACATGTACTCTGCCAAGAGAATGTTCAACGGGTGTATTTTAATCAGGAAGATGAAATATGAATATTCCCTGTTGGATGTTAGTATGAAATTCAGCAGATGCTTTTGCAACATTTTGATTTACAGTGAATCCAATCTTTTTCCGATGTTTATCAGATAATAAGCCACAAGATGCAAAAGTTACGGGGATTTTTTGGCAAAATCAGTAACACAACGTTTTGATAGCAATGTTTAACATTCAATAAATTGTTATATATTAATAATATTAAGAATACATCATCTATCTTTGCTGATTTGTAATATGTATTTTTAATTAACCTATCAATATATCTCTTCATGTTTGCATATGTGTGTATATATATGTATGTGTGTGTATTTGTGTATATTCACATACAATAATGTATAATACTATAATATATATATATATATATATATACATACATATTTGCATAATTGTAAATAAATTAAATTTACAAATTTAAAAAATATATATACAAACAAAATGAAATAAACGTAATTGTAATGGGTTGTAAACAAATTCATCTGATTTGACAGTGACGTGATATTTACGAAAAGATTTTGTGCAGTTAAACTAGATTACTTGAAAACATTTTATAATAATAATATTTTTTATTGTTATTAATAGTATTATAAATTGGTTGTGAATAAATTAATCTTTGGTCAATGACGTGACAGCTATGAAAAGATTTTGTCTACAGTTAAAATAGATTACTTGATAAAAATGTAATAATAATAGCAATATTTATAAATAATAATTAAGCATTTTAAAGCCGTTTCACTTTTATGGGGGAGTATTTTACTTGCATTTCTCAAATAAAAACATTTTATGATCAAATAAATGTTTTTACATCTGAAGTTAATATCAATTTTGAATTGAATGTTTACTCTATTTTTTAGATTTGTAATACACAGATTAGTCAATACAGGCCTACATATTAGAATTAAATAATGTGATCATCAATGCATTTCTTAACGAATACCTCTGAATTTATCTAACCCCTCTTCGCTATAAACATTTGCTCTCTCTCCTTCACCTGAGAACTGCAATAAATACATTCACGTAGGAGAATTTTAACGAGTTGTTTGTATATCTGTTTGTGTGTGTGTGTGTGTGTGTGTGTGTGTGTGTGTGTAGCTGTGCTGGGAGTCAGGCTTAACCCTCACTGCAGAGTCATCCATCTTATCTTCTGTCAAACGGCCCCCGAATGCTTGACATGTGCGCATGCGTGCTGAATGTGCCAAACACACACACACACACACACAGATTACACATGCAGATTGCATATGTTCACACAGATATCGTTTGGTATTAATAACAGATGTCACTCTGGAAATGACCTGTTTACAGGAGTTACTGTAATATTGTCTGTGTGAATGAATAACTGAAACCAGGTCCCTTTTTTATGCCCGTGATGGCTGTGAATAACATGTACTGTAAGTATAGTGACAGTGACTGAAGTGAATATCAAAGATGGCGACTTCCATAACATCGCAAACACTTAAACACACAATAAAATTGAATAAAGCTTAATGCATCAAATCTTAATGTACTGACCAACATTAGTAAATATTTCAAAATTTTGTAAAAAAAAATAAAAATAAAATAAAAAAATAAATGAATAAAATTGAATTGAATAAAGCTTAATCCATCAAATCTTAATGTACTGACGAACATTAGTAAATATTTCATAATTTTGTAAGAAAAAAACAAACAAACAAGAACTACATACTGTAGTTTGTACACAAACTGTAATACTGATATGACTGATGTGGGAAAGTCGATTATTTTTCACTCTTTCTTTCTTTCTTAACAAGATTACTAATAGTAATTTTCTATTTTGATAATAGAATGTGATGTTACTTTAGTCGATGATTGATCGATTAATAGAAATACTTTATCATTTTGGTCATACAATGTTGAATGTGTCCTTGCATCCATGCAAAATCTATATGTCTGTCTGTATTGACCTACCTAATAAAATGTATGAATAGTAATCATTTTGATAATAGAATGTGACTGTTACTCTAGTTTAGATGATTGATTGATTATCTGTTTATTTAAATTATTACCAGTATTTATTGATGCATTTAAATTATTAATATTAATAGTTATTTTATTAGTATTTTTTTCCCATTTTGGTTGTAGAATGTGTTTTTTCAACTTTTTTAGAAACTAAATGTGAATAAATATGTAGCCCTATAAAATGGTGTAGAACAGTACCAATCAAACTGCCATCATGATGCACTCTTACGTTATCACAACTAACGGTCATAAGAATTCCTGTGCCAAAAATCCACTAAATAGTAAAAACAATAAACAATCAGAGAAATTTGCATGATTTTTTGACACTGTGGTGCATACTGGGAAGCAGAGTCCACCATCAAACACTATTCCCAACATAATACTTATTCGTAAAGGGTTCATGGTAGCACTTCATGTCTAAAAGGTTGTAGACCCCTGCTGTATACAAATGTGTGTTCACGTCAGTCAGCCTGTAAGCTAAATATGCCGACTCCATAGGCAGCACTCCAGCAGACAGGAAATCTCCCTCTCCCTCTCTCTCTCAGATGTAACCTAGCCAAACATGCTTTGAGTGCACCAGCGTGGTTAACAGCACAACTCCCACACAATCCCTGTGTCATTCTCACACTCCCACAGCACACGCTCTAGCCAACTCACTCACTCTCTCTCACTGGTTTTATTTCTCTGCATGGTCATTGGTATTCTCCTCATCTCATTCATATGTAGGTTCCTCGGTTTTAATTCACAGCACAAAAGCTGCCGACACAAAATCACAGGTTTGAGCACGTCTCTTTGTCTCTTTTCTCATTCATGTTAAGGTGTAATACATCAGTGCACAGGAATTGTGTGTGGGTCAAGCTGTAAGACAAATCAAAAGCATACCAGAGTGTTCATTTATTATATATTATTATTTCAACTAACCACAACCCACACCCCAAATTTCAATGTGCTGTGGCAGCTTTGCTTTTAAAGCAAAGCTATAAAAAAGCTACACTGAATGTGAAACTGCTACAAAATAATAACCTATCAGAACACATTTGATGTTTATTGTATAGCAGGATTTTGAACCAATGAGATTTCACAGTGGGAGGGGCTAGCCAGCATTAAACTTCAGAAAATGGAAAATGTTTCGCAGAAAATTTAACCCTCTGGGGTTGTTCGTTTCAGAGTCACACTCGGGGTGTTCGGGTCCAAATGGACCCAAAGGCCGTGATTCATATTTTAAAAAAAATAAATAAATTAAAAAAAAAAATCATGATATTTTTTTTTTACTCGTTTTTTTATAATATTTTTTCTTTTCTTTTTTGGTGTTTTGAGAAAATTTCAAGAATAAAACAAATTTATAAGTAGTATTAATGCAATAATTATGACAAAATTACCCCCAATTGAACATAATAGAAAAATATTTAAAAAAAATATATATATTTTTTTAAAGCTGTATTTAATGATTAAATAATGATATAATTTACATGATTAAATAATGATATAATTTACTCTATCTCTTTAAGCTATTGACATGAATCTATTCATTCCCTCTATAGGCTGCCTGAAGCAAACATGACCTGCTACATCAACACAACCATGACCAATCCTCTATACAGCCATGTCGCCAAACACCTCACAGCATTCAATAGATCAATACAAAAATGTTAACGCCATAAAGTGTTAAAAGTTCATGGATCATATTTGCAACTCGAGGCGATAACAATCCCCCTCTGGTTATTTCTGCCAAACAGACATTTCTCACTCACTATGTCCTCATTTCTCCTCCAGTATTATTCTGTTATCCCGTTTTGATACGTCATCGGTTTCCAAACTGGGTTGTTAGCGCATTCTGTCATCCGAACCTACATGCTAATTGGTGGAAAATACACAGCAAACCGTATTTAAAAACAGAATTGTAAAATGGTAAAACTGCTGTAGGCAGCTTCACTCTCCTCACGAGTTGTGTTTATATGCAGTCGTGTGCTGGAATTGGCTCACGCGAGTCTGCAGTGTAGCTCTAGCGCCTCTTATCAACACATACAAATACTTTGATCCCCCGCGGCTTCACGCTCACACACTCCAGCACACAATTGGACAGGGTGAAAATTAAACCGGCTGCCACATTCCCAGAAACCAAGGCCACTTTCGCTAGCAATGAGACAGACTGTGAACCAATTAGGCTTCATTAGTCTTTTACTGCCGACTCTCTTTTCAAACACAGGGAATCAGAGGTGGGGAGGCGCTATGAAAACGTTAATCTGGAGCTTATTCTCTAGCTTGCTTCAGCCGGCTGTGTTGACATGATATATTAGCTGTTAGCATGAACAGGCCCACTCAACTCATTCAGGTGCAGTCAGTCAGACAGAAGGTGCACAGTTCATTCTGCAGTCCCCCTGAGAGGGGAAGGTAATGTTGTTGTTCTTGAATGATAGAGTCTGAATGATGCTAGTATATTTGCTAAATAGCATATTGGCCAAATGTGTGCCCTATGGCAAAGAAAAAAAAAATCTGTTCCCTACACAGTCTAAGCAGGGATGTCGTCTCTGGACCAAAAAGAAGCGATAAAAGCGTTTCTTATGCACGTTGTAATATTTTTTTGGGGGGGACACACATACTATTTTCTCAGCTTTTTGTTCAAAATGTTGCTTTTTTAATGGAACTTACCCAAGTTTTAAAAAAAGAATGCATGAAGCTAGAATAAAACGTTTTTGTTGTTAAAAGCAGAGGCTCTGATCTTTCTTTTGTTATATAGCATATTCAGATATACACTCACCTAAAGGATTATTAGGAACACCTGTTCAATTTCTCATTAATGCAATGAAAAGGGAAAAACATCCAGTATGCGGCAGTCCAGTGGGCAAAAATGCCTTGTTGATGCTAGAGGTCAGAGGAGAATGGGCCGACTGATTCAAGCTGATAGAAGAGCAACTTTGACTGAAATAACCACTCGTTACAACCGAGGTATCCAGCAAAGCATTTGTAAAGCCACAACACACACAACCTTGAGGCGGATGGGCTACAACAGCAGAAGACCCCACCGGGTACCACTCATCTCCACTACGAATAGGAAAAAGAGGCTACAATTTGCAAGAGCTCACCAAAATTGGACAGTTGAAGACTGGAAAAATGTTGCCTGCTCTGATGAGTCTTGATTTCTGTTGAGACATTCAGATGGTAGAGTCAAAATTTGGCGAAAACAGAATGAGAACATGGATCCATCATGCCTTGTTACCACTGTGCAGGCTGGTGGTGGTGGTGTAATGGTGTGTGGGATGTTTTCTTGGCACACTTTAGGCCCCTTAGTGCCAATTGGGCCTCGTTTAAATGCCACGGCCGACCTGAGCTTTGTTTCTGACCATGTCCATCCCTTTATGGCCACCATGTGACCACGATAGTCACGTGTTACAGTCTTTTTTTTTTAGAGCCACATAGGTAAAAGTTCTTCTTATTCATAAAGCAAAGCAGGATATTAGCTTTTCTAAATGGTGACAGTAGAACAATCACTGCGTTTACATGCAGCCAATAACCCGTTCAAAACCGGGATATTAGCAATAACCCGGTCGCGAACGTCCATGTAAACACCGGCAAAAACCCGAAAAATGCTCATATCCCGGATTTTAAAAACCGGGATATTATACCTGGGGTACCCCTTTTCTAACTCGAATTTTTGGTCATGTAAACGCGTATCGGCATATCCCCATAGTGATTTGTGTTCTGCGCATGTTATATTCGCAAGGAATCTTGGTCTTTTGAGTAGAGAAACTTCTCGGCGCATACAAAAATCCGCGTGCAGTATTCCGGAAGTAAACATGGCGAGACGAGGCGAGACGCAGCACAGCATACTTTTGGAACGAGCTCAGTAACGTTACCAGCATCAAAGCGCAAACAAAGGCGATCGCTATCTGCACCGAACTATTCATTATCCGCATACTGCTGTTGTTGTTGTCTTTGGATACAGGAAGAAGAATCGGAAATGACGCATTTTGCGTCTAAAGGTTGTCCGTACGTCTAGACGCTAACCGCGCGTCGCCGTTTACATCGGGATATTGTAATACCATGTATACAGGAGAAACTCTCTCGGCTCACGCATGTAAACGGGTTATCCCTAATGTTTCAGAAACCCGAAAAAGTGACCTTAACCCGACCATAACCCGAAAACTGGCTGCATGTAAACGTAGTCAGTGATAAAATACACTGTTCAATAAAGGGTTACACTTATTATTAATAATTATCAGGGAAAATAACAATCACCGGCAAGTAATAGTTCATTACTAATGGCAAGTTGTTTACGATGGCTGAGTAACATATCGATATAGTAATATATCTGAGAGATTCCACTAATCCATATGAATAAAGTGGTTTGACCCAAGATTTCTGAAGAGACAAGATCACTTTATATGATGAACAGATTTAATTTATATAAGATTAAACATAAACAACAACATATAAAGATTGATCAACGCACATACATAAAGCACATCAAATATGGTCAACTGGGCTCTTGCTTGATGCACAAGAACAAACCTTGCTGGATTGGATTTTTCTTTTTTTGGGTGAACTATCCCTTTTATCGACAACCCAGTGTCAACGAGCATGTCAGTCCATAAGTCTGGGACGGGAAGTGTATTACGTCCCATCATGTTGTTCTCTGCTGCGAGTCAGTGACGGTCAGCGCTTCAATTTATTTATGGGACGACTCAAGTACTCTCCGTGGCAATGACCTCTGACCATTTCCTCTTGATTGGTAGTGACCCTGACAAACAGAAGAGCTTCTCCTGGGAAGGGAATGCGCTCCTCTTGTTGCACTCTCCTTTTTATTTGTTCAGTCTTGTCTGACCCTGTCCTGACTATTTCCTGTTCCTCCTGTTTCTCATAGATTGATAGATTGCTTTAGTGATGGTGAGGCAGCAGTAATATCATATCATATGATCAAAGATAAACATGCCACACACACACACATTCACACAGATGAGGTGTAATAGCACCAGGGTCTTCTGGGATACATCTGTAGGCAGCATGATGTATGACCAGCCCTGCACCTGGGACAAATATTTCTACTAGACCCCAGAGATGAGCAACCAATCATGAAGCAGCACCTGCATGGAGTCTGGGCTTTCCCAATATACAACAAGTTTACACAAACCGTGTCACTACAGTGAAAAACGATGTTCATTACATAATGTAATTTAAGCCCATAAAAATGATTCAGTTCAATGATGTAGAGCACCAACGGGAAGAAAAAAAAATATCTTCGTAGAATCAATCTTTCGTATGATTTTGTGAAAAAAGAACACACTTTTACACCATGGTCAACACAGATTAAAAAAAAAAAATTATTTGTATTATTTTACATATGCATAAGCAATGCTTCTATCGCTTGTTTCTGCTTCTTTGCCTGTGTTTTCATAGACAGTATAAGAAGTGCACAGAGCGATCTCATTGCAACTCCATTGAGACAAGTGAAGCCCGTTTTTGGCGATTTTTTTAGCATTTCCGTCCCTGACACGCAGACTACAACAGAGCTTGACGACGTAGATGCGACGTGAGCAAACTGTCTGTCTTCTAGTGCCTGTGGCATGAGAAATCTGAATCATTCCCTTCCGAAACTTGCAGAGGCGGAGAGTGTGAGTGGAGCTGTCCATGAGCTAGGAGAAGGAGACTCTTTTGCTAGGTATTCTGATTAATTATTTTCTCATTTTGCCTCCACAGCGCAGTCTCACCCCAAGACGTCATATAACTGACGTTTTGGGACGTCTTTTGACCATACATCAATATTCGCCTTTTTAGGGCCCCCTTAAACGTTGGTAGATGAGGTTATGGGATCCTAACTCTACCCCAGACCTAAACCTAACCCTAAACCTAACTGACGTTAAAGGTAAAGCGTCAGTTGTAAGACGGCCCGGGATCGCCATCTACCGACGTGTAAGGGGGCCCTAAAAAGGCGGATATTGACGTATGGTCAAAAGACGTCCCAAGACGTCAGTTATATGACTTTTTGGGATGAGACTGTGTTAGCCTCCACGTTTCCCCGATTGCGTGCGAGCTTCTCCTCGTGTCCATACGCTAATCTCTCTACTGTGCGACAGAGAGTCGCGTGGTTATGACGCAATCGTTTGCCTATTTTCAGCAAAACTGCTTCTACAGGGCCATAACATAAGCTACAAGGTAATGGAGCATTTTATACATTGTTGTGTTTCTTTAGAACTAAATAACGGACAAATGGGGTCTTCAAACACCTCAGATGTAAAGTTATTCGCTTTTATTCCAAAATGAATGGGAGTCAATGGAAATGCTAACGTAAGTGATGTTCTGCTACAAGATGGCAGCTCCCACGAGGCTTCAACTTCCGGTCGATGGATTACCCCCTTGTGTGTTTTGAACCAGAGATTCTGCACTTTTTTAGAAGATGCACAACGGCGCCCCCTACCGTATAACAGTGAAAACATGGATTGAAATTCCTAAAAATTCCGTCAATGGCAGTGACGAGAATGACGGAAATGACGGAAAAAGTTAAAATGAGTTTAATGAAAAGAGAATGTTTTAATGACACTACAAAAGTTATGTGGAGTCAAAGTCAAAATTAATAAAAATTTTCTTACAACTTAAATAGATGTGTTGTTGTTTTAACAATATGTACATATATGAACATTAATGATAAGGATTTGCATATATATATATATATATATATATTTGCTAATTATAGAATATTGAGTGCATTTAAGGGTTTTTGAATAATTTACAAGAAAGGACCAAATTATGAGTTTATTTGATCTTACTTATTGGTTGTGGACGTGTTTCTTTGTGGACTTCTGGTTATTATGAACCATATAATTGACTATTGGCTTGGCAAATCCCTAGTGCCCCATAACCGAACAGATTTTGTGTAATGAAAACAGGTTGAGAACACTTTGGCGCAAAAAAAAAATATAAACAGCTCTGGAAGTAAATAAGATTTATTTATATTAATTATCCATCTATGCTAACAAACACTGCATATTCATCATTTCAAAAGCGTTTCATCCTCCCCATGCACAGCAGTATCATTTTCCGCACCATTAAACCTCGAGATGAATTGACACTTTTGTCCGTCTCCAAATTGTTTCCCATCTGTCTTGTCAACAAATGTTAACAGGAAGGTTCCATTTGGAACTCCCTTGCACTCGTGTCCATACAACAGCAGGGCACCGAATAAAGTGACGTGGAGGGTTAGAGTTCATTTCTGCGCGTGACTGCCTGAATTTATCGACTGAAATAGCTTTTCCAACTGTAATTGTATCACACCCGTGATCCCTTCAGGCCTGTAAGGCACGTTCATGTAACGCCGTGCTACAAAAGCATCAAAGCCGCAGGGAGAAATAAATAGAAATGTCACAACAATAAGAAAATAAATATGTTGTGTTGTGTTACATCAAGATATGTTATGGCAAGTCCGTTGAATAAATGTTTCGAGACGTGCGCAGGCTTCGGTAATCTGGTCAAGAACAACCAACACAATTTAAATTGGGATGTTACATACACTACCATTCAAAAGTTTCGGATCATGATGAACAAATGTCATTCAATTGTGGCCAATCTTTTGACCACAATGCAAGTAAGTAATGATCTGACAATTGTTTTATATAAATCATGCTGCAAAAGCAAGGTGAAAACGTATCTTTGCCAAATCATGTCCTATATATGGTAAACTATTAAAAAAATGTATAATAGTAATTATCTGATCAATAAGCTATGACAACATATGTTTTTACATTGCTTTAACTCATTAAAATAAGTTCAACGATTCAACTCAATTTTATTAAGTCAGTTTAATGTGATTTAAGTTGAAATGACTTAAATATCCAAGTTGATTGTACTTAAAAGTTTAAGGCAGCAACTTTAAAAAAAATATATATGTTTATGGTGTACTGTATCACGCTGTCCAGTTGCACAGATCTAATCACCAATCAAAATATGTCCTCAGGATGCATGAGGAAACCTATCAATCACACTTTCCAAAACAACAGAATGATCAGATTATCATTCTATTTCTCTGAGCGAACTTTAAGGGCTCGCCACATGAGGGGCTGCAAATAGGACACCAGCCTGTAACGGCTCCACACACAAACAAAACACTCAGCCATTACACCCGCATTGACTATTCATAATTCATTATTCCCCTCATTCAAAATTACAATTGTGTTATAAAATATGCAAAAGAAGAGTGACACAAACCGCCGAGCATGTGAGCGAAGGAGGGCGAGGGAGAAAGAGCGAAAGTGAAAAGGAGATGGAAGCAAAGTTGTACATAATATTTAGTGTATCAAGCACAGGCTGCAGGAGATGAATAAATCATGATGAATCCTTTTAAGAGACTCACATTGACTGTGTTCGGAGGCCTCGGTATGTCTATTACTCCATTAGGAGAAAGGAAACAATTATATATTCATGTCAATATCTTCAGCATTGTCACCAGTAGCATTTTTCAGTAGCAGATTTATCCAAAATAGTAAAGATTTTCCAGCAACAAGCTATAAGTAGTGCCGTAGTGTGAAACAACGCTTTTGGCTACTTTTTATATGTATGCTTTTTTTTTTTTTAATTATTTTTATTTTATTGTTAACACACACAGTGTAATAAAATTATACAGAGTAGTGCTCTCATCGCTCTACTCTGTTGTAGTACAGGATAAAATGCATAAATAAGTTCCATAAAATTAAATAAAATTAAATTAAATTAATCATTAAAACTAAAATAAAACAAAATAAAAAATAATAATATAAATTAAATTAAATCAAATAAAAATTAAATAAAAAATAATAATATAAATAAAATAAAATAAATAAAAAATAAATAAATAAAAAAATTAAATAAAAAAATAATAATATAAATTAAAAAAATAAATAAAAAAAATAAATAAAATAAATGTATTTTGTTAAATCTGTTCGTTCGGCTAGTTCATTTAAATGAACTCTTTCCAAAACCATTTATTATTCTGACAGCGACTATTTACTGTATTTTTGGTAGCAAAGAAGGGAGCCAGTCTAACGAAACAAAGAAAAACAAAACCACAAAACAAACTAATACACAAACTAGCTAGAAGCTTGAAGCCACAGGTTCAAAGTAGCTTCCTCAACACTCCTTCATATAAATATTACAGCTCCAGATCTTTGGTATATAGCTTTGCGCTGTATCAAAGTCCTTTTAGGCAAACCGTGCCACTCGGCCGCCATCTTGGCAACACCTCCGGGCAGCTATTTCGGACTAACAAGACCAGGCTCCTATCTAAATGAATGGGCAGAGAGTCAGAACTGTACTTTCACTGGTCACCGGGACATAAAAACTGCATGTATTATAACTGTTTCCTTCACCTCACAAAAGAATTAGTTATAAATCTGTTTTTATAGGGTGGGTTTTCACTAACTACATGTTATTTGAGGTAGACAGGAAATGCTTTTTACCAATCTATGACATGCAAAACAATAATAAACAAATACTTTTCATTCATTGCATTTTTCTTTTATCTTTTGTAACCCTCTAATGGACACACAAAACTACTTACAGGTTCTTTTTACTCAATAACCAGTTACATATAAATGAAAGTATTATCTGTTTTTGAATGATGATAATGACGAAGGAGACGATGCCAAAGATAATCACGTTGAAAGTTCATTGATCAATATCTCAAACTCAATGTCTAGGAAATCTCAGAACAAAGAATACAAATTCCACATCTTCCCAGTGTCCATCTTATTGTTAATCCAAAATCACATAGATGATATAATACAGCTTCATAATCCACAACTGTGCAGGTATAATCCAATTTCAGAATCAACAGAAGTAAGACCTATGACTTTCCAAACTCACTTCATGTAGTTTCCAACACACTCAGTCAGGCATAAGCAACAGAAGGACAAAACCCCCAGAATGTGAAGTCCTTCTACAAAACAAAATCATTAAATTAGGCAAATAAATTCATATACATCCACCAGTCAACATAAGAAAAAGAAAACACTGCTTACTTCCAATTGAGCATAAACCACTTAGTTTCCCAATCAGGACCATTGATCATTTGAATTCATAAGACATGCTTACTCCTCCATTATCCATCTGCTTCTTCTACTCTCTCCACCTGCTTTATGCCTGATAGTATTAGCCCTTGGTGCCCCCTGAAGGTGTGTAGTACAATTACAACCCCACACAAAAAAAAAAAAAAAAACATGTACACCGTTTTGACCAGGGGTCACCAAACTTTTTTCTCTGGGGGCCACATTATCGTTCCTAACTGTGATGGGGGGCCGGGGCTATATAAAATAGAATTGTGTGACCAAGACCAAACTGACCCCCAGCAGGCCTCATTGTGTAGTACAGATTACTAGCCTGGCAAAACCATATTTGTTTATCATTAATAGTTGTTTGCAAAAGTAGTAATCGAGTCTTCACACTTTGTTTTAATTTGAAATACCACAGATTTTCCATTTGTTATTTTCGAATACAAATAACATCAAAGCATGACGACTTTTGGGGATTGCTGGTTCAAATAGTGGGGGGCAGAGGGGTTGGGGGGCCAGTCAAAGGGGTGTGGCGGGCCTGATTCGGCCCGCGGGCCTTAGTTTGGTGACCCATGGTTTTGACTGTTACAGTATAGACACAGCAGTAAAATATCATAAAAATCGCTACAAAAGTTTGATGACTTCTCCCCAAAATAAGGTTCAAAAGGTCTTTTTCCCCACAGGTTATATGTTTACTATGCATGCACAAGGGTTCCCGTCTCCGCTGCCGCAAACCTCAACTGTGCATATGCGTCATTGGAACCAGACGATAGGCTTACATGTTTCCCGGCTTGACAGTTAAAAGCAGACGATTGGCTCACCAGCGGGAGGGGTGGGGCATGTGCATACAACCGCCATCATTGCCGTTACAGGTTTCCCCTAGATAGTTGTATTGAGGATTTAGGAAGTGGCATGTCTCTTTATAAATTGTCTCTGGCTGTATCCATGGGCATAAGCTCTATCAATGAAAGATGAATGCGTTTCGAAATCTGCCCACATGTCAGAGGTGCAACGTCAGAAAGCGACCGTGTTTGCGTGTTTCTTGGCCGCATATGTCCCAGGTTGGGTTGTTAAATGTGAGAGGTGTGTGCTGCTAAAGACCGGCCACCTGTGCGACATTCATTAGGTCCCCTCCCTCCACAGCGGCAGACCCAGAGTTCCCATCTGGAGACGGTGTTTATGCCATCCCACCCCTCCAGATTCCAGCCAGAATTCCTCACACACTTCTGCACAACAGTACACACACTTAATTACCGATCTGCACGCTACACGCATGCAATAAATTCACTGTCAATTTCAATGACTCATACACTGTATGTCTGTGTGTGTGTGTCTCAGAAAACACTTAGCTGGGGCTAAAGTTGACTTTGACATGACCGGATGGCTACCGAAAGCCTTATATGCAAGGATTCTGTTCCACTGTGAAAACAGCACAGCTGTATTTGAACTGCATTTACTGTCTTGTGTTTATACAAGTCTCCGTCTTATTAGCTTCAATCTTATTGACTTATTTAAAGGGCAACCGGAAGCCATGATGAAGTTTTACAGGCATTTTTTAGCTCAACAAAGGGTTTGTTACCTGGGCTATTGTATTACATTATCACAGTAAGTATATTGTGATAAATTGTTTCAAATATTCTTATTGTACAAATACAGGATTATTATACAATTTTATAGGGAATATAGTACAAGTTAAGCTCAATCGACAGCATTTTGCATTATGATTATTACAAAACAACACGTTTCACTTTTATTTGTACTTAATTTCTTAAAAATAAAATACGGAATATATGGATAATGAGACACTTAAATTGTAAGATACTAGACGTGAAGAATATAAGTGTGACAACGTAACACCAAAACCCCTACAACAACCACAAAAAAAAAAAAAAATCATTTTACAGCTGAAAAAATCTGATTAATTTTTGTAAGTGATTTTTTTTTAACTTCCATTGTTAGTGCCTCATCATAACCTCATCAACAGAGCTTAACTTATACGGAATCATAAATATTCACTTACAAAAATTAGGCCTGAATTTTGCAATTATGTAGTTGGATTGGGTATTTGGATATGCCTTTTGGATTACGTCGTTTTAAAAAAAAAACTAATACACCTAATGTGACGCATATGTGTCAGTAATATAGAAGAAAAAGGTATTTGGCAAGCATGGCAAAACACATTCAAATTACAAAAAATTATGAACAATATGGCTAGTTGTGGAAAAAAAAGCAATATTCATTTAGTTAAAATATATGGAATTGATGATAAATATATAAAACCTGGTTATATATTTTAAACACATTCAGTTTTTAGTACTATTACAGATATCTTACCTGTTTAATTTATGTATGACTAAAAGATAATGAAATAAAAAAAAGTCTATTAGTTTGTAAAGGGGACCTATTAATTTAATCTGCAATGTTGCTGATTAAGCATTATAAAGTTACAGAGTCACTCCAAAGGAGGTCATTCTCGATATCAATAAAATTTCCGAACTCCCTGAAACGCCTCGATAGTCTTATGCTTCCTTCCGTGAACCAACACATCAAAATATTCTTCATTTTAATCATTCCCTGCCAAAGCATATGAAAATAAAGGTCAATTCATGGTTGAGTTGCATTGAAAATCACAATTATGGTAAGGGGTGTGACATTTCTGAAATGCACTCAAAGGAGTTGACCAATCACAGCACACTGGTCCAGCCGGCCAATCAGAGCACATTGAGCTTTTTTGAGAAGGAGGGGCTTCATAAAGACGTTACTGATAGACTGGGAAAAGAGGTGCAACAAAGTCAAATATGTGGAAAATATTGTGCAAACCTATTCTCGTAGACCCCAAAATCTAAATCAAGACTTTGTAAAAGGGCATAAAATGGCATGAATATGTTTTGAGCGTTCCTTTAATAGTTTTAAAATAAAAAAATAAATAAACGGTGTCAAATACCACAATAAGTTTTTTTTTTAAGCATATCAGGAGCTCTTGTTCAAACAAAAGGAGTGATGGAGTTTGGGTTTGGAGTGTGTAATTAGCAAAGACAGGAAAAGCTGAGATGATACAGCTCATAATTCATATCTAATATAAGATCTGGCTTCATGAACCACCCCTGAGAAAGACAGTGTGTGTGTACTAGTTAGGGTGCCATCAGTATGTAAAGTGGATTCCTCTGGTCGGACATGTCAACCTGTCTTGAACTCCCAGTCCAATTACCCGTTCCTTTTCATCTCTTATTCTCACTCTGTTGCACACACTCATAAACTGCTTCTCCTGTACACACTCTCTCTCCTTTTTCCCTAAAGTATCTACAACATGTGTTTTCTATTCATCTAAATCTGTCCATTTCTTTATTGTGCTTTTCCCAGTAGCTTTTGTGCTATTGTGCTTTTCCTGCCGTAAGGCCAAATCGACCAAAGAGACATTTAAGCATTATAGTATAAAAAAAATGAAACGGAGCATTTTTTAACAATTTCAATTAGAATTTCTAAATACGTGAGAGAGCATTTCTAAAATGTGATGTGTACATCCCTTCATTAATATTGTGTTTGTGTGTCGGCAGTGCAACGACATTGAAGGAGCAGCACATTACTGCTGCATGTGTGTGAATATGTAGATTTTTGGCGGATTTTGAAGGTGTTTTTGAGCTAGTTTGAGGCTAATGGCTTTTGGCTGATTGGCCCCTAAGCTGGGGCATGCTGGGTCCTCTCCTCTCCACTCCAGCGCACTTTAATTCTGCTACACTATCCATCACAAAGCCCAATATGAGCCATGAGCATGCCCATCAATGCCAGGAGGATTGGATGCCTGCTTCCCTCCGGTGTGAGAGAGAAAAATAGCAATATTTTCTCTCAGATCAGAGACCACTTACAGGCAACAGGGCAGTTTTAATGAAGGCAGCTGGCTTTAGAGGTCTTATTTGTGTTGACAAAGATAGGCCATGTCAGTTTTATTACATTGCGGAGTCAGTTCATTTAAAACAAGTCTTTTAACCAATGGTTGGTGTAAATCCCTGTGCTAGCTATAAATGTAAAAGCATGAAACATAGTTAGTGGTTAAGTAGGAGGCCTTCAACCAGTGCCGTGTTTCTCAAAAGTAGATCATAGACGCCAACATCTCTACCATCAACTTAGCTCACAATGCTTTTGAGAAACCCAGCACAGGTCAGGTCTACTTTCCAGCTACTTTGGGTGTAATAACAATTAATTCATTTATGGTAGAATGACTAGTTTCTAAACCAGTGAAAAATTGTCTTGAAACAGAGGAACGTACAACTTAACCCATAATGAGTGAGAAGCACAGCAGCAGCTCATGAATATTCAAATCAGCCTCCCAATTAAAACATACAAGCCCGGCAATAGAGAGAATATCAAAGACATGAAATTCCACTACATATTCATCAGCTGAATTCCGAATGCAAATCTTACCCGGCTCACAATAGCATCTTTATTTTAGACCACAGAAATAGCAGTGCTTTATAGTGGCTGGGCCCTTTCAATATGGCCATATTTTGTTTTGTTTGCTTTTGTGCCTCATGTTTATCTGGTGTTTTATGAAGGATTTTTATAGCGCCTCGTAATAAACTCACTGTACAGTTAAACAGAATGTGAAATGTGAACTTTAATGCTAGTTCATGAGAACAAGAGGGACAAAGAGAGTTGGATTGCACCACAGAATGCAACTCTATAGGGAGTTTTCTCCCCCATCAGTGTGAACAAAGAAGCATGGACAATTCAAGACACTGCATTCTAGAATAAGAGATGGGAATACAATCTATTGCAGAGTACACAACAACACACAATACAGTGCAGTACGGCAGTTAGCATTGTCTTCAGAATATTAGTAGACAGGATAATATTTATACTAATAATAATAATATCATATTGCTACACACACACACACATATATATATATTAGGGCTGTCAAACGATTAATCGCGATTAATCACATCCAAAATAAAAGTTTGTGTTTACATAATATATGTGGGCGTAGTGTGTATAATTATTTTGTATATATAAATAGACACACATGCATGTATATATTTAAGAAAAATGTGTTCTTAATATATCAAATATTTATATTTATACATAATATTAATTATGTATAAATATATATAAAGTATACTTTCAGATTTTTCTTAAATATATACATGCATGTGTGTCTATTTATATATACAAAATAATTATACACACTACGCCCACATATATTACGTAAACACACACTTTTATTTTGAATGCGATTAATCGTGATTAATCGTTTGACAGCCCTAATATATATATATATATATGGGGGTGTAACGGTACACAGAAGTCAAGTATCGAAACGTGACCCCAATACCGAGGTCCGTACCGAACTGTATGTTATGGGCTCTGACTTCTTAAAACACACACACTTAAATTGACCTTGATAGTATAATGTACTTGAGTTCATTTTGTCCACAAAGTATCATGTTATGTGATAATACATTTTTACAGTGTTCAAAAAACTGATTTCCTTTCAAATAACACTTAAAGCATGTAAAAGGGATAGTTCACTTTGAAATTAATTTTTGTTATGTTTTAGCTTACCTCAATGGCATCTAAGATGTAGGTGTCTTTTTTTCCCCACAGTAGTTTAAATTTGTATATTTTTTGGTCAAACCGTTCGTGTATGTCAGTCATATGATGGAGGTCTATGGTCACCACCTCAAAAAGCATGCACAAAGAAGTCCAAAATTAAACATGATTTAATAACTCGTAAATGTAAGTACACACTGATGGCCTAAGACACGAAATGAGCGCTTTGTGTGAGAAAACAAACAGTATTTAAATCGTTTTTACCTCATTACCACAGCCACAAAGGGCCCGCACTCTCAGATCACTTGGACGTGGCTGTGGTAACAAGAGGTAAAAACGATATAAATACTATTCGTTTTCTCACACAAACTGCTCGTTTCGTGTCTTAGGCCATCAATGTGTACTCACATTTACGAGTCATTAAATTATGTTTAATTTGGACTTCTCTGTGCATGCTCTTTGAGGTGGTGACCATCAACCTCCATTATATGACTGACAAACACGAACGGTTTGACTTAAAAACAAAATTTAAACTACTGTGGAAACAAAGACACCCACATCTTGGATTCCCTTGAGGTAAGCTAAAACATACCAAAAATTTAATTTCAAAGGGAACTATCCCTTTAGTGCAGTAGGCCTAGAGAGTGTCTGATGATGTGGGGTTCAGCACCATGGACAGCGCAATACATCATTTAGTCATAAACATTTCAATACTGATGAAAATGTATCATATTTACATGGATTGAGCTGTTTGAGAAAGCCATATTAAAAGTCAAAGACTCACGGAAATGTACACACACACACACACACACACACACACACACACACACACACACACACAAAGGTTTAAAGGGTTATTAAAACCCCCACTTCAAAAAGGTTTTCAATTTTTGCATCTGCATCACACAATAGATGTCTCACATATAATCGCATAGAACAAGCTTGCTGATTTCCCAAGCAAAATTCTCAAAGAAAGATCTATTCATCACAAGTTATGAAAGACTAATAGGCATGAAGATCAATCAACTCATGAAAGAACGCAAGAAAGCGAGACTTCATTACACACAAATCTGCTATGTTCAACGCCATTAAAAATTCATATTCACATTTTGATGTGCATGCTTATATAAAAAAAAAAAACGCTCTCGATGGAGTCCCACTCTTAGCCTTTGCACCTGCAGACAGTCTACAGCAGTGGTCCTGCTCCCACACACATACACACACACACACACACACACACCTTCCCCTGAGCCAGTGGAAGAAATTAGTTTCACTGTCTTTATCCTAAAGCTTTCAGTTCCAGAACGGCTGATTGCGGTTTCAGAGGCAGTTAAAGCAGACAGTGGGGAGACGTGCTGACAGAGTGCACACGGGTCTACAGTTAGTGAGGGCTTATTAAAATAAACTGCAGATTAATTTACTTCTACTTTAGTAGCCAATTTACTGCCTTTTGTTTGTGAGGGGGGGAAAGGAGGCGTACAGGAAGAGTGTGGTTAATCATGGGCTCTTTTGGCCTCCTAAACCTTTTGTGACTTCTTAAAACACATTTCACACTCTCTCTTTAGTTCATTTGTAACAATGTCCAACACTATGTACGTAGTTACGAAAGGCGAATGCTGTCACTCTGGAACACCACAGTCAGTGTCGCTTTCAACTAAAACTATTAGAAATCATTTTCATTAATTGAAATAAAAATATTAAATACAGATAAAAACCTAAAAAAAATGAGAAATGTTGCTTTAGCACCTAACTAAAATAAAATAAGTTAAACATTAAACTGCTTAAACTAAAAGTAAAATAATAATAATAAATTTATAATACATAATACTACATGGATCTAAATCTAAATCTAAATAAATAAAATAACCCAAATTAATACAAGGAAATGAGAACTGAAACATAACAAATGTTTAATCATAAATACATACATGTATGTGTATATAAATACATACAAATTTAATAAATACATACATGTATGTGTGTGTATATATATATATATATGCATGTATACCTTGTTACACCACCTAATTAAGTATGTAAAGTATGTATGTGTGTATATACTGTATATATATATATATATATATATATATATATATATATATATATATATACACACATACATACTTAATTAGGTGCTAAATTGATTGAAATTATGCAAATGTCTGAAAAATAACTTCTCAACATAAATATTTAAATGGTTCATGTGTATTTCACTTTTTGTTTCGATGCGTATCGTTTTTAAAGCATTTCAACTTTGTCCGGCATTTAAACACGCAACATTTTTTTTTTTTTTTGATATGTTAAGATTGAAACAGGCAAATCTATAAATGTGATTTGAGACATTGCAAAAATTAATGAATTATTTCTAAAAAAAAATCCACAAATGGGATAAACAAAAAAATAAATAACAAATAAAAATATGTACACAAAAGTGCCCTTAGTTGAAGAAACAACCAAATAAAGGCACAAGATCCAATCCACTTCTTTGGACATACTGCTATATTTATATATGAGACTTTTTTTTAATTACGATTAATCACACAAAAAAATCACAAAGGAGAAATCTCCATCCTGTGTGTAACGCCTTTATCTTCACAGACACAGTACATTCTACACAGGATGGAGATTTCTCCTCTATCTTTTCCTTCATGTTATCATGACTGCTCTTTATAGAGATACATCTTTTTGCTGCTCTCAGTAATTTGATTTGCCTCCTTTTGTTGATTGGATTACAAGCCCGACATTCATGTCTGTGCCCTTGCAGCCCATCAGGTCCGTGCACACACACATACACACACACACAATGCAAATGTACTGACCTGCAAATACTGCACACATAAGCCAACCAGCCACCAAAAAAAAAAAAAAAAAAAAATAGTAGACCCTAGTCAGTCTTTTTACTTGGAAAAACGCAACGTACAATTTGTTGCTCCAAACTATTTTCATAGGACAGAAAATGTCATACAAAATTGGATTTGAAATTTAGTCAACCTAGAAAAGTACAACATTATGAAACGTTGAGTGTGAAGTCAAAACAACATATTCTGAAAAGTATTAATCAGCAAAGGAACAGCGAAGCGAAACACAATGTACAACCATTACGCCCTCCATTCTCACTCCTCTCTCACACATCTCACATCCCCCTCCTCTCTCTTTGATGTTGTCTCACAATGCCCTGATGAGATGCGAATTGATGCGTTGATTTGAGATGGGCCTTCCAGTAATTCCCCTCTCTATTCATCTGTCTATTACAGGCATAGCAGCGTCTGTCAGACCTGCTGCAACCGCTCACAAGAGGAAATGGGACTGCGCCAAAAAAAAAAAAAATCAACAACAACAAAAAATCAAAATCAAATGATGCAATCAAATAAACATTGTTTCAGTTACGGGAACACCTTTAATGTGGCGGTTTCAATGATTACTTTTGACATGTCAGAGCCAGTTTAATCTCTAAAGCATTTCCTAACCCTTTCATATACAATTAGACCATGATGAATCTACACTCTGATCATTTTACTAAAAATTATAATTGAAAAAAAGTTTCGACATTAGGTTTGATAAGCTATACCTTGAAAAGCTTTTCATATTTAATGTCGTTTCATTTTGAATGTGAAATGAGATTGGATGAGCCACAGTCAAAGCTGTTATAAATATGCAGATGACATAAATTTAATCTTTAGATATTTATGTGTGGAACATTTAAACAGTTCACACATTTATATGTTTAATAAAATTGCAGACAGACGGACGGACGGATGGATGGTTGGTTGGTTATTGGACAATTGGTTTCGGTTGACATAGTATGTGTTTCGGGTTTAGAATCTGTTAAAAAACGTACTTTCCATACATTCCCGAATGTTCCCATTAGGTTATTTTTATGGGAACCAAACAAGAAAGTTCTAGGAACGTTCTGGGAACCAAAAACTAACATTCCCAGAACCTAAATTTGTTTGCTGGGAGTGCTATCAAATCTGATACTTTACATACAATCTTATCTGTACTGGGCAACTTAATTCTAACCAACAATGACAATGAACATCTAAAGCAGAATCTAATTAGGGGGAGGACATATTTGACCCCCAAGACCTGCCCTCCAGGTACGAATCACTCCTATTAGTAAGACCCATCCTGTCTGTAAACGAGTACATCCCCAGACAAACCACAGGAGAGTGTTGGGATCTCTCTCTTAATGAATGCTGTGACAGCTCCTCTCAGTGTCAGTGACACAGCTGAGCATGTAGACAGAACAATGACTTTAATCCACGGCGTTTCACGATCAAATCCTCACTCTTTTCTCTCTGTGTGTTTAATGCTTGTCTTCTAAAGTTCACCACTGCTGAACTTCATTTGGATTTGTGTAACACATTTTTTTTTTCCCCTCGCTAAATGACATGGTTATGATATTTATCCAGCAATGAGCTCAATATTGGGTTTGGAGAGGTACTTCTGTGGAAAGAGAGATGGTGTCATAATGAAGAGTGGCTCTGGGGAAGGTTTAAGCAAAGCTGCTGATTTACATTGGCGATGCTTTATTAAAGGATCGCACTCCATTTTCCTCTTGTCTCTCTGCATTCTCTCGCTTATACTCACATATATAATGAATGCACACATAGGCACATTTTAGAGTAGGCCTGTTGGAACGAATTCCGAAATTCGGATATAATTTGAATATTAAAAAAATCAATACTATTCGAATGCTGAAGTTACTGTTCGAATTGCTTTTTTATAGCCTGGTTAAAACCAGATCATTCTCAGTTGTAACTGAGATATGGTCTGGCAAAGCGTCATAGACAAATAATTTCCAGAGGGGCGTCACCAGCGGACGTCGCGGATAGACCTAAAACCAATCAGAGCGATTAAGGAGATGACATTTGCAGAGTGGCAGCCGGCGGAGAAACATCTCAGAGTGTTGTTCTTTGCTCGGTTTTTAACAAAAAGGAAACATTCAAATCGCTTAAAAACAGACGAGACAGCTGATTCGAACGAGTGATGTTCGACGGCGGCATCCATCTTTGTAATGTAGGCTACAAAATCTGCTTCAAAATCCCAGCGCTGTCGTCATCGTGTAAACCCCGCTCCAACGTTTCTGATTGGTGCCGCGATTTCGACGGATTGGAAATGGGCTTGAATGAGCTCTTTGCCAGACTAACTTTCAGAGCAGATCTAAATTTGTCTGGGTTATCCCAGGCTTGCTTTTTTATGTATATTTTTTAAATTTTATTTTATATGCAATCTTGCCTTTTCGCCACCTTGGCTTACACGCATGTGAAAATGAAATGCCTTTGTTTCGTCTGATGAACAATAAAGTTTTTAAATCGTAACACAAGTGTGCAGGTTATCCATGGTGTATCATCATAACAACTGTGAAAAATGGTAGGCTAACTGTTTAACGAAGTAAAAAGCGCCCCCCAAAGCACCTGTGAAAGCGAAAAACGCAAATATCTCAACAGATTCGGTGTGCATCGAGGTTGTTGGAACCGTCTAGGCGAACTGAAAAAAATAAACGATGAGTTTCAGAAATTTTGGTGATGTTTTCACTGAGATATCAGCCGAAAACCATCGGAAGCACTTCAACCATATTCAGCACAAATAAAATGTGTATTAGATATCCGTCTAGTGGACCGAACGTTTAACAACAACCACATGCTATAGTGGCATTTCATTGGCAATCCGTAAGCATTTGTAATGTCATAAATATTAATGATGGGTAAATTTTAGCATTTAATATTTGAATATTATTTGAATATTAAATAAAATAAGGAATTGAATTTGAATAGTATTGTAGAGGAATATTTTAGAGTGACCTTTTATTGTGGACAGCCTAAGGCACACCTGTGCAATAATCATACTGTGTAATCAGCATCTTGGTATGCCTCACCTGAGAGGTGGATTGATTATCTCGGCAAAGGAGAAGTGCTCACTAACACAGATTTAGACAAATTTGTGAACAATATTTGAGAGAAATAGGCCTTGTGTGTACATAGAAAAAGACTTTTATCTTTGAGTTCAGCTGATGATAAATGGCTTTACATTTTCTTTCCTTTTTTGCTACAATATGATGTCAAGAGTCAAGACAGTATCACAATTTTAAATCAGATACTAAAAAAGGTGCTCACAGTAGAAAAAGTGTATTTAAGTCAAGTATGCATACATTATATGTTCAATACTGAATAAACTAAAACTAAAAGTTAGTTACACATAAGCAATTACGTCATCATAAGCATGGTGTTTTAGCAGAAAATGAGGTTCCTTATAAGTTTCCAGATGAATTCTAAGTCTATAACTCCAGAATGTCATCATTAGATTCCTGTTGCTCCTCACAGCATTCCCAGCCCCATGTGAGACCATTAGTGAAAACATGATAGAGGTGTGAAGAGAAAAAAAGGTGTGAAGATGAACAAACAGGTCCCATGATTTCCACCTTAGCAACTGGGGATGGATCCACAACAGCTTTAGGTAATGATGTTCGCACCACATCACGGAGAAAAAGAACAGCATGACAACAGAGATTCGCTATTGATCGATAAAATTCAGCAAATGAGGCTGAGCACACAAGACATTGCCATATACAATACACACAGTAATATAATATTACACATGCTGAGCTTTTTTATTCCATGTCTCCGAAGAAAGAAAGAAAGAAAGAAAGAAAGAAAGAAAGAAAGAAAGAAAGAAAGAAAGAAAGAAAGAAAGAAAGAAAGAAAGAAAGAAAGAAAGAAAGAAAGAAAGAAAGAAAGAAAGAAAATGACAGCTCAATGTCATTTTTTCAAGCTCAATGACAACATCGACAACCTATCTCTTCTTAAGATTTTCTGAGGTTTATAAACCAAAATGCACCCACTAACAATCCAACTTTGGTCAGCAAGTGTAAGAACAGACGTGTCTTTTCACGAAAGGACTGTCATGGTAACGTTTGCAGAGTGATAGCTCTTATTTATTAGAATCGTCTTGTGTTTTTGATGCAGCTTTTTCAAGTTATGACTCATTTGTTTGAGCAGTTCCTCTGCATGTGTTTCTGTCCCCGTCTTTGTCTCTGTCCTACAGTGAATGCAGAACAGTAGCTAGTATTTCACTCAAGCATAAAATTATACCCATAGGCGCAATAAACTGTGAGCTTGTGGAAGATTACATCTATGCATGAGAGTGTGTTTGTGTGTGAGTGTTTGTTTGCATGGCAAGAGTCCCAGAACACATTCAGCCCACCCACTGTCACACTCTTTTCCTCCATATTCCACTCATTTTATCACAATGGTGACTAAGCATTCCGAACAATCTTTTAAAAGGATCTTGATGCAAGATCAGAAAAAAAATTATATGGATCTCTGAGGATTTGCCTTTGACTCCATAATCACATTAAGACATGAAATCAAAAATGAATCCAAAAAGAGAATATTTGTTCTTGAGATTCAATTATTTAACCCTCTGGTGCAGCAGTCCCACACTGTTTTGGGGGTCCTTGAGATGTTTTGACATGCCCTGACATCTGTGCTTTTTTTCAGTTGCTTATAAACATATTTATGGCACAGGTAAATTTACACTATATTTAGCACAAATGGGGCTACCATAATATGTGAGCAACGTGTATGTACATGTTTGTATTTTTGTATTGTTTATGCATGGTTATTGAAAAGAAAAACTAAAAATTAAGGATGTTGTCACCTAGAGTTATTGCTTCAAAATGATCTGAAAATCATCTTGCCTAATCATTCACATAAAATAATAGATTGTTAAAAAAAATGCATATTGCCTTTCCTTTTTTGGAAAGGCAATATGCAAATATGGGCATGAACAGCCCAACAGCCCCTCGTGAATAATTAGGTGGTTCTCACCTGAGAAGATATATATATATGAAGAGTTCAGATGCAAAAGCCTCTAAATGCCATTTAAAATTTTCTTCTAAAATGATCATTTTTATCAAGCTTGTATATTTAAGTTCAGTAATTTCACTTAAATGGCAATGAAGATTACATATCAATTGTCATTTAAGTGAAATTACTGAACTTAAATATTCAAGTTTGATAAAAATGGTAATTTTAGAAGAAAATTTCAAATGGCATTTAGAGGCTTTTGCATCTGAACTCTTCATATATAGAAACACAAAAATGATTTCAAAACAAGGTGGGACCCAATTGATTTTAATTTTATACAGACAAGAAAACAATGAGAGATTTGGTACACTAAGTAATAAGTATAGATAAATAAAATATATACAAATCATTTGTAAACTATGAGTTCATAGTCAATTAATTGTAATAGTTAATTAACTGTAATTAATACATTAATAGACTATATACAAACACTGAGTTCAGAGATACAAACTAGCGATCATAGAATATAAAACCTTTTATCATTATAGAGCTTTAAAACCTCAGTTACTATTCACTCCCATTATAAAGCTTGGAAGAGCCAGGATATTATTTAATATAACTCCGATTGTGTTTGGCTAAAAGAAGAAAGTAATATTCTCCTGTAGGATATGGGATAATTTTTATTTTTGGGTGAACTAATCCTTTAGAAACATAGACAACAGCAGGGATATTAGGATGCTGTCACTTTAAGACATACAGCACGTTTATAATCACTTAAGACAAAAAAAAAAAAAAAAAAAAAAAAAAACGACTGTGTTCTCGCCAAGACAGACATTGTTGCATATTTTTTTGTGTATTTGACTGTTCAAAGGTAATGAAAGAGTTTGATTTCAGTAGTAGTGGCCAAGCAATGAGTTAGCAGCTTTATCAATGATTTGAGCCTATTTGACTCAAGAACAATGCTATTGTGAGATATCGCTATTGTGTGTTATCTGCTCATGAGATGATAGTCAGTAACTGAGGTGTTCAGAAAAAAAGTGTCTATACGGCTAGAATGGAAAGCAAGCATGATTCAGTGAAAGGCGGGAAAGATAATCAAAATTGGAATTCATTCGCATTTTAAATTGACTGAGGTAGTCCCTTTCACCATTGCGCAATTAAAAGGGTGTGAAATGCAGTCATTCCAAAAGGATTTCGTGTATTCAGGAGTTTCGCTTGAGGATGAAATAGTTCCCCACGTGGATTTTGCTCATGTTCAAGTTGGTCACATAAATTCACTCCTAAGACCAAGAGAAATCTGCTTGGTTTGAAAGTGACATCTGTGTGAGCTGTGCTTCATCACTACACTATTGACAATTGACCTTTTTTTGCACACAAAATTTCGCCAAGATGTTGTCAAATGTGCACTCAAAGGGCAGACTGATCTCATGAAGTAGCGTGTGTATGACACGCCAATTCGTATTTCCATTTTTGGCGTGCTATCAAGACGCATAATCGCTTTTCAGAGTGTTTATGAACACCGTTGACTTAACGTTATATAAATATATGACTTACCTCAACCCCATCCCTAAACTTAACCGCCACTGGGGTTAATGGCATTTATGACTGGGCATTTGACGGCGTGTACGGACACGGGGAATGACGCAAACGTTAATGGCGTAGACAAACACGCATACACGCGGATAGCTCAAAATGCGTAGAGATAACACGCCACTTGACTCGAAAGTGACGTGTATGTTTACGCAAAAGTCATGATGTCATGTTGCAAAGGGGGGAAAAAGGTTCAATGGGGTTCAAACTCAAGTGTACTTGACTCAATTCTAAAGAACACTTTATCCAGCGCAGTCTCACCCCAAGACGTCATATAACTGACGTTTTGGGACGTATTTTGACCATACGTCAATATTCACCTTTTTAGGGCCCCCTTAAACATCAGTAGATGAGGTTATGGGATCCTAACTCTACCCCAGACCTAAACCTAACCCTAAACCTAACCCGTCACCTAACTGACGTTAAAGGTAAAGCGTCAGGTGTATGACGGCCCGGGATCGCCATCTACCGACGTTTAAGGGGGCCCTAAAAAGCCGAATATTGACGTATGGTCAAAAGACGTCCCAAGACGTCAGTTATATGACTTTTTGGGATGAGACTGTGTTACTTTATCCCAAAAAGGTTCTATATAAGAAATGACTTAAACAATTGCACAATCCTTTTGTGTTTAACATGGTTTTTCCCACCATTTTAAATGATAAAGTACATTTATGAGCGGTTTAAATAATTAAATAAAATTTCCAATTAAAAAATGAATTAAAACAAATTTAATTCAAAGTAAATTTGTAAATGATCCTATGATGGGTATCCTATATGAAGCGCCTGACAGAACCCTTATGCTTCTGTATAGAATCTTTTCTTCTAAGAGTGTGACCGCACCTCTAATGATGCAAACAAACGATTCCTGACTCAAAAATCCATGTTTTAAGACTGATGAGTATGCAGGATTTCTAATCAATCCATCGAGACTCGATCATTACGCCAAGATTTAGAGGACAGAAACTTCCCAGAGCAGAAACGGCGGTCAAAGCAGAGGATAAAAGAGTGAGATGGACAGAGGAAGAGAATAAACACGGAGTGGAGCGAAAGAAACACCTTGTCCTGGAGACGCTCCCAGAGCTCTGAGAGAGGAAGGAGATTTGAGTGAGGGTCTCTCAGGACTGAGAGTTACTCTGAAGCTTGACATTTACAAGTGTTACACTCCATCTTCTCTCATCAGATCCAACCTGCCATTTTTCCCACCTCACTGCCCTGTAAATGGAGCCCGATAACGTAGCGGGCAGGCAAAGCTCACAGACGCAGGGGAAGAGCCGGCCCTCTCCCTCGGGGCACTCAGAGAAGGTAATGTCCAGGTTTAAAATCCCACACGTCTACATAACAGCAAATGTAAATCCACCGCACTTCTCGTACACAAAGGAAATGTCAATCTGCTACACACTTGGCAGCGGCTGGCGTGCTTTCTCAATTTAAATTCTGCCTGGTGCTCATGTAAAGCAATACCAATTCAACCTTGAGTGGCTAGTCTCTGGATGGGGCGGAAATTCAAAGCGACAGGCTGGTATTCATAGGAGATAGTTTTTATCCCTGCGTCTGGCAGTTTATGCATTAGCATTTGCTCTAGTGGAAGTGCGTGCGAACACGTTGCTAGTGTAGGAGGGTAAATTGGTGCAGGATGTCTTGAGAAACAATTAGACGTGCATTTACAGAACACTGTCTCCATCTGCACTCAACAGAGATGTAACACCTTTTGCTCTCTCTCTCTCTCTCTCTCTCTCTCTCTCAAACAGGAACTGAGGATTCCTACATTAGATTTGCAGCTAAAACACTTGCTCTTTTTGCCAAAGTGAACAACGCCGCCTACAAGAAACTCGGGAGATTTCGGGATTGATGGCTTTATTAAAATTGAAGAGAATTTAGAGTGTTAAATGGTACGCTTTTCAACGTGATGGGAAAACACGAGGAACTATAAAGGAAAGCCTGATGCATGTAGGTCAGTGTGACAATCACTTTAAAGCAGCAACATATAATATTTATATCATATTACATATTAAGATTTGCATGCATTCACTACTGTTTAAACGTTTGGGGTCAGTTAATGTTTTACAATGTTACAAAACTATATTTTTCAAATAAATGTGGTTATTTTGAACATTCTATTCATCAAAGAAGTAAAAATGTATTTTTTACTTCCTTGATGACTGTTTTCGACATTAATAATAACAAATGTTTCTTGAGCACCAAATCAGCATATATTAAAATGAGTTCTGAAGGAATATGACACACAGAATTTGCCATCATAGGAATTAATTACAAGTTGAAGTGTACTCAAAACATTAAAAAAAGGGTTTTTTTAGGTTAACTTGAGAAAAAAAATAGAGACATCTTTAAAAAAACATTACAAAATCTCATCAACCCCAAACTTTTGAATGATAGTGCATTTTGGGAACATGTTATAATAACTTTCATAAAAACATAAACATTGTACAATGCATACCTGATCAATAGTACATCCATGCATTGGGTACACTTTAATGTCCAATTAAATAAAAATAACAAATCATGCAGGTTTTTAAACATCAAATCTCTGTATATATTTTGCTTGTGTTTAATTGAATTGAATGGTTAATTTAATTACTAATGTTTAATTTGGTTTAAATGTAAGGTTTATTGCGAAAGAAATAATAATATCCACATTAGTGCAAAAAACATAAAAAATACATGTGATGTAAAACAGCTCATATAATATTTAGTTTGATTTCCTGGGGTAGACCAACGCCTCACTTCAATGACCATTTGTTGGAACATTAAACACCACATTAATTTGTGCATTTTGTAATAAAGCAAAGCGAAAATTGGTTTAATATCAAAAGTAAAGCACAAAGCTTACAGTGATTATTGGACAAGATGGGTGCCACAAATAATGTTAAGCCAAGTTTAGTTCACGCATCAACTGAAAACGCCATAAATTAAAAGATCGATTCTTGGGATTTAAGAATTGATATTACCATCAAAATGAAAATGGATTAAAATCGATGCTTTCAACCCAGCCCTAGTACTGATCTAATCAGGAATAGGAGCAAAAATAGTTCTGCAGGATAATTGACTGGATGATGCAATATAACAGTAGTGTGTAATTCTGATACCACAATTGTACTGGTATGCTAGAGTTCAAAAGCACCAAATCCATTTAAAGAAAATAAAATGGTTATTATCGTCACAGATTTGCAGCACTGATTTTAGTCTTTCATGTGTTTTTCCCCTTCTCCAGACCTTCTATAAGCCATTTATTGCGTTGGGGTCTCTTTTTTTTTTAGCTGATCTTGTAGCTTATTTATTTATTTTTTGCATGCTATAATATGTTCAAGCCCCCTCCCCCATTTCATTTTGCCAATAGGCATCACTGAATAATTGATCGTTGGAACCGAATGGTGGGTTCATAGCTTGTATGCACCATCTTTTATTTCCATCTTGATGCCAGCATATTTATCTGCATATCCCTTCGAACAGCACAGATGTCTGAGAAAATGCTCCCTCCAGCCAATGAATGGTGACTACACATCTACACAGATACTTCAAGTGTGTTGCCTTCTTTCCTTTCCAATGCATTTTAAAGCCAGGTGGGCCGGTTATAGTCTGTCACATGTGCTAAAACAGCCACCTTAAAGAAGCATGCATGGATGAACAAAGGTACACACAGAGAGAGAGAGAGCTAGTGTGAATAAGAAAGAGAGCGCTATTTCACATTACATGAGATGTGACCTTTTGAAAATAGCTTTGCCTGAAACTTGCCCTGTATAGTTCTCTCCCTCTCAATCACACTATAAACAGGCATGCATATGTACACAGTCATTTAGAAAAACACACACGACACCTTAAACATGCACAAAAACAACACACACACTGGCAGAGACATTCACTCAAACAAAAAAGCCTATGGCTCTGATAAACAGAGGGACCATGGGAATGTTAGAGGTACAAAAAAAGTACTGTATCCAATATTTACAAACAAATATTCTATCCATCTGTCTGTCTTCCTGTCTATTTATTATGGAGCTTATACACTTACCTAAAGGATTATTAGGAACACCATAGTAATACTGTGTTTGACCCCCCTTTCGCCTTCAGAACTGACTTAAAGGAGAACTCCGGCGCAAAATGAACCTTTGGTCTGATAAAACATTGTTACCTAGTCAACTGTTCTCTGAGATTTGTTTTCATGATAATCGAATGTAAAGAATTTTATCTCTAAAAACGGTTTAGATTATAATGGTATTATATGGGGGCATACAGTACGATAAGTAAAAAGAAATCACTAGTTAAAACCACTAACAAGGCTCAAAATCGCCCCACACTAACACCAAACGGTTCAAGGTCCAAAAGACACATTCAGTACAAACTGCAAACCGTTCAAAGGGCTTTAAAAAATTCCAGACGATGAATAAGGGTCTTATCAGTTAAAACGATTGGTCATTTAAACAAAAAAAAATAACAAAGTTTAAGTTTAATAAGCTCAAATGCTCGCCTTGCTCTTTTCTGTGATGCGCTTTCGTGACTCTACCGTTCGAACTCTACGATCAACTTAAGCTTACGATGCTTTTGGGAAACCCAGCCCTGGTCGGTCAAATGCCTGGAAATTGAGATTTTCTATATATCTACCTGTTGATCCACTCGTGATCGAGTAGTGATGCTGCAAATTAGTTAAATTATCCCGGAATCTAGAGCGAGCGTGCACGCGAGACAGAGACTGTGCTCCAAACCGCGTAGAGAGGGAAAGCGAGCGAGAGACCTTGCGAAAGCTAGTGTAATCCAAACCATCTACCCATCTGTCTGCTTTCCTACCCACCTCTCTGTCAAACTCTGTCTTTCTCTTTGCCTCCTTTTAACCATCCACCTGCATGCCAGTCTGTCTATTCGCTTATTAATCTGTATATCTCCATCTGTCTACCTGTTCCACCAATCTACCTGTCTGTCTGTTCCATCTTCTTGTCTATTTGTCTACCCATCTACCTATCTGTCTGACAATCTATCCACCTATGCGCAAACATATCCATCTGTCTATCTGTCCATCTACCTGCATACCTACCTCTCAGTCTACACCTGTATGTCTGTCTGTCTGTCTGTCTGTCTGTCTGTCTGTCGGTCGGTCCCCCATTTACCTGTCTGTCAGTCTATCCATCTATCTGCCTATCCACCCATCTGTCTGTCTATCTCCCTCTGTCTACATATTCCACCAACCTGTCTGTCTGCCTGTATGTCTGTCTACCTATTAACCTGCCTTTCAGTCTATCTCCACCTATCCGGCTACCTACCTATCTGTCTTTCTATCTCTGCCTACCTGTTCCACCCATCTACCTCTCTCTGCCTATCTCTGCCTGTCTGCCTGTCTGCCTGTCTGCCTGTCTGCCTGTCTGTCCGTCTGTCTAGTTTACCAGCATATTTTACTAAATTATTTTGAACGTTCATTAGAATTGAATAAATATTCTCCATTCCAAACAGAGCACATCCAATATCTGATCAGAGTCACTAGCATTGGCAATTTAACTCTCACATTACAGTAACAGTAACAATATCAGGAGAGACAACATGCATGCCTGAGTGTGCAAATGACTCGCATTTAAATATGAAACATCTGTGGCATGAGAGACATTTGAACAAGTCTAAGATGATTTCAGAACCATTATTTCCAAAACTGTGTGTGTTAGGAAAAAAGTGTGATGAACAATACATTGTTTCAATGCCACAGGTTCTCTGGCACAAAGTCACACAGCGAGAGATCCTTATCCAAGCCTCCAGCTCACTCTACTCAAAAAGCAATCAGCTAATTCAAAGCGGTCTGGACTGTGACTAGCCCACCAGCTGTCACAAGCCGACTACTTCGGGAAAAACTCTCACAAAAATATGGTGTTTGTTTTGCCGAAGAAAAACAATATTCATCAAAAATCAATGGGAAACATCAATGTGAATCTGCTCCCGCAGGGCAAAGTAGACAACCGCAAAATCATCTAATCATTCTGTTATTGCTGGTGGCATGGGAAGTCTTAAAAGTGTTTGAATGTGAACATAACTGTGTGTGTGTGTATTGCCAATATGAATTTAACCCCTTCAGCTTAGTTATAACAGTTAAAAATGGTGTGTGCGTGTGTTAAAGCAGAGAAACCATTCGATTCAATTCACATTTATTTGTATAGCGCTTTTCACAATACACATCGTTTCAAAGCAGATTTACAGAGTCCACATTGGATACAATTGGATCTCCTCAGATCTCCTCAGAAAGCAGACAGGCCTCATTACTGCACAGTGGGTTTCATGACTGCCATTATGTAAAGAGGAAATAGACAAGGGGGTTTGACAGGTGTAAGGGGTTGATGGGTGGGGGGTGGCTGTCAGTGCCCTGAGACTGAGGCTGATTGGGGTCAAGTCTGGAAAGTGATTCAATCATTGTCAAAAATGGGGGGTTGGCACAGTAGTCTTTCGGAAAAATATTACCGGGGCTTTTATACAGACTGTTTATTGAAGGAGGTGACATTTAAACATGTAAAAAGTAACTGCACAAACATCAAAACAAAACAAAAAAAGTAACTAAATTTAAAGGTCCCGTTCCTCGCGATTCCATTTTTCAACCTTTAGTTAGTGTGTAATGTTGCTGTTAGAGCATAATACCTGTAAAATTATAAAGCTCAAAGTTCAACACCTAGATATTTTATTTAACAGAAGTCCCCTTTCAAAGCCTACAGGGAACGTCGGGTTTGGACTACATCCCTCTACTTCCTTTTTTAATGACTTAATTGACAGTTTTTTGACTAATCTCCACCCACAGGTTCCAATCGATTCTCTTCATCTATGTTTTCCTGGTCTGATTTAGGCTCAAATTGATATGGTAATATGTTTGACATTTTTATAAGAACAATCAGCGCATGCATCTCCGATTTATGGTAAGAAGCGTGACCTTTCCAGGCAACGTGCGATAAGCTGCTGTCCTATCACAACACAAGAACCGCTGGACAATCAGAACTCGTTACGCATTTCTGAAGGAGGGACTTCATCGAGCAAGGAAGTTATCGGCCCGTTTTTTGGACAGCGGTATACTATGGAAGCTTGTTTCCGCCACTGAATATAAAAATAAAGTAAATAATTCTGACTTATTATCTCACAATTCAGATTTTTTTTTCTCACAATTGCGAGTTTATAAAGATGAGAAATAAAGTCAGAATTGCGAGATAAAAAGTCAGAATTGTGTGACATAAAAGTCGTAATTGCGAGTTATAAAGTCAGAGTTGCGAGATATAAAGTCGCAATTGCGAAATATAAAGTCAGAATTGTGAGATATAAAGTCAAAATTGCATGATATAAAGTCAGAATTGCGAGATATAAAGTCAGAATTGCGTGATATAAAGTCGCAATTGCGTGTTATAAAGTCAGAATTGTGTGATAAAAAAAACAGAATTGCGAGACATAAAGTCAGAATTGGGTGATATAAAGTCGCAATTGTGAGAAAAAAAAGACAGAAGTGCGACTTTTTATGTCACAATTCTGACTTTTTTTCTCACAATTGCGAGTTGACATCTCGCAATTCTGACTTTATAACACATAATTGCGAGTTTATATGTCGAAATTCTGACATCTTTTCTTAGAACTGTGAGGTGTAAACTCGCAATTGCGAGTAATCAGGCCAATTCTAAGGGGAAAAACTAACTTTTTCCCCCTTAGAATAGTTTAAATCTCACAATTCTGACTTTATATCATGCATTTCTGACTTTATAACACGCAATTGCAACTTTGTATCTAGCAATTCCGACTTTATATTTCGCAATTCTGACTTTATATCTAGCAATTGCGACTTTATATCAGGCAATTCTGACTTTGTCACGCAATTCTGACTTTATAACTCGCAATTCTGACTTTATATCTCGCAAATTCTGACTTTACATAACACAATTCGGACTTTCCATCTCACAATTCTGACTTTATATCTCGCAATTCTGACTTTCCATCTCGCAATTCTGACAAATAGTGTCAGAATTGCGAGAAGTAAACTCGCAATTGTGAGAAAAAAAGTCAGAATTGTGAGATAAAAAGTCGCAATTAACTTTTATATTTTTTAATTATATGGCGGAAACAAGCTTCCATAGTATACAGATAAGTAACTTGTGTGAAAAATACCGTTTTGTTTAGTTTTTTTTTACACGCGAAACATGAACTCGTTATATTACACACTGTAAACACAATGAAAGCTTCAAAAAACATGAAGAACAGGACTTTTAAGTAAACAAACTATATTTATAATTTTATTTCTTCAAACACTCATACAATAATAACGTTTTTTTTTTTTTTAATTGAAAAATGATTGCTTTGGCCACTCAACCTACTTTTATTTGGATTATTTGGAGAATGTTAAATCAACTGTAACTGCATTGAACTATTAGGGAATTTATTAGGGATAGTTATGGGATAAGGAAATGGCACAAACCAGACTTCACCATGCTGCACTCGTCACGTGATCTACCAGCGTCAGTTGAATCACATCCTTGAAAGGGACTTTGGTTGCCATTCACAAATCTTGCCATTCACAAATCCTCTCCCGTGGCCTCATGAAATACCATTGTATGCACACTTCAGAATCTTGCCGGAAGTAGAATGTCTTCCAGGTACTTTTTTGACGACTCTTTAATGAGTTCTGTGAATTCTAACATACTTTTTTTAGTATGGATGTGCGATTTCGGATGCAGTATCTATATAAGCACTACAGCTCATCGGGGACTGGCCACCTCTTCTTGCACGCACACTGGCAGAGTTTATTGAACTTAGATAGTATAGTTTCTATAGAGTAGATTGCCGCCATATTCATTATGCATGGCTCCTCTCTTACAGAGATGGTGATAGAAATTAATGTATTCATATTTGTATCAAAGTATGCGCTATCCTACTTTATTTTACAGGGTATTCTCATGCTGCAAGACTTCTTTGGCTCAGACCCTGATCAGAATTATCTGACGGATCTCTGCTGATTAATTTATGTGTTGTTGCTGCTCGGCAGAGACGTTTGGGCAAGGTTGAGAAAGGGTTGCTAATATGATGTGACAGTTTGGCAAAAGAAGAGGAGGGGAGGAGAGAAAGTGCGAGAAACCAGGAGAGTTTTCTCAAAGGTCAGGTTAAAAGTCAACTTTCTGCCACAAACTGCTTTTTTCCCCTAAATTATGGTTATTTCAATCTGTTATCTATTTAGTTTTCGTTTCTATGCATCTGTTTTTCTCATTCTCTTTTGTAATACAGTATCTTTTTTGTTTTGTTCTTCAGTTGTCCTTTCAAATAACAACCATAGATGTCACGAGAAGGCATGTCCACATCACTTTTTATTTTATCCACACCACTTTATAAAATAGTTTAGGGCAAGAATGTCTAATACAATGCAACAAACTGCCATTATTTCATGCGTGTTAAAATAAGTGTCAATCTGGCGCTGGAATTTGTCATTTCTTTTTTCTGAGTGATTGTTGATGATGTAATCTGTGGCAGAAAGCGACAAAGGCAATGTTCTTCCAGCACACACTCCAATCTATTGCTTTTAAACCCTGGTATCTGGATCAGAACTACTTGTACTCAACACAAAAATATTACCACTTTTTATGCCAAGGACCCCAAAATATGATGATTGGAACACATCTGCACTGACTTTATAGGCAACATTTTCTTTGGGAAAAAATTGCAAAAACAGAAATTATTGTATATAAAATATAATACTAATTACTTTATTTACAGCACCTTTAGAGCTTCTCGAAGAGCATTAAAAGCTAAAAATGCGAGGAAAATACAAAATAAATCAAAAATAGTACATTGGAGTATTAAAACATAAATCAACAATGCAACAATGAGAGAACTTAAAAAAAATAAATGTTTTCAAATATGTTTCAAATATGAGACTTCTTCATTAATTTCAACTAGAAGCTGTTTTCAACTGTGAGCAACAATATGGAAAGCTCTGTAACCCATTGAACATAACGTTTGATGGACAACCAACATACTATGCTGAAAAGAGCGAAGACTGGTTAGGATTATATGGTGTTAAAAGCTGAGATAAATACTCCAGAGCCCGTCTGTGAAGTACATGTGAGCGTAAGAACTTGAAAATCAACTCTGAATTTACCTGGTAGCCAGTGCAATGATTTGCCCAGAAGCGAATTGCAATAATCAATGTGAGGAAAAACAAAAACAAACAAATTAATATACTTTTTTGCAACTGAAACTGATAACATTGGACACAATTTTGCAATATCTTTAAAACATGAGGGTCAAATGTGAATGACAAATTCCTTAGATTCCTTAATTTCTTCTAAAAGTCAACTACAGACCCATCAATGATAAGAGGTGTTTGGCCAGCCTTGTGGAGCTGATGAGGAGAACCAATATTCATGACCTCAGTTTTATTACCGTTTAAACAAAGAAAACGATTAGCCATCCATGATTTTATCTCAGAAATATATTTAGTGAGCAATGAGACAACCTCACTTTGACCATGTTTACAATGAATATAGATCTGTGTCTCATCGGCATAAAAGTGATACTTAATATCTACAGTTTGTAAGAGTTGACCAAGTGGGAATAAGTATAGACTAAAAAGTAAGGGTCCTAAAATTGAGCCCTGAGGGATGCCAGTAGAAACTGATCCGATATCAGACCTATTTAAGCAACAAACTGTCTACATTTGGTCTAAACCAGTTTAAAAGAGTGAAAGAAATACCAAAAACTGTCTTTTTATGTAAAAGAGGATGATCCAACAGTGCAAAATGCACCACTAATGTAGGATAAAGATTAAGAAGGAGATCCAGGATCAGAGGCCAAAAGTTAGTCATTAGTAAGTAATTTAAACAGGCATTTCAGTGGCATGAAATTTTCAAAAACCAGACTGAAACTGCTATAAAAAGATTACGAACAGAAAGGTGATTACGCAACAACACCTTTTAAAATTGTTGCCAGAAGGGAAGATTTGAGTTAACCTACTGTATATATGAGACAAAAACTCATACAAGGGCATTTTTGCTCTGATATCTTGAATTTTGGAGGCATTGTAACTGCATTAGGCTATATCACGCAGCTGATGTTGACCTGCATCATGTTCATCACAAATCAAAATGTATATTTTATATTAAATGTAAGATGAACTACGTAGGTATGTTGCGAGACAGGTGGAATAAATGTGTTAAATTATTTTAACCAATATTATTCCATAACTAACTATTAAAATTATTTAAATGATTTAGATTTCATTATTACTGCATATAACTAATATGCATAAACTAAGCCTTCACCATTTTGTGATCTACACATCTGAGCACCCACCCAACACAACAGACCACACAACTTTTTAAAACAAAGTGATGGCCATGGAACGAGGCTTCAGTAATAAATGCTTTCAGTAAGCTTACAAAAAAAAAAAAAAAATCCCCAGCACACTTCCTCTGTTTTTCTCTAAAGGGAGCATGAACCAGGTGAGGCAGAGAGCCGCATTTAGACTGTATGGAGGCCACATCACTCTGTTACTAAGCAACTTGTCAAAAAAGCCTGAGTCACTGCCTCTCTCTGCAGTGCAATCTAGCAGACCAATCAAAGGTCAGGTCAAAGGTTGGCCCACCTTTTTTCAAAACACAATAGAGCACAATCACAAAACTAAGAACTTGTTCACTTCACCGCATTTAGACATCCAGATTGGACAGAACCAGTTAACCACGTTCAATTCTGGTTAAACCCCCAGTGATTTAATATGTGTTACATGTTAATAAAGCATTTATTAACACACTGAGTAACTATTCCTATATTTCTAAATAATATATATGAATGTACATTTAAATACTTTATTAATCATTTTAGCTTGCACTTTCTAAATGATCGTATGAACCAATGACAACTCCTAAATAACTGGTTTGTAAATAATGGTTTATTTAGAAATGATAAATTGATCAAAAAAGTATGAAAATACAATTATTAAACATTACAGATATGCTTATAAATCAAGAATAAAGCATTTATACCTGTACAACAATATACTATTAATGATTTGTAAATGAAGAGTTAACTATTTACTAATGCTTAACAAATTATGCATGCAGTTATTATAAAGTGTTAACAACAGGTTTAATGTTTTATATTTATTTGTAAATTTGAAAATTGATTACTGTTTTACTGTAATATTTCATCTATAATGTGTATATTTTTTTATATTAATGTGAACATTTTACATTCTATATTTTAAACTAAATTAAACTACTTTGTAAATATAATTTATTCATGTATGTATGTATGTATGTATGTATATATATATATATATATATATATATATATGAATAATTTATATATTTACATTTGTAAATATATAAATATGTATGTATATATATATATATATATTATATATTATTTTTTTTAATATTATATATAAATACATAATATATTATATATATATATATATATATATATATATATATGAAAAGTGATTCATTTAAAAATATATACTATTGTTAATTGATTCCTTCATTTTATTTGTAAGTGATTAAAACAGAAACATTTAGAAACCAAAATTGCATATTAATGAGTCTATGTGGTTAATGTCAATATTGTTAAAGTACATATGTTTGATAATTTCAGTACTGCATTAGGCAGGGGTGTCCAAAGCCTGACCCACGAGCAAATTATGGCCCGAGGATGAATTTCAAATTGCCCAGAGCTTGTCTATTAAATTATATTATATGTGGCCCACCACGCATAATTTACAAATTATGCAGTTATGTCCACATATATAAAATATAGGAGAGGTATCCGGCCCCCAGCTGTACACATCATCAAGTCTGGCCTCCGTTTTTTCTTTTTTTTTCTTTTTAAGGCTCACCACCTGATGCCCACTGTCAAAGCTGGCCCCTGAAGCAAAACCAGTTGAGTTCCACTGATCTAAGGTAAGACACTAATTCGGCCACTAATGCAACTAAATGTGTCATTAAGTGACTATTGGCCACTTTTGCCTAATTAAAGGGAACAGCATTCCAAAGGTTTGTTCCCTGGCAGATAATTCATGACATATAAATAATTCATCTCCACTAGTCCCTATGAGAATGCCAAGCTCTGCTATACTACAAATCTGTTGCTGTGAATAAACCACCTCCAACCATCTGTCGGATATCTCTTGATCCCCACACACACAAAAACACATACACCTGTGCTGTTGCCTGCAGGGCCGTCCAGAAGACCTAGTGCTTCTGTCCTTGACTGAGGGCAACATCAATGACTTACAGCTCTCCTAGTCATTTCTGAATGCAATAGATTAGACAGTATGAAGGATTGCGCAGCAGGAGCCATTTCCAACCGCACACTTCCTTATTTCAATGAAGTTAGCGATTCCATCCTTCACCTTCTCTCTCCGTTTCTTGCTCTCTTTCAGTCGCCCTCTCATTTAAAAAAAAAAAAAAATACTACAGCTGTGCTGAAGGGTAGGGAGAGATAGAGAGACATGGGAAACTTCATGCATAATGCATACATGTCCAGCCCAGCAATCACTATTCCTTACCTCCGGGATATATGAAGCACTCAGCTAAAATGGATTTCTTCTTTTGCAGAGGGGAGGGCAGGAATAAATAAGCATTTCAGATTTGAGCACATTTAAATATTACAATGAACGGAGAGTAACGGGCAGGGATGCATCCAAGAGAAAAGCTTGACACACTTCAGGCACTTTGTTCTCTATCACAGTAGGCCAGCCATGTACGCAAAATGTATTACTGCTCGCAAGAAGAGGGTCTTAAACTCTGATTTGTCACATACATTGTGGTGGGATATTTCATTGTTGTTAAACATAGCTAAGGGGAGGATTTGTAGTTGTGCCGTGTTGGGCTTTGAAATTGAAATAGAACAAAACAAGAACAAGCCACAACATGGTTGAACACCAGAATACTAGTCCGACCAGTGCTGTCATTTATAACACTGAGAAGAAAAAAAAAACAGCAAACATCTCTGAATGCTGGGTATTATTATCGCGTAATCTATCTCAAACATACATTGAGTCATTTTAGTTGGTTCTGTATGTAACTTTTTGACTGTACTAAAGCATAAAAATTAGTGCGGTCAAACGATTAAAATATTTAATCGCGATTAATCGCATTAATGTCATAGTTAACTCGCAATTAATCGCACATTTTTATCTATTCTAAATGTCTCTTGATTTCTTTTTGTCACATTATTTTTCTCCCATTTTAATGCTCTTATCTACATGGAAAAGTGGATCGGCTTGCTTTGTGCAACACTTTTTTTTTATTAAAAACAACATTGGCATACTGTGTTCAATTTTAAGTTCTCACGCAAATAATCTCTCACACAATGTAACACTGTCCATTAATAAAAGAGTGAAAGAAATACTGACAAGGTACTGATATTGACGAGGTGGCGGAGAATTCGCATCATCTGTGTGTGTGTGTGTGTGTGTGTGTGTGTGTGTGTGTGTGCTTGGCCATCATCAAGTGGTGTTTCAGACTGGACGTGCTGCGATGTTGATAGCTCAGTTCACAACGACAAAACACACTGATCACTTTGGTCTTGTCAATAGAACCATTTGGCAACTTTTTTTAAAGTAAACTTTGAATTCAGAATCTTATTGGCGTCCATTTCGCATCTCACGATCGTCATTCACTCAAAACGTAACGTTAACCTACTATTTGGCCGGCTCGCAGACCCAAACAAGTGTGTGCGGTGTCGTGCCTGTTTTGTTTCCGGTCTAGCTAGATCCGCTTGAGCTTTGGTCGATGAAGAAACAAAATGTCCTTGCATGACACAAGCCATTGAAATGACTGGGCAGCGCCGCGTCCTGTTGCAAAAGCATGTTGAAAAAAAGGACAAACTTTGCTAGGCCAAAAAGACTGTTAATCGCGCAATAAAAAAGTAACGCCGTTAAAATGATTTTCTGTTAACGCCGTTAATAACGCGTTTAACTGACAGCCCTAATAAAAATACCATAATATGTCTGCAGATAATTTGGATACATTCCATTGACATACTTGTTTCTCAAAAAAACTAGTTAACAGCCAGTTATTCTACTTTGAAATATGTGTCGGAATGTCCGTTTTTGTTTTGGTCTGTGTGATCCCGCCTACTGCCAATTCACCCAATAGTACCTCGACACCCTGTGTTGACAGCCGGCGGAAAATACAGAAAATTGTAGCCATGGAAGTCAGCAAACAATCTAGGTCAGAGATCACAGATTCTATCCGACCTGCAGCCCGTTCTCATCCCAAGGCGTCAACTAACTGACACTTTTGACCATGCGTCAACATCCGACACACATGGTACCCTTTAGCGTCAATATGAGACGCACCTCCTAGTGGTCTAACCCTAACCCTACCCCAGACCTAAACCTACCCATGTCATCTAACTGACGCTAAAGGTTGCCATGTGCGTCAGATTTAGACGCATGGTCAAAAGCGCCAGTTAGATGACTCCCTAGGATGAGCGTCATCAAACTGACTCTAAAGGTTGCCATGTGCGTCGGATTTAGACGCATGATCAAAAGTGTCAGTCAGATGACACCCTAGGATGAGAATGTGTTGGACCTAAAGAGCCTCAGAATCCATTTAAAAAGTTCTATGTCCAGAGGCACACTGGAACTCTGATAAATCAACTTAACTTACAGTGTAAAGGCGCGAGTCCACCAAAGCGTTTTTAGCTGGAAACATCATCAAGCTGTGGGCGCTTGAGAGCGTTTTGGTAGAGCGGCATTTTTTTTTTTTTTTTGTTGAGGCACTTTGTTTTCTATGATGAAGTGAGTGTACTAGCATCTAATTTCACAGATAGTTTGTTTTAGTGTTGTTTCTATAAAATGTCAATACAATGTAAAGTACTTGTCTGGCTCTTGTGTAAAATTATTTTGTTCCGTTATTGTGCTTGTTGTCATTTGTTGACGTTGTACAAGCAGAATGTGACGGTTGGTCGTATGGTTTTTGTCCCGCCACTCCTCCACTGCTTTGGACGGCTGGGTAAAAAGTGACAGTGATAAGCGCAGTGTTTTACCTAAAGTCGAACATTCTTAAACCCTTGGCGAATGGATAGAAAACGCAGAATGCTCAGCGCTTCTGGTGGTTTAAAAATGCGGCGCTCCCACTGAAAACAATTACAGCCAAATACGTCAGCCGCGTGAAAAAAACCAAAAACGCTTTGGTGGACACAGGTGGAAACATTTTCCAAAGCACTCAATCCTGTTGCGTGTTCTCAAACTGGCAACCAGCGTGAGCGGCGAGTCTGAGGAGGAGTGGGCGGGGATCCATTTCAACCACTAGTCATTTTTACATACTGCAACTTTAAGCCTTAGTTCCGTTCAAAATGGGCGATTTTTTTTGTTAAAACTGCATTTAAAGAAATGATACAGTGATGTTCCTATAGCTTAACTAGAGGATTAGAGGATTCCAAGCAAAAACACACAGTACAGATGAATATATTCTAAAAGGACAGTGTCTACAGTCCTTTATAATTCAGATATCATTTCTCTTTCCTGCTGAGATTATAGACATGACCGGCATAATTCTCTACTGCTTTGAAAGAGTGAAGAAAAAAAAAACATAACATACTGCAAATTCAGGCAAGTATGCCGGTGGCACAATCTGCAGCAATCAATGTGTATGCATAATGAAGTCTGTAGCTACAGCTGACCACGTGCCCACTGGTGAACCCTGACAGAGCTCAATATTGAGACATGTTTCATTCAATACTCATAGACAGAAGGTTTGGGCTGGCTGCAGCTGTGGAGAGATCCATCAGGGAAACCTCAAGAAAAGCAGCCGCCAAATGAAACATGTGGTGGGTGGAGGGATGGATGGATGGATGGAAATTGAGAAAGATATTTACAGCCATCTCCAGCTGTCTAGTAAAGCTCATTCCACAGTCTTCCTCCAACCATTTTTGCTCTATAATGCTGTAATCCCTTCTGAAAAGACCAGCATGCTGTTCATGCTGGTTTGGTGCTGGTCTAGTTGGTTAAACATAGCGGTGCTTTTCCCCATATAACCTAGCAAGTAAGGCTGGCCAACAACACTGAAAAAAGTGACTGGCTTTATTATAAGTAAAACATATTATTTAACATCACTGAATCAATCTAAATACATATATACACAAAAAAAAATTAATGGGTTAAAGGGGGGGTTGACTGCATGATTGTGTTTATGGGGTGCAATATAACATGTATTCGTGGTTTTTCTTTTTTAAAAGAAAGAGGCGTTGAGCAATTGTAAACACACAGTGAACAATAATGTAGTAGGTTTTACCGTATTAGTTCAAGCCTGTGTCGGATTCTGAAAATGCGGATGATCAAGCCAATTGATTAGAGCCATCTGTGCAAGTACAACTTGAGCAGAATGTGTCACAGTGGTAAGTAGTCTTTGTAAAGACTCTTCTGTAAAATGCACTGTGCACATTTTGGGTTGTACTGCTCAGGAACAGCTTTAGGGATAAATATTAACATCTGATTCCTAATTTCATTCATTTTCAGAGGGCCAAACAAAGCGGGTTTGAGATCGCTATAAATATTTGCTTTCCTGTTTACTCTTAACTCCGATAGAGACATTGGGTGGCACTTTGACATGATGAGTCACAATAAAAAAGTGCCTGTACTTGAAATTCTACTGAGAAATGAATGAACTTGGTTCAAACTTCTGATGAACAGCACAACCGTTCATCTTTAGTGGGCTTGTCACCACAGCGTCCTCTGACACTGACATACTGATTCACTCTCTCTATCACTTGCCCACTGAAGATAGGCTAAAAAAATAGGTACCATCTATAACCATGTCCTGAAGTGTCACTTCCTGTTTAGAAGGAGTGACAGGAAGTGGGGCTGAACTATGGTTCTATGAAGCGGAGAAAATCTAAACATTCATGACATTGTACATAGAAAAACACTAAAAAATCCTTTTAATTGCATAAAAAAGGATAAGTTTTGAAACGTAATATGAAATTCTCACCATATGGTGTGACAAGGAGAAAAGTTTTTTTTTTAAAAAAAGAAGTATTTCCATACTTTAAGATTAATACATATGCAAATCCATCTGTGCTGGTCATTGGGAAGTGCCTCTCTGCTGGGGTAGATCAGAGGTTGTCTGAGGGAACAGGCTGATATCCATACCTGACAGGACAGGACTGATATTGGACAGATGCTACTGTATATTTATGACCACTTTCCCCAAACTCAGAAGGTTGAACAGGAACACACACACACACGCACACACACTTGAGGACTTTCCATTGACTTCTATTGTGCTTAGCTAAAGATAATTTTAAACACCCTAAATCTCCAACAAGTATTTTTAGATTTTCATTCAGACATTGATTTCAGACTATCTTTATCGATAAAGAGAGTGTGTTTACAGATCCTAGACCACAGATGGGAAGTCCCTACTTTGAAAAGTCATATGGATGGAAGTCAACAGAAAGAAAAGTGTGACCAGACTTTCACTATGTGATTTTGTTTTGACATTTGAATATTTCTTCTCTCTTTTGTCAGGACATTTTTAACACAAATGCAAAATCAAGAGCAAAGTAAGAGCATGTGATGCTCAAACATGTGTGATGGGAAATGTAGTGAGGTATAAATGTATTTTTCTCCCCCATTTTATAATTTTAAACAATTAAAGCAATTATTGGGTGTCCTGATTTAATAAAAATCAAGAATAAATAGTACATTTTACATTATTTTGAATGTCACCATGTCAATTTAATTAATGGGCTATATGCACGCATATGTTCTGCATTTGACGCAAGGATGCTCGTCCATTTACCTGCACCGCCGTGCAGAGAGCCCATTTATTCAGCAAAGATGTTTTAAGACTTGATATTTGACTTTTAGCTTCATGCTTCGTTGAACTTAATGTTATGTGATCTGCAGATTTATACCAGACCTCTACTTAATTCTTGATTTATATGTAGTTTGATAAATGTGTTGAGTTTTCAGACAACCATGAAAGTCTGGGAAAGCTTCTCACTGATATAATTATAATTCAGACATACTGTAACTTGAAAGCAACATATTTAAACTACACGTTTAAATAAATTAATGCTTTTATCAAGGTAGAATGCATTAAATTGTTCAAAAGTGATAGTCAAGACACTTGAAAATTATACTTTTGAATATTTTTTTTTCATTAAAACAGAAGAAACATAGCACAACTGTTTTAAACATTGATGATAAGAAGAAGAAATGTTTCTAGAGCAGCAATTTAGCATATTAGAATGATTTCTGAAGGATCGTCTGATACTGAAAATCACATAAATAAATTACATTTTAAAATATATTCAAATAGACAACCACTATTTTAAATTGTAATACTATTTTTCAATATTACTGTTTTAGTAACTGCATTTGTGATCAAATAAATGTAGCTTTGGTAACTTAAAAAATAAATAAATAAATATATATATATATATATATTAGTGCTGGGCAACGATTAATTTTTTTAATCGCGATTAATCGCATGAATTTCTTGCGATTAATCGCGATTAATCGCATTGTTACGCGGGAAATTGAATAATGAATTCTAAAGTAATGTATTGCACACTTTTGATTTAAATGTACTGCTATATTTATAAAAGTGCAATAATATGTGGTTTGCAAAAACTTTAAACAAATGAGGTGCTTGCAGAATTCTCTTTTACACAGTAGCAATAAAATATTTATTGTAAATCTCAACTTAAACATTATTGTAATCAAATCAAATATTAAAACAAAGCTATTTGGCACAGGGGATTACCTTTTATCTAGTTAAAACGAGTCCAGTTTTCTTTTTCTGAACAGGTATCAACAGGTATCTTTTATCAGGGAGCAGCAGAAACAGTCAGTATAGTCAGAGGTCATGCTACTACAGATATAAGTCGACTAACGTTACTTCTCTGATAGTAGGCTAGCTTAGGTTTGGTCATGCCATGGTTTCCCACTTACACTAAGATTAGGCTAGGCTACATTAAACAGAGGTAAAGCCCAATATAATTATGCATCGAACTTGCGCCGTAGGCTGTGTGTAGCGCGCGTACCCTGACGTGCACCTCTCCAAAAATGTAACAACGCGTCAATACGCGTACCTCAAGCGCTGTGATTGCTAGAATCGCTCCCCGGGTTTCACATGCTCCCATAATTGCGCGTCAATGCGGACAATGAGGCAGAAGTATGAATGAAAACCAACGTAGAGGTTCCGGGTGCATTCCTGTGAAACTGTTGCGGTCAAGCTCGCCTCACGCACGCGCCCGCCCGTTGCCGACGTTGAATTGTCTAACTTTTTGTAAACGACGCGCAGCCAGCACAAATCATTGGACGAGACACTGATCCTCGGTTCGCTGTTTGTGAGTTTCGAGAATCTAAATAGTTATCAGGACATCAACAGAAGGGAATTCACATGGCAGAGCACCCCCGCTAAACTAAACGCCGGCCTATCAGGTAAAGTTATGTATAATTTTAATTTAAGTTAAAAAGGCTACAGCTGCGTAGCGCACAGAAGCCGTTGGTTTCTTTCCGCACCTGTCATTCACTCGTCTCGCGGAGCGCTGTCTCCCTTTCTATTCACCTGAGAACCTGCAGCCTCTCTCCACTGCTTGTTTGGGTGGGTTATTTGCTGGCTGACCAACATCCCACCCCTCCTGTGATCCATGGTTTGACTGTAGGCCTGTTATTCAGAGCCAGTGAGCAACGGATTTTAAAAAATATATATATAAAAAAACTGCGTTAACGTGCGTTAAAAAAATTATCGGCATTAATTAATTAATGCGTTAACGCGATAACGCGTTAACTTGCCCAGCCCTAATATATATATATATATATATTACTGACCCCAACACATTTCAACAGTGTATGCAGTGATGCATTCCAGACTGCATGAGAAAAATTCATCAGACCTTTTAGCTATCCATCTAAACACACTCAAAGACAAAAACGAGATGCAAAAATCTGATCCAGCAATATCCTTGAACACATCACAGACACGCACCAAAACAAATGCGCTGCGAATGCAAACTTCTTATTTGTGAATTTTGCCATGTCAGCATCTCTGAAGTGAAGGCTAATCTCTATGTAGCGCGCATTCATACTCTCAAGCCGAAGCTCCTCAGTGCTAAAACGCTCTTCTTGGCCTCTCTTGCAGCATGTACTCGAGTGTCAACTCCACTTAGGCTGACAGAGGCAAGAGATAAAAGGAAAAAGGAATTGCTTTTCCCTGCCATACTTTTCAAATGAAAAGCGTAGAACAGGCATTTTGTGGAGATGGCAATAAAAAGAAGACACCGGTATATAGATCCTCCCTCAATTGGTTTAGAGTGAAACCTCTGGCAGTGATTTGGAAGAACATGAAGTTTGATAGGATAAGTTTTATTAGCTCATATCGGTGCGTATTGCGGCTTCTCCGGCGGGAAAATATATGTGCGTCTGTGTGCCAGAGCGAGGATAAGAAAGAAGATGACAAAAAGAGACACTAAGGGAGCGTTAAAAATGACTCCACAGAGGCGGAATCGTGTTTGCGGCTGCGACGTGGCGTCCTGAAGATGGAGAATGGGGCGGCACTGGAGAGAGAGGAGGTGGTTCGGGAGTAAACAGGTTACCTCAGAGGTAATAGAGAGCTGAAGAATGAGCTTGATTTGCTCTATGACTCCTCTGACAGACCAATCCCATCAACCTCTGCACCGCTGACAGCATCGAGCCCCGAGGGCAGTTTACCTACTTGTACAAGCCTCAGTCAGAGAGTATTAGCAAAATAAAGCTCCAGCGCTAACGGCACCAGGTATTTCTGGGGGCCAATGCGGTTAGGCTTTTGATATAAGCGTTTGTGAGTACAGAAAATCCCCAGTTCTAGTTATGTTCTGGGTTTTGTGTTACTGTTTGAGAGACGGTTGTCTTTTGTATTGTCACTGTGGGTAAGAGTGACAGAACGCTGTGTGTCTAGTGAGTCGAGCCTGTAGCTACCTGATAAACAAAGCAAACAGTTCTGGACCGGCTTAATGGAGAGTCAACACACAACACACACATACAAACACCGACACACACGCACACACTGGATTAGACCTGCCAGATAAAGAAGAAACAATCTGCTGTCGACTAAAGCTTCCCTTTGGCCCGATGCTAACGTGTAAACACTCTCGCTCATGCAGATAGGAATGCTGGGATGTGAGCTGAATTCGCAAAAGGGTTTGTTATGCTAACTAAAAAAATAAAAACTGAATATGTTTGAGTTTAAAGGCCATATTTACCATGCTGATACAATTAGCAGGATGGAAATGTGAAGCTAGTTAGCCATTGCTTGGTGAGGGATTGAGAATTAGCGTTATCATCACCAAGACAAACTAATACCACAAAGCATAACTACATTTATCTAGGATTCACTAATGTGTATGCTGCTGTTTTCTCACCAAAAAGATGTCTCTTCCTGGTTGATGTCATTAAGGAACTGGCTTTTGTTTGTTAAAGGGAAATTACACAAGATAGAATAGATTGTAATATTGAGGACACAATAATCAATTTAAAAAGTATGAATTGATTACATGTCAAAAGTACAGTCAACATTTGAAGTGGATCAAAAAAACGTCATCAAAGTTGTCCTAAAACAAGAACGGGTATTGTTCAAAATTAATGTATAACTTTGATGAAAGGTTTTGATCCACTTCAAATGTTGACTACTGTACACTCACCTAAAGGATTATTAGGACAATTTCTGCAATTATCTAATCAACCAATCACATGGCAGTTGCCTCAATGCATTTAGGGGTATGGTCCTGGTCAAGGCAATCTCCTGAACTCCAAACTGAATGTCAGGATGGGAAAGAAAGGTGATTTAAGCAATTTTGAGTGTGGCATGGTTGTTGGTGCCAGACAGGTTGGTCTGAGTATTTCACAGTCTGCTCAGTTACTCGGATTTTTACGCACATCCATGTATATGGTTTAAAAAGAATGGTGTGAAAAGGGAAAAAAACGTCCAGTATGCGACAGTCCTGTGGGCGAATATGCCTTGTTGATGCTAGAAGTCAGAGGAGAATGGGCCGACTGATTCAAGCTGATAGAAGAGCAACTTTGACTGAAATAACCACTCGTTACAACCGAGGTATGCAGCAAAGCATTTGCAAAGCCACAACACGCACAACCTTGAGGCGGATGGGCTACAACAGCAGAAGACCCCACCGGGTACCACTCATCTCCACCACAAATAGGAAAAAGAGGCTACAATTTGCAAGAGTTCACCAAAAGACAGGATAAAATGACAGGAAATGCAGACAAAAATGTTGCCTGGTCTGATGAGTCTCGATTTCTGTTGAGACATTCAGACGGTAGAGTCAGATTTTGGCGTAGACAAAATGAGAATATGGATCCATCATGCCTTGTTACCACTGTGCAGGCTGGTGGTGGTGGTGTAATGGTGTGGGGGATGTTTTCTTGGCACACTTTAGGCCCTTTAGTGCCAATTGGACATCGAAACCACGGCCTACCTGAGCATTATTTATGACCATGTCCATCCCTTTATGGCCACCATGTACCCATCCTCTAATGGCTACTTCCAGCAGGATAATGCACCATGTCACAAAGCTCAAATCATTTCAAATTTGTGTCTTGAACATGTCAATGAGTTCACTGTACTAAAATCACCAGATCTCAACCCAATAGAGCATCTTTGGGATGTGGTGGAACAGGAGCTTTGTGCCCTGGATGTGCATCACACAAATCTCCATCAACTGCAAGATGCTATCCTATCCAAAAAAAAAAAAAAAAAAATCACCAGTCATATTGTACTGTCCATTTCAGCCAGAACTTTCTATTTCTGTATGCAATATGCATCATACAATCAGTGCAGACAAAACACACAAAAAGACCCACAACTGAACACATCCATGAAGGATAAAAAGAGGTTAAAGCTCACATCAAATAAAAGGCATTCACCAGACCACACTGGGGAAGTTCCCGTTTCACCTTGTGTGCTCTTTACCCTTACAAGGCCATAATATACGACCCCCTATAATCTAGATATATTAATCTGTCTAACTCAATCATCAATACCGGCTCAACATGCCTGCTAAAGCTTCTCTCTTACCCTCAAACACCAGAGAGCAGTGAATGGACCATTTGCAGGCGTCATCATGCATTAGTAGATTCCTATGCTGTGGAATCCAGCCAATCAATATGCAATTAATAAGCCATATATGTGGGCAGCCAGGCCTGGCCCGAGGTGGCCTTCCTCCATACGGAAGTTCTGCTTAAACACTGTGGCATATTACTATTGATATTTCTAATTTGCCTAATGACATTTGCAATATAGGATAAGGCAGTGCAGATATTGTTTAAACGGTGGCAGGACACCAAGAGTGGATGGTGGCATGCTTTGTATTTCGTTCCCTCCCTCTCTGGTCTCTTGCATGGGTGTTACTATCCTAATTACTCCCCAGACTTACACCCTTCAGTTAAGGACACTCTTCTGCGCTACGCTCTCTCTTTCTCTCTCTCCTTCTGCATCTACTCGCTCTAATTAGCCAGCGTGATCCATCCTCCTACTCTCTTAATTAACATTCTGCTCCAGCGTGGAGGTCCTGGCCGTGGGCTCTTCAGTACCGCAGTATCAGGCCTGTCCAACAGTGCTGCTGCTCTGCTAAGAGTATTAAACGTCCTACTGGAGGTCTCGTTTATTTCTGCTGGGAATCAGCAGAATTTACTCCAGGAGTACAATACAATTATACCATCCATTGGGGTACACATGCTGATTTAGATTAATAAGCAGGAAGTTATCAAGCAATATGTATGGCATAAAATCATTCTCTTAGTCAGAATTTTTGTCTTGTCACTTAAACATCCTTGAAACTAGATTTATTTGAGAAGCCAACTTGATCTCATGAGTATGCATTTGTATGCGTAAAGTGTGGATCTACCACACGTAAAATCACTTGCATAGACCAATTCTCAATTATGGTCCCAATTCTCACTATAAACTAACTTTTAACTATGACTTTTTCTTTAAGAGGCTACATGCGATTTCCTGAAATTTAAACTTGTGACTGACACCTGTAGGCAACAAACAGAACTGCTCTTCCTTTCTCGTACGAGCACACTTAACAAGTCATCTGGAGCAAGGAGGTCAACATTATGTTTACAGAGGTAAGGCCAGTTAAATATATATATTGTTTGAGATAAGAGTTCTGTTTGCGAGTGTAGGCTACTTGCTGACTAGCAGTTGTGGGCTGGCAGAGTGATCTGACTGAGGGTTTTCACCGACGTCACGTTCTGGGCGGTAACCCGGATGAGCGGCCATTATGGAGGCACTCGGATGTAAACAGCATCGACTGCGCTGTTAATGTACAACTGAACTCATTGTTACAAAAAAAATCCGTGGTAGATGCGAACTCATATAGAGAAGGACCTTATTAATTTGCATAAAGATGGGCCCCCTGGATGCTTAGTTTGCGGAATATACGTAACATGAACGCGCTTAACGTCACATCTGCAGACAGCGCGGGAAAATTCGGACACGACAGAAAATAAGAAAAATAGGATACAGGCTTATAGGTGCACCCACTGTGAGCCGACAAGGTGTCAGTATGCTCATCCGGAGATGTTTGAGTCATAAATGGTAAAATAAAAAGGCTATTGTTATGTTTATTTTTGGGAAAAAGCTGCATATAGCCTCTTTAATAAACTCCTAATTACTGACTATTAATGGTTAATTAAGGTAGTTGTTAAGTTTAGGTTTTGCATAGGATTAAGGGATGTAATATGGTCATGGAGAATTAGCCATTATTGTGTGCTTCAATTAAACATCCAATATCCTAGTAATATGCATACTAATGCAACTAGCCAGTAGTGAGAATTTGACCCTAATATTATATTTTTATTGGAAAACAAGACATTACACTGATCACTATGATTTTTAAAAATTCTTTTAGTGCACATGTGCACATTTGGAGGTGTTATAAGAGCAAACTTGTGAAAGCTGGGCTTCGGCTGACCCTAATCTTTATATTATATCTACAGCTTTGCATGGAAAACCAGTTGGAACATAAATTAAGTGGCTCCATCTGTGTCTGTATAATGAGGAACCAGAACATTAGCGGATGATGATTCTATAGACTCAGGTTGGCTGGCTCGACTAAAGAAAATTTGAAATGAGACAAACTGAAAATTTAGACTGACAGAATATCAAACACACACTGCATGTTACCCCTATAGTCAAAAGACTTGATAATTTAGCCGTAAATGAGCAGAGATGAAACCCTGAGTCAGCAGACGGTGCGAAGCAAAAGCATGATGAGACAAGACTGCTGACTGTGTTCTCATTAAATAAACGTCCTTGAATACAAGGCCTGCAGTTAGATGAAAGGAAGTGAATTTTCAATGTTGAACACTGACAGGTAAATATAGTGGTTGTATGATTAATATTATCATGTTTGTCATGATTTCTGAATGACCAATTTTTGCAGAAATTAAGGTTAAGATGGAGATTTGATTCACAATTAAATCACACTTTTAATGAAACCCAACACACAAACATGAATTGTCTAGAGACTTGAGAACAAAACAAGTCTTTGGATCTACAAGTATTCTCACATTGAGTGGCCATTTACAGGAAGAAAAGTATAAAATATGAATGTTTATTTATTTATTTTTAGATGAAGGGTCCCTTCCTTAATTGCCAACGTAGAGGATAATAAATCAACTATTCGTTTTTTTTAAAATGCATGGTATTAAAGATTTAAATTCACTTTTGATTCCATAATTACACGGATGGACGGAACAGTCAACATTTGACATCTGTATAACAGCAACATCATTAGACTGCATGTTTCTAATGCTTGCCGATCCAATCTTAACAGTCTGATATGCTCACCTTAGTGCCCAACGCTCTCTCCATAGCAGTAGTTTGGTTTCTTGTCATTTTAAGCAAGTCACAGAGTCACCCACTGTACCTTCTAGGCAGGAGAGTGAACCCTCCCACCAGTCTGCCTGTCACATTTCACTCATCATAGACAAATTACCCAGACATCTACTGCTTTACCACGCTCCCATCACAACACATCTGTGCCTTCTGCTCCCACACAATGGCACGAATGAACCAGCCTCAGCATATGCCAGAAAGATCTTCTCCACTAATAGAACTATTGTCTTTTTACTGGAACAAATCTGCGCCTTGAGTATTATCCATTTTCCTTCCATTACACTCATTGAAACATCCTGCAATTGAACGACAAGATTCAGAAGCAAATATTTTTGACTAGTATTGAAGCTTAACATGTACAACATTTAACTTTAAAGAACATAAATTATATTCACGAAATCTCACATGCAGCCTTGCAATGGCCATTTATCAGATTCCTGCCGACCAATGGACGTGTACTTCTGAGAAATTCACAGTCAATGCCTCCACTTTGGAATTCTATGAACATTCCTCCCTAGTGTTTTAACATCATATTTCTGCCACAGAGCTCTTCTGCAACCATAGAATTGCTGTGTCACGTGTCATTGATTTAGTGTGAGCATTTAAAGAACATGGTGCCCAACGCAGGGTCAGCGTTCATTGCAGCATGGAGCCAAGGTGTAAATACGTCACATCACTGGCCCGACAGACTCGGTCACCGTCTGATAGGCTTAGAGGTGAAGCAATCCATTATTTTGAGCTGTCAATAATTTGCGTGAGGGAATTGGTCCGGGGGATGATAGCTCGAAGGGAAGGGGGGTTTTGAGCTGGTTTGATTTCCTCCAGGGCAAGGTTGCAAAGGCAGCACACAATTCAGGCAAAGCACAAGATCTTGATTTAAGATGACCAGTCAATGTGGATCCAAGGCTCAGAAGGAGCGGTCTGAATCATTACTTGGCAGGACGGCGAACAATTTGCTGCAGTCTCTCCCCACTCCTCTTTTTCTCTCACATCTGCCTTTTTCTTTGTCCCATCTTTTTTATTTGAAAATGCCTTTTCAGTTAATTGTTTTTGCTAATTCATTTGTGCTTTTACTGCGATCCATCCATTCAAATAACATAAATTCTGATATTAAAAATTATTTTGGGAGGCGGAATTAAGGGTTGTGAATTCACTCTGAAATGCATGCTCTAATAACATTGTTTATTTTCATGAGCTGTATGTGTGTGCTGGAATTATGAAAATAATTTAAACCCAACCATTGAAAAGTTTATGACCAAAAAAAAAATATTTAAAAACACTTTACAGTAAGGTTAATTTGTTAACATTAGTTAATGTGTTCACGAACATGAACTAACATGAACAATCCACTTGTTACAGTATTTGTTCATCTTTGTTATCGATAGTCAATAATAATACAGCTGTTCATTGTTAGTTCACAGTGTATTAACTAACAAGATTTTAATAGAGTATTAGTAAATGTTGAAATGAACATTAACAAAGAGTAATAAATGCTTTATATACGTGTAGTTTATTATTAGTTCATGTTAAATAATGTAGTTGTTAACTACTGTAACTAACAAACCTTATTGTAAAGTGTTACCGATTTTCTGTTTTGTTTTTGAAAGATGTCTCTTTTGCTCACCAAGGCTGTCAAAAATACAGTAAAATAAGAGGGAAAATGTGAAATATTATTGCAAACTGCCTTTGTCTTTTAATACAAAAACTGCATTCTTTGCTCCAGTCTTCAATTCCACATGATCCTCCAGAAATAATTCTAATATTCTGATTTGGAGCTTATTATTATTCTTGAAAACTGTTGCGCTGTTTTTTTATTTCGTTTTTTTTTTGTTGTTGTTTTTTTGTGAAAACTGTAATACTTTTTTCAAGATTCTTGGATGAAGATAAAGTTAAAAAGAACAGCATTTTATTTGAAATAAAATTGAAATGTAAAAATGCAATGTATTTGGATTATAAAACAACATATAACTTACATGGATTTTCAAGAAACATAACAAACACTCACACACACAAACACATTTGTCCTGGAGAAAAGGGGTTAAACTCCCTCAATCGGTTGTGTCATCCTGTCACAGCAATAATTTTCTTAATAACACTGATTTCGCCAGCTCGCATTTCAAACCTCAAATTACAAAACAAATTGCCTCTCCGCCAAGAGGGGTTTGATATTTCTGGAATAGAACTATTTGTCTTATTAGGGTTTTGCGACTGAACAACTCTTTTTAATCAAATGAGCACAGCTGCACAGAATCATACCAAGCAGCGTGAACTGAAGGAAAAACAAATCGCTGAAAATAGCATGACACTTTTACATTTAGCGTCAACAGGATGCAATGCTGAAAAGAACATTGCGAGAAGTGTCGCCTGGTGATTGCTCTGTAAACATACTGTATATGTGACAGGCATGATTTTGAGAGAAAAGAGAATGAATCGTGTTTTCTTGGCTTTCAAAACAAGTAGTCTGACAGCTCAGCATGCTCTCCAAGCTTCCCCAGGCCTGAAGGCACACTCATTGAAACAGCACTCGTTAGCATCACGCATCAAGCACTCACTGGTGGCAAGAAGTTTTCTCTTCAAACTCAACAAACTAACTCCAAAGCTGAGGAACGCTGCTCCAGCACCTTGTCTATCAGATTAACTGCAAAATAGACTAATAGGAGAAGAGATGGAGGACTAGAGATATATAAATCTGTCAACAATGAATCACAGAGTAAGGCTATTTGGAACAGATTCATTTACAGGTTGATTCGAGTCAGAACTAACACTGATCACGTAGAACAAGTGGGATCAATGATGTAATGTTCATCTATTAATTCATTTAATAATATTCTATTAATTCATGCAAATAATATAGCACATTTTTGAACACACCAACATTATATGGACAAAAGTATTTATTTATTCCAAGTACAAGATCACCAAGTACAATACCAAACTCACAAACGTTCTGTGGAGTCATGAATCACACTTTTTTTTTTATTTGGCAGGTTAAGGATGAGTCTGGGTTTGGCAGAATCCAGGAGAATGTTATCTGCCTGACTGCATTGTTTTCAAGTTTTCAAGTTTTCAAGTTTTGTGGACAAGAGATAATGGTATGGGTCTGCTTTTCAGGTGTTTCCTTTACAGAGAAAGAAAATCTTCAACTTCAGCATACCCAGACATTTTGAATAAGGCTAAGTTTCCAACATTTTCTGAAGAGTTTGGGGAAAGACCTTTTTTATTCCAGCATGACTGTGCCCCAGTGCACAAAGCAAGGTCCATAAACACATAGTTGGGTGAGTTTGGTGTGGAAGAACCAGACTGGATTCAACCCCAGGCCTTCTCATCCAACATCAGTGCCTGACCACACAAATGGGGGGGGGGATGGGGTAAGACCATGGAGGGCTTTGAATGTGATGAGAAGCACCTTGTAATGTATATTGAAACGAACAGGTATTCAACGTAGTCTGACTAAAACAGAAGTAATGTGGGAGGATTTCTTGGTATGTGTGAGGACCCTGGCAGTGGAGTTATGGATATATTGGTGTTTAGCTTGTTTAGTGTTGTGGTGGGTGAGCTGAAAAAGAGAGAATTACAATAGTCTAGATGGGAAGTAATGAAAGCCTAAACTAGGGTCTCAGCATCATTGATATTTCAGAAAGGAGGTAAATGAGCAAAATTCTGGAGGTAGAATAAGGCAGATTTAGTATGTGATGTGATATGAGAAGAATGGGGTGATATGGGGTGTGATATGGGGTGGTGATGTAGGGCCCTATGTTTTATTTTTTTCCCAAATTCCTTTTTATTTTTTCCCAAATTCCATTTTTTTCCGTTTTAATTTTTTATGATTATTTATTTATTTCAAGGTTTCTTAACATGGTCCACAAGTTTCCGTTTTCATTTTTGGGAATTAGTTTTTTTTTTACCCTAGACTGTTATCTTAGTCGTAAAAAGAGTGTGCTTTTAAAGTTAATGATTAAAGTTATTAAAAAAATACAAATAAAAATACAAATACAAATCAATGACCTTAAATTTATTGAGGTAATACAGACATTTACTCAGTAGCCTTTTCAGGACAATTACTGCATGATGCAACATAACACTGTACTGAATGTAGCTGAAATGACGGGTTGGGGGGTTTGCGTCACCCAGATTTGCTTCCCCCGGTCTGCATTTTCACTACACATACGTTCTTCTCCCACACAAAAACAGAATTTCAAACAAAATATGTAAAATTCCATGAAATTCCACGTCAACACTAGATTCCACGTTAATTGGCCAATTCCGCAATTCTGTCCACGATTCCATGATTGCGGAAATCATAGGGCCCTAGTGATGGCGCAGTTGATGGCGACACATGTCTTTGGTGTGAGAGACCCGGGTTCGAATCCACTGTGAGACACCAATGTGTCCCTGAGCAAGACACTTAACCCCTAGTTGCTCCAGAGGCGTGCGACCTCTGACATATATAGCAGTTGTAAGTCGCTTCGGATAAAAGTGTCAGCTAAATGAATAAATGTAAATGTAAGAAAAAGAGAGGGAAGAACTGAAAATTATAAGCAGGTTTTTAACAGTGGTGGAAGGTCAAACAAGGAAACCTCTACTGGACGAATGGGCAAAAAGGTCCACAGAAACACTCCAAACTCTTGTGGAAAGCTTCCCAGAGGAGTGGAAGCTGTTATCTACAAAGGGGAGACCAACTCCATATTAATGTCTATGTATTTACAATGCAATGTCATTAAACTCATTACAGATGTTTCCTTTTCTTCAGTGTTGACAGTCTTATTGGTCATTGACCCGCTGACGTTTGGAGACAGTGGGTAATAATAGCTCTTTCCCCATAACCATTGCTGGAGATAAGTTAGTGCTCTCCGTGATGTTGAAGCCATTCTCACTCCAAACAGGGAGATATGAATTTAAAAATAGAGGTTATATTGTTGTGTAGTCCCGCTGAGACTGGCATTGCTCTGTAATCTCTTTAATCCTTCTTTATGAGTTTCGTGTGAAAACACTACCCCCTTCGCTCAGCATGAAATCATCATACAATGCTGATTCCTCGCACCTTGTCATTTCTCCTCTTGATGGTTATGGGTCTCCAACTGCAAATGTTGAATCCAAAACAAGCTAATCTTCCAGCAATCCCTCCCTCTCTGCCTTCCCACCCAGCAGAGAACTTCATTTAGCTTGATATTCCATTGCGGCTTATCCAATGTCAATAGTTACATCAGGGCAATAACTAGATGACATGGAGAGAAGCTGCAGGGAGAGAAAAAGAGTGAACAAGTGTGTGTGTGAATAAAAAGCAGCACCATGCTCTCCCTAGTAGTAATGCCTTTAAGTATGCCTTTAAGTTTATGCTCTCGTTCAGTGGCGGAGAAGAGGTTGATGGGATTACTTGGGAGACTGCAGTGGATTAACACTGGAGAAAGTCTGAGGGGAAGCCGACAAACACCTGGCCCTCACATCTCATCAAAAAAAAAAAAAAAAAAAACTGCACTAATTACCATGGAGATGCTCATAAAACCTGAAGACATTTCACAAAGTCTCTCAATGGAAATGTTGATGATTTGTCTTCATTACACAATAGTCTTTGGCTACGTCAATTTAAGGAGTTGTAAAGTGCTTAGAACGAGACTTATTGACTGAAAACGAAATCTGAAAAACATCTGACACAAGGTAATTGAAAGTTTCTGAAGCCACTGATTATCGATTATGAGTTCATTTACATCAGTTCATCTCAGGCTGGCATATAATGGATAATGAAAAGCTGAAGAAACATCTTTTCCAAAAAAAAAACAACTTCCATTTGATAAAAACTTCATAAAACAGTTTTAAATGAGTAATGAAGGTAGAACAGCGATAATCTGGGATCCCGGGTGATCTTTGACAAGTTGTGAGTTATGGAAATTAAAGCCTGGAACACACCAAGAAGACGCCAACGAACTAGCGCTGATGAAAGCCAACTGTGTTATCGCCTCTCGTCGAGGTAAAAAAGCTGCACTTGAACACACCAAGAGAACTACAGGCGACCGTCAGCTATAATGTGCATTCTGCGCATAATGAGACAACTGTCTATTTCTGCAGATATATTAGTCTATATTCGTCATTCAAAAAGGAAAACCGACACTGCGGCTGCAGACACACATAACGTAAACAAAGCAGCGCGTGCTTACCTTTTTGAATATCAATCCTGCTAAACACTTTCTTTATTCCACTCCACTCATGTTAATATTGAAATATTCGCCAAGGAACACTTAGGTAAGAAGACGTAACAGCCTTCTATCTTTACCGTTTTGACTTCTTTGCTTGCTGTTTTGCTTTTATTCTCATGCAGTGACTCTTTTACTAAGCTGAACAGCTAATCAGAGTTCTCTCTTTCCCCAAACGGCCCGACGCCGATTCAACATGTCGAATCGGGCGAAATAAAGCCGACGAGGACTATTTTTAGCCAATGGCACGGAACCGTGCATATCACACCGAGGAAACGCACAAAATCTGCCAGACGGCCAACAGTCGGCTTGGTGTGTTCCGGGCTTAAGACTTTTATACAGTGCATATATAAAACAGCCTCATTCTCATCTACTTTAAATGCAATATAGCGTCTCGTCTGACTAAGGTCTATGCGAAATGTGACCACATTTCTACAGCATTAGCAGTTAAGTATAAATGAACAAGTGAAAAATATATGCCAACTACAGTTACACAAGGTACACTTGTATAATTTAAGACAAAAATTTCAGTATTGCTTCTTGTTTTAAACATTTTTTTAGGTATCTAAACTGAAAACAATGTTGCTTTTACTATACAGGCTTTGTTGAATTGACATGACAAAACACCAAATCATATAATGTCATTTCAGTTCAACAACCGAATGTACCATGAAAGAGCAAACAATATTCAAACAAGCATATTATCTCTACTCTCCAACAATCCATTGATTACTCTCAAGTCTGATTCGTTCAATGGCCTGGGTCAAAAAAAATGATTCACCTTTGCATTAGAATCATCAAAAAATACTCTTAGAAGAACATTTTACATGCTCATTTATGTAATTTTTTCAACATTTGCTTAAATACAAACCGATATGTTCCAGTTAATGCAGCGTGTTTGCTAGTTTTATTCATTCTGTTTTCGGTAAATGTATCAGTGATAGGTACCGTATTTTGGAAAACTATTGTGTTTTCAAAAGATAAATATCATTCCTTAGATATCATTCTCAAAGATAATCATTCCTTATAGACTTTCATTGTAACACGGATTTGTATATATTCTTTTCCACAAAATAAAGACAAATTATGACAGTATGATGACAGTATTTTCATTTTTGGGTGAACAACCCCTTATGAGTAGCTTGCAGTTAGTCAAGCCGCATATCTAGAGCAGCTTCCTGAACACTAAATAATGGAGACCTTTTAGGGAAATGACAGAATTGATTTTGATTGAGTACATTGATGGAACTGCATAAAGCAGCAAAAATTGTCATAAATGTAATTAACAGCATTGTTGTGGGTCTGAATGTGAATGTAATCTGTCAGCGCTTATTCCTACTTTCGCAGTCTGAGAGCCTTCATGTGGCAGGTGTTGCAGTCAAACTAACACATACGAGTTTCACACGTGTCACATCCTGTCATTGACAGGCGCAGAATCGCTCCACCAACCAGTCCCGCCTGGCTTTTTTTTTTTACTCTGATTTCATTTGTCACGGTCTAATTCACTATTGACACAAAACATACAGCTCTCATTAGATCCCTTATGAACATTTTCATTGCTAAAGTGGAGAGTCAGAAACACACGGCAGATGGTTCAATCTTTCTAATGGGAAAAGATCATAAAAAGTCGCATGGCTTGGAGGTTGAATAAGATATAAAAGAAAGGAAGTGTAACAAAATAGGTTTTTATGGTGCTTTTGCTTAGCTGAAATAATGTTGCTATTTTTCTGTCATAAAACCCTTCTTTTCCGAGGAGTGAAGACTTTAAGACAGACAATCTTCTATTTAACAGTACAAGACACAAAAGTGACATGACTATTGACCTCTGACCTCAATGTCATCAGTTAAAGAGACCCACGAATGAATATTCTGTTACTCATGTTGTTCGAAAACCAAAACATTAATTGACGCACGCATATAAAAAGTACATCAAACATGGTCACAATTGTCAAATCGACTTAATTTTAGACTACCTTTGTGGTGTTTCTTTTTTGTGGCTTAAAATTTTGGGGTCCCACTGATTTTCGTAGTATGGACAAAGACATTTGAATATATTTCACAGATGAAAAGGTCCTAAAAGGTCTCTGAGAAACACTGCAATTGATACACTATTAAAAAAATCAATTTGTCATCAAAATGCACATGAACAATAACACACAATGAGCAAATGAGATTATCAAGTGGTCAAGGTGTAGCTGGTTAGCATGCCTTAGTTGCCAGTCCGGTTTCTCCATTGATGCCATTCAAAACAATTTCTGTAGTCTGACTAAATAAAAAGTTGTGCAAGTAACAAATATTGGTAATTTTTCAATATATTATGTGACAGCCATTGAGACACCTGCAAATGCTAATAGATAGCTTTCTCTAAACAATGTGTTCAAACAATTTCCTTCTCAAGTAAAATTGCATGCAGTCTTTAATAAGGACCCAATGGTGAATGTATTGTTTTTGCTTATCCACACACTTAGACACAGTGAATCTAGCTCATCATTATTCATACCGAGAGATGTGATAAAAGCTCTGTGCTTAGAATTATTTCTGAATTACATTTCCTCCTAAATGTATTAATATCATGCTTATTCGCCTAAGTGTTTGTGGCGTCCATCTAAAGCTAAAAACAGCCTATTGAGGCTTGTCTCAGTTTGTTACTCATGCTTCTGGAGGCCTCAATTTCAAATCAGACCAACACCTCTTGCCCTCAGCCCTTGTGTATTTAATGTCAGGTTACAGCGGGGATGGCTGGGTAAACCTTCGGAGGTGGAGAAATCAACTCCTGCCTTTAGTGGAGAGCAGGTATTTGTTCTCCGTCACTAGACATCAAAGTTCAGGCTGACTCCCACTAGCCAGAAAGGCAGGGGGGATTAGGTCAGAGACAAGACTATAGTTTGGTTGAGTGGCATTATGGGAGCATGGACCAGTGACTCGGGTAATGGACATAATCAGAGGGGGGTTTAGGTTCAAATCGCCAGGTGTGGCTGACTGCTCATCTCTCTTTATTTCCAGAGTGCCACCTGCTTTTCCACACACCTGGTCAGAGAAGACTGTGCAGGGAAACATGGGACGAACACCATAAATGACAAATCGGAAAATAGATAGCAGCTGCAAAACGTATTGCAGTTAATAAGTTTATGTATTCAAATATAGAAAAAAAAATATAATTATAAATATATATATATATATATATATATATATATATATACATATACACACACACACACACACACACACAGTACCGGTCAAAAGTTTGGAAACATTACTTTTTAAAGTTTCTGAAAGAAGTCTCTTATGCTCGTCAAGCAAAAATACAGAAATATACATATATAATTACAATTTTCAAATAATTGCTTTATATTTTAAAATATAATTTATTTCTGTGATGCAAAGCTGAATTTCCATCAGCCATTACTCCATTCTTCAGTGTCACATGAAAAAAATCATTCTAATAAGCTGATTTGATTTTGTATCAATGTTAAAAACAGTTGTTCTACTTTATTTTTTTGGAACCTGTGATATATTTTCAGGATTCATTGATGAATAAAAGTGAAAAAGAACAGCAATTATTCAATATAGAAACATTTTTGACAACATGAATCATTACCATTACTTTATATATATATATATATATATATATATATATATATATATATATATATAATACAATAAAATAACACATCCTTGCTGAATAAAAGTATTAATTTCTTTAGTCAACCACACACAAAATCATTCAGCAATGAAACAAATTACTGTCTTTAAGAGAGTCACTGAAACATTTGCTCAACAATTTGTTCAAACACACTGATTCATTAAAATGGAAAAAAGACAAGTGACCTGGTGCTTCTCAAAACTCAAATTGATTCTTCCTCGTTTCCTTGCTCCTAATTACTACAGGAGTGTGAATGCCACCTGAACCGTCATGAGAGTGGACACTGGTGTGTCCTTCCCTTGTATCATAAGGTGTGGAGCTAAGATACGCGGAAAGGAAACAAGGATCCACAAATAAGAAATGAGATCCCCCCCACTGTATTTTCCTTGAATCACTCAACAGATTTGCTCAAACTCAATTAGAAAGGATGCAAGTTATGATGGTTTGTGAATAAATCACTGAAAAATTCACTTTGTTTAAACACTGGCTCACTGAGGGACAAACCAAGTGACAGTCTTTATGAGTGAGTCACTGAATCACTCAACAGATTTCTTCAGACACAATCTGGAATGAAACAAGTGACTGTCTTTATGTGTGAGTAATTTAAAGCTACTCTGTGTAACTCTTTTAGTTTATCATTAGCTAAAAACACTTAGTTCTTTCAAAAAACATATGTCATTAATGTATATTTACTTCGTTCAAGTAATAAAGTATTCTCGTGAGTGTATAATATGCCATTGAAAATACATACGGGTAAGGGGTTCTAATGTCGGTCGCCATGTTGCCCCTCCATCTTGAAAGTACTTTAGCCAAAGAGGGACATACCCGTTAATTCAAGCTTCGCCTTTCGCGTTTGCGTTTGAGTTAACACTCATAATGAGGTCGAACTGGAAGCCATGTTAATTTTGGACTACATTGGCCACCGTAGTTAAAAAAAAAAATGGAATTGCATAAAAATACATACCATAAGTAACTTATACTATTTTGTCTAAAGTTTGTGATACTCAGTATTAACTATCTGGCCATTTGATCGTAATAGTGTTTTGCTCATGTAGTAAAAGATGAATCTTAATCTCATCGTCGCTGTCCGATGAAAACCACGTATGTCCATTTTTGGCGATTTTGAGATTTTTTGACTGATAGAATGTCCAGGTTCATTTCCGTGTACAGGATGCGTCACATTATCTAAATGACCAATGAAAAGTTGTGAAATCATGTCATCTGATTTACACGTATTTCCATTTGCTGTCAAAGCTGTCAATCACGCAGCGTATCTCCCATAGGCAGTATAGGATCTCCCCGCCCTGTGGAGGCAGATCGCCAGTCTCGTGAAGTTCTCGCCGGTCTCGTCTCTGAGACCCCTACACCTGGTATTAAAATGCGATCTGTATCCAGATAAGTTATCCGGATAATAAAAAAGGCATGTTAATGCAAGGTATAAATACGTTATGATCGAATTGTGATCGGATCTGCCTGACCATCTGGAGGTAGTCTGGCTCGCATTGTGTTCGGATCTTTACTAGTAAACGCAATCTGGTTGTTGAAACCACATATGTAGGCCTATATTTTACTTTTCCCAAAAATGCTAAAAAAAATAAACGAGTGAGAGCGTGTTATATCGGCTATATGACACGTTATAGTCAGATATGACGGCGCTACGGCGACACGCATCACCGCAGATGAGCAGCTGAGCGAAACTGAAAGTAAGTCACAGACGCAATCATCTTCACAATCACACAATCATCTCACACACACAATCATCTTCACAATCACACAATTATCTCTCACACACAATCATCTTCAAGTAAAGAAACGGAGTGATCTTACCAGGGCAGGCTGTTGCCGAGCTCTTATTGATGTATGTCTTTGATTTTGAAATTAGCTGATGATAAAATTCAGCTCATATCTGTAATAAAATGCTGTTCATATCTGACAAAATTACGGTAAGATTGTGTAAATAAAGTATCAGTCTAGCATCGCCATGTCAGTGTATGATTCACTGTCTCTTCATAGTTTGCAAGAGACATAACTGAGCGTAGCCTATTCATCTGTCAATGTGAAACGCGATTTGGTCATTCTAATTAATGATCGGAAGAACGCGTATCGACCACCGTTACTATACAATATGCACGTATGTCCATTTAAACTCGATTTTGGGTCAAATATGGATTATATCATGACACTGGCAAGAATATGGTTACATTTAAAGATGTTGTGCCAAGCATGACAAAGCTGCGTTCAGCTGTTTTTGAAATAACATGTTTTTTTCACTTCCTGAAAAGTAACCGTTTTGGACATACGTGGTTTTCATCGGGCAGCGACGTCATGTCAGTGTTCATCATCTTCAGCATACTTAAACAATTGTGTAAATCTTTAATATGAAAAATATAACCTTTAAAACTTTCTCTTGCAGAAGTGGCTGTTATTACCTTTAGAATCAAATCAAACTAAAAAGATCAATGTTACATGATTTCATTTTCACAGCTATACTCAGAAATTTCATATTGACTCATTTGAAAGCTCTCAGTTTTATAGTTTCATTTGTGGCTCGGTCACAAGCAAAATGGCAAGGAAATAATAGCATCTAGTTTTTAGAACGGCCCATGACCCGATGGGTCACAACCCGCTTGAATTGAACAAGAGCGGAGATGGAAAAATAATTTAAGCACTACATATTTACTCATCAGACCGGTCCCAGCTTCCCAGCCTAAAAAAAAAGAGCAGACAACCACGGCCACTGCAAAGCACAATGGCTTTCTGTACAGATAAAACACAATAAGCAGAGCGAGGAGAGACAAAAACAACTTTGAGCGATAGATCGGTACACTGCACACAGAGATAGAACAAGATTGAGAGCACTGAAAAATATTATGGGCCAGCGAGGTTCCAGCATTACAAGAGAGATACCCCTGCTAATTCAACCACACAATAAATCAAGACCTCCTGAGACCACACTCCAACCTCAAAGAAACTCACAGCAGACCCAGTCCTCAGTTTTCACGGCCTTAAAAAGCAACATTAGCATTGCTGGAAAGGCTTGCGTGATGTGCTAAACTGATGAGCAAGGTTGGCCTTGGCAGGGCCGTCTCAAAGGTAGTCATTACCTGCCATGCAAAACCACTAGCATTTTTGACATTTTGTTCAAATGTGTAAATTAGCAGTCAAAATCTTAATCCGAAGCTTTGAAGAGAAACCGCTCATCCATACAGACCTCTGGCCATTTGGGTTTGAAGAGTTCTGAGGGATTTCATTTGACTAAACTTCTAACTTGTCCTTGAGGCAGACTTCCCTAACACAAAGACAGGCGGGCAGCATGATGCTCACTTCAAACACACCGTTCTTTAGGTACAGAATCCTGGATCTTCTGCCCTATTTGACAGCCCGAAATGGGATTACAGTGGGGTTTGTCTGGAGCTGACGCAAATTAGAGATCAGTCTCACCTCTTGAGCTTGGACGCGTGATTTTTTTTTTTTTTTTCAGTTCTGCGGTTACCCTGTCATGCTCGCTCTCTTACACAGCGAAGACTCCCATTAGCACCCAATGTGCTAAACAGAGGCACATTAACACACCTGTCATAGACAAACACACATGCTTTTTGTCACTACAAAGGGTCCTTGCTGGAGGATGGCAGGATGAAAGGGAAAAAGGTGGAGAGGAGGAGTGAAAGAGAGACGCTGGTGACAAAGCTGTATAATGAATGGGAGGAGAGACGGCCGGGTCTGACAGGAGATCAACTGGATTCTTATTTAAATACCATTTTTATTCATATTACAGAGCTTTACTTGCCGCGGCACCCCTTCATATTTGTTAATTCGAAGGGTGACACAGTCTAGACTCGTGTGGAAAGTGCAGCCGTGGCCAGATCAAATGTCAGATGGAATATAATGAGAGAAAACAGGCTAATAAATAAACATAACCCTGGGTGAATTTTCAGAGGCTCATCTATTATTTACTGCTTAAAAGTCATTACCCATACAGAAAGAACAGACTTGGTGGTTTAAACAATTATTCAGAGCTGGGCTTGAGTCAGTCGGATTTTGGTTGGACTTGAGCAAAATAAAGTAGAGAGGCTCCTAACTTTACTACAGTTTTACGTTTTCAGGTAGTTCCTCAGCTGTTTTTAAAGGGGTCATGAACTGGCTTTTTAAATTTTATTATATTGTTGTCTGAGGTCAACTTATGACGTTTGCTTGGTTTTTGCATTCAAAAACATCAAAATGAATAAGTAATAGGCTAGTTTCTACCATAGTTTTGAGCCTAGCTTAAAAACGCTCAGTTTTTATGGGCGTCTCGCACTGAAGACTTGGAAGTAAACGCCCACTGCTTTGTGTGGATAACAGTTTTGCATATTACAATGAGTTTCAACTCACCCGTAGGTGCACATGGGGGAAATTGTTTTGAAAACGTCCAATGTTGTAAAATGGCAATCGGAATGAGTCGCCCTTACATGTTCGACCCAGAATCTGTGTGTTTCACCATTCCTGTCAGATCCAACATAGACGACACAGCACCGTTCTTTACTCTTAATCGGTCTTTACAAAACAATCCTCAGTGAAATGAAGCAAACAGACGGACAATGTTTTACCTCATCAGCTGGAACGTCATTAAAAATAAAGTTTATCCATGCAGTCCTATTGGAATCCAGAGGAATATGCAGCGACTGTCCTCTTTCACAACCAGGCACTGCACAATATTCTGTATTGCTCGGTAGCTCGATTCAGTTAGTCATCACAAAGGTAGGCATCTATGTTATTTAGCTATGCGTGTAATGCGGCGCGAATTGGTGGGCGGGGCTAAACCGGCTGTGTTGAAGTAGGCGTTGATCTTCTTTTGCTGTGTTATATCCTCTTTGACGTCATAGTTGAAAAACGAGTCGTTTGCTGAGACTGGTGTCAATAAAAGCTTTTATTGGACTAACAAGGACGTTTTCAGTTCTGAAACTTACAGGATATTTTTATAATATGATGACCTCTTAGATGTCAAAAGCTCAAGGAAAATTTGATTTCTCAGTTCATCACCCCTATAACTGTCCGATACCGAATACTTCCCTACAATATATTATGGAAAAAAAACAGTACGCTAGAAGAGTAGTATGTCCAAACAAGTGGGTGAAAAGTATCCAGTTGACTGACTGACTTCCAGGGAGATCCTGAAGTGCGCATCCGAAGGACACTTTACTATCCCATGAGGTCAAGGAAGAGGATTTATGAATGGCAGTGCAGCGACACAAGTGATGCTGGTAGGTCACTTAACAGTAACAATTTGGCGGATATAGTACATCTGAATGTCATTCTACTCATATAAAACGGTGTAGTTTTGCAGTAAAATATATAGGTGTGAAATCGAGTCAATTCAACAGGAATGCGCTCAATCAGGAGTTTTGTGTGAGGGAGTTAAATATTTACAGCGCAGTCTCATCCAAAGACGTCATATAACTGACGTTTTGGGACGTCTTTTGACCATACGCCAATATTCGCCTTTTTAGGGCCGCCTTAAATGTCGGTAGATGAGGTTATGGGAGCGTAACTCTACCCCAGACCTAAACCTAACCCGTCACCTAACTGACGTTAAAGGTAAAGCGTCAGTTGACGGCCCGGGATCGCCATCTACCGACGTTTAAGGGGGCCCTAAAAAGGCGGATATTGACGTATGGTCAAAAGACGTCACAAGACGTCAGTTATATGACTTTTTGGGATGAGACTGTGTTAATATTTAAGTTGGTCTGTATGTTGACCAACAGAAGGCTGTTTGGTTTGAAAGTGACTTCTGTGTGAGCTGTTTCTTGCATTGCTACGCTACTGAGAAATAGACCTTTTTGTTTGCAAAACTGGGGCAATAATCAAACAAAGCTGTTTATCTATCTATCCAGCCATCCATCGACCCATCCATCCCACATATTAACATTTCAAATTACTACCCCCTAATACAGATTTAGTAGCTTAAAGTGTAGCTGAATACTTTTACAAAGGAGTATCTTCACTATAAGTATGAGTTATGAGAAAGTTATTAGAACTTTGTACTTTGGGAATCGACAGTTTCAAAGTAGCTTCTTGAACCCTGATGAGAAGCTGAGTTCGGCTCTATTTGTTAAAGGAAGTACTCTGAGTAAAAATGCTTTTTGCAGTGCTGTGATTTGACTAGACTAAAGGTCACGGTTCCGCTTGTGTCTTCTGAGAAGTGTTGAAGTGGCCGGTGTTGTTATTAAGAGCTTTTAGTAGCTCACACACAGTCCGCGGGACCCACAATCACACTCCCAGGGACGACATGCCAAACGCCAGCTCTGGAAATGACTTGAGGGGCCTTTGTCAGCTCCCAACAGCAGCAGGGAGAAAGCCAGAGGACATTCACCAGAGGACATATGCCCTGTCTGAGAGCTATTTGATGTTATGTGGGATAGATTTTTTTTTTTGCCACCAGGGTTTCTGGGAGGAAAGAAATCGATTGGGCACTTCAGAGGAACTTCACCTGCCTGCTAACCCGTGACGGACCCTGGACTCCCTACTGGTTGAAATCAGAGGTGTCAGAGCACACAACAGCTTGATTTAACTATGGGAATCTCAGCAGAGAGCTTGTCGCCATACAAAGGCCATAAGCCAGTACATTCGTATTGGGCAAAAATCAACTTTGCAGTATGTTTGACTCTAAAAATGTCTGCCTTGAATTTGATTTAGCCTTTTATTATATATATATATATATATATATATATATTTTTTTTTTCGATCCAATGACTTTTAGATAAAAAAAAATCGCAGATGAAATTGTACTTCAGTGTGTTTACTAAAAATAGACATTAAAAAAAAGAAAAATTCTGGCATTTAAAACTTAAGATAATGCACTCACATAGAAAACGTCTATTAAATGTGTTTTTCGAAATTGTTATTGTTCCATTTCTAAAATGACAAGCACTGTACATTAAACTACTTCTTTTGTGTTCCACAGAACAAGCATGGACATTTCCTCCGAGGAGCCAAGGAAGGTTAGCCAAGACATCTAGACGTAACCTAGCGGCAGCAAAAATTATTTTGCCGCCAGTATGGTTTAGCAACTCTCCGTTGGCTTTCGAAGTGGAAAAACCAAACTCTGGTCAGGCCAATCACATCGTGTATAGAGTTGGTGGGTGGGCTTAACACAATGACTGCAGAGTTGTTACGGTTCTGCGCCGTGATTTCCATAGGTACTTTCCCTACTACTTGAAAACAAACAAGATGCTGCTGGCGAACAGCGGCATTTCGATTCGACTTTGGCCACGACTGGATGACTTGGAGTTAAGAGAACGTCACTTAAGTCATTCTTAAAAAAGAAAGATGTGTTCGGAGATTTGACAACCGGATATGGCAAAAGTTTAATATACTGTATCAACTTGCTTCGCTGGAGGGAAAAGGCATGGGACTCATTTAGTAGCAGCCATTCGTTGCTCTGGTTGGTTAGTGATATCCTATGGCGTGCAGAGGGATATTGAAAGACAACCTTTTATCCTGCCCCTCGGATTAAGGTATGCCAATTGTGAGTTCCCAGACATAACATCTTGAAATAATCCATATTACAAACATAAAATAACGCAAATATTACAAAATGTGCATGAATCACTTAACACTGTCCAACAGCGACAGCCATGAGTAAAGTTACAGTGGGAGTCTGTGTCTCCCTTGAGCTATTTGAGCTTTAACGAAGTCTGGGTATCACTCAAAAAAAAAATATTGATACTCAAGTCAAGTCAAGTCATTTTATTTATAATACATAAATACATAAAGTGAGTACAGGGCTCCTTAAATACGCTTGGAAAATAAATAAAGCTAGAGGAAAATTAAAATTAAAAAGAATTAAAAGCAAGAGAGTAAAAGTAATGCTGATACTGATACCGGTTCTTGAACGATACTTTTTTCTAAACTAATTTTATGAAATACGTTCTAACAAGTTTAGATTACATATTACCCTAAAAAAAAAAAAAATCAGTTTGTTCTGTTCACTTTTTTTTTTTACTTTTTCATATAAGCACACTATATTCCTTGCGCTCTAGTGCACACACAAAGCTTGCCCCAAAGCACAGGCAAAAGTGGCCTAATTGTTTTGAATGAATGTAAAAAATACCAAGGAGACAGTTATTTTTTTTTATTAAATAAACTAGTATTTTCTGAGTCACTTTTGGCTGCAAAGATGAAGTTGCTGATTCGTCATCTCCGTGAACGTGTGCGCGCCTATAGAGAGAAATGCATCTTTCATTTGGATTACGTCATCAGAGTGTATTTGTTTTTGGTTTGAATTGCTTAATTTTAAAAGTAGACATTTCAAACTTTCTACAGTATATGCCTTCTCATGTCTGTGAGGCAAATAGCCTATATACGCTGAGTTTCGGTTCATTGGTGATGCGCTCCAGTATTTACTTGCGGCGAAATCGGAGCAACTTCCTGCTCTTATATTTATTTTGTGAACTATCAAGAACTTCATCAGCCACACCGCTGAGCATAATCGGTGTAAACTAGTGTTTTTAACTCCTTAGGTATCAAAATTTGGTATCGAGGCAAATCGATCGGTGCCTAAAAAGTATCAAACTCACTACCTAGTCCTAGTTTTAACAAACCCCTAAAACATGCAGTGGGTTTGTTGGTGTGTAATTGAGTCATGTGAGAGGAGGCAATGCTTCCATCGCACTATGATTGGATTGGATATGATTGGATTGTGTGATAAATACCGCCTCTAGTGTTTGAGCGTTCCACCCTTGTGAATCAGTCTAAATGAACAAAATGATGGTGTTAATGCAAAGACTAAAGTAAACAAACTTGAAATGCCCTGAAAACATAATGACTGTGAGGGGATTTTAGTGAGCATTCAGCTTGGTGAAATTAAAGTAAAATTTTGACTTCAGAACACCACTTCAAGCCACAGAGAACAAGGCAAGTCATTTGAGTTAGGAGAGACTGAGGTAGAACAAATGAGGACATAATTTTCATTCTTGTGTGAACTATCCCTTTGAGTTACACATGTTCTGAATCATTTAGTATTACCGTTTCTTTATAATCTTTCTTGTATCTCTCATAGAGCAATGGAAAGCTGTTGGTTTTAATTACGTAGCAGCAGAAAGGAAGCAGGATCAAAAGAGTGCAAATGACAAAGAGAGAAAGGCTTGTCTCCATTGTTCAACTGAGTGTCATAAAGCAGCCTGGAATCGCTGTAGATATAAACTACAGAGAGGGAGGGAGAGGAATAAAAATCAAGGCAGGACGGGCGGGAGGCAAGAATGAAAAAGATTATATGATGAATAGTTGTGCATGAATGGAACGTCTTCTCTCTGCACTACACACACAACACAAATACACAGCAGGTGGCATGATCAATAGGGCCGATGGTGTGTTTAACTGCGCCGGAGTCTGTGCGCATTAGATTGCATGAGTTCACTTCAGTGCATCCAGAAATTAAGATGATTGATTTTTTGTTTCCACGAATCATCCTGTCACTGTAGGTACAGATCAGCGAGCTCGGCCTGCTATGACCGGTGGGACAGACACCTCAAGATGGAGGCTTTGTGGATGAAAGAGGACAGAGGTGACGATTCTGGATGAAAGGCAGACAAAAAGAACTTGGAGAAGGATGAACAACACTGCGTTACGCCCTCTGGCACAAACACAAACACTTGTGCGTTTTTGGCAGGAGCGCAAGACTTGGAGGATATCCAGGGAAAAAAAAAGTGGAAGGAACCGAGGACAGAAAGAAGATATTAGTTTGATGGAAAGAGGAAGGATGGAGACAAGATGAAACAAATAAACAAGAGGACGAAGGGAAGATGAAAGAACAAGAGATCAGAGTAAGGTGTGACTAACAAGAGTGTTTGTGTGCTTATGACACGTTAGGGATAAACTGTATAAAGACATCTATAGACTTGTATTATAAAACAACATGTCTATGGTAGTGATTCGCAAGGAGTTTCCTAAAAAAAATATTTTTTATAAGTTTGTAATTTTTTACGATGAATCAAATACCATTTAAAGGTTTGGGGTGAATACGATTTATTTTAAAGGAAATTGATGCTGAAAAAATGTAATTATTTTTTATTGAATTTTAATATTAATATTAAGAAATGTTCCTTGAGCATCAAAGGATTATGTGACACTGACTGGGGTAATGCCACACTTTAGTTTAGGGTTGAACTCCATTACTCACTATTAATAACTATGACTTTTGCCTCATTAAACTCTTAATTACTGTATATAAATAGTTAGCAAGGTAGTTGTTACGTTGGATTAAGGAATGTAGAATATGCTCATGCAGAATAAGGCATAATTATGTGTTTTATAAATACAAATAAAAAGCAAATATCCAAGTAATATGGTAGAATTGGACCCTAAACTAAAGTGTTACCCCATTTTGGAACCCAAATCCAAGAATTGGTATACCCGAATTAAAAAACAAAAAAAACAAAAACACAGTTCACTAAGCCTTTGGACTCATTGAAAAGAAAACATTGGCAGCATTGTTGTCATATCATCAGAATCAGGGCCGGCGATTGCTATAGGCGAACTAGGCGGTTGCCTAGGGCGCTAAATGTGTTGGGGGCGCCGCGGACGCGCGCTCTAGTGTCGCCCTTGACCTACTTCACATTCTCTGCTACTACCCATTTATCGAGAAATCACAGGTTAGAATGAGAAGCGAAAAAAAATGTTTTTTAAACATGATCATCCTAAGGCGCCCCTCGTTTCATTACTTTAATTACTGATTATTAGATTGAATTGATGATTATTGTCAATCTTTTCTGGAGGGTTGCGTTACGTTAGGCAAGTGCTCAACTGCTGGAGCGGTATAAACCTTCTGGTCCACAGGAACGAACATAAAAAGAAAGCCCAGTATAAAGGTAAGCCTTCTCATCTCTATGGAAGCTTGTTTCCGCCACTGAATAAAAAAATAAAATAAATAATTGCGACTTTTTATCTCACAATTCTGACTTTTTTTCTCAGAATTGCGAGTTATAAAGTCAGAATTGTGAGTTATAAAGTCAGGATTTCGTGTTATAAAGTCAGAATTGCGAGATATAAAGTCAGAATTGTGAGATATAAAGTCAGAATTGGGTGATATAAAGTCGCAATTCTGAGAAAAAAAAACAGAAGTGCGCCTTTTTATCTCACAATTCTGACTTTTTTTCTCACAATTGCGAGTTTACATCTCGCAATTCTGACTTTCTAACACATAATTGCGAGTTTATATGTCGAAATTCTGACATCTTTTCTCAGAATTGTGAGATATAAACTCGCAATTGCGACTTATCAGGCCAATTCTAAGGGGGAAAAAAATACTAGTTTAAATCTCACAATTCTGACATTATATCTCACAATTCTGACTTTAACTCGCAATTCTGACATTATAACTCACAATTCTGACTTAATAACACGCAATTGCGACTTTATATCTCGAAATTCTGACTTTTTATCTCGCAATTGCGACTTTATATCACACAATTCTGACTTTTTATCTCGCAATTGCGACTTTATATCACGCAATTCTGACTTTTTTTCTCGCAATTGCGACTTTATATCACGCAATTCTGACTTTTTATCTCGCAATTGCGACTTTATATCACGCAATTCTGACTTTTTATCTCGCAATTGCGACTTTATATCACGCAATTCTGACTTAATAACTTGCAATTGTGAGAAAAAAAGTCAGAATTGTGAGATAAAAAGTCGCAATTATTTATTTTATTTTTTTATTCAGTGGTGAAAACAAGCTTCCATACATCTCAGCCATTAAAGTGTCAAACGAAATAAATGTAGGCTACTTCCCGGTGTAGCGTACTTGAGATTCCTAGTGACCGACGTGCATTTTGGGCCAATACATAGCCTACTTTTATTTTATTTTTTTTGTCTTAACGGCCCATAAAACTCAAACATCAGCAGTCCATTCGTTTTGTTTTGCTTAATTGGAGGCGTTGAGTTGCTTCCAAGTAGCTATAGCTTACTTACAAGTATATAAATTTGTTCAAAATCAATTATGAAGGTTTATTTTATTTTTCATTGCACTTGTTTTACAATATATAGTGTAATGTATACAGACACTGTAACTAAAAGAGGTTTGAAATTTCCTTGCTTCGATTTGTTGTAGAATTAAATATTTAAATTTGATTTAAAAATGAATTAAACATTAAAATGCACATCATTTTCTTATGGGGACACGAAACCCCCTTAGCCTTGTAGCAGCCAGGTAGTGATTGTAATTTATCCACTATAAGTTACATTACATAGTTGCATTGTACAAATACATTTTATTTATGTAGGATGATAAATATCCTTGAACGTCATTTGTAGGTAGCATTTGAATGAACAATTTATTACAGATGATTCTTCAACTCTGAAGTTTTGGAGTGATTTATAAGAGCATTTTTGTTTAGTTTAACAAATACTCATTATCAGTTTTGGGCATGTTGCTTAAAAAAGAGTAATTGGTTATAGTTACTACTAGTTCTCACAAATAATAACTGAGTTAGAAACTGAATTAAATCATTATAAAAGTAACTAGCAGGGAAAGTAACTATTGCGTTACTTAAAAAAAAGTTAAAAATAGGCCTATGTCAAATAACTTGGATGTCCCCATAATTAAATATGTTAAATTAATGAAATGGATTGGACACTATAGAATAAATTATTATTATAAAACATTGTAGCTACACTTATCTTACACTATCGTAATGTTACTGTGGGACAATGTGGGAGACACCAATAAAATGCAATATATTATTTTAAATATTATCATATGGGGGGGCGCAAAAAATCAATCTCGCCTAGGGCAACCAAAGGGATAGAGCCGGCCCTGATCAGAATTAATTAAATAAATGATACAATTCTGAGATTTATGGAACTTTAAGACCATGCTAAGTGATTTCATTTAGAAGAGACTAAAATGCTAACTGTTTTTAGCTTAGCACTGCGTCAAAATACAATGTATGAGAATAACAGCATAGTTTACTCCAAAATTGTGCTATAGCATCAGTCGAGTGTTTAAATAACTTCCTTCTGTGAACAGATGTGACTTCTTATCACAGAATGAGGCAGGAATGTTTTATTTTCTAATATTCTACACAGTGATAAAGGCTATGTCGATTAGCATACAAACACATTATCCTTATGAAACAACCAAGATGGCTTGATAAACCACATACCATCACAATGAAATGTTAATTATCTTCTTTTAATCAGTCAAATCAGTCAAAAATGTCTCTATCTGCATTTTATTCTGCTAAAGCGATAGCTGGATGTCTTTGTCTATATTAGGGATTTCACAGAACATCAAAACTTTAATACTTCTATGGGTCTTACTCGTGGACTTTCTGCGCAAGGTCATGTGAGATGTGAGAGTTTAGCATTTTAGCGTGCTTACAGTACAACAAAAAACATATTCTCTAAAGATATTTGAAATAAACATACAATAATCTATACATTTTTATCCGAATGAGCACACTTTAGCTCTAAAAGCCTCAAGGGATGTAAATATAACAAAACAAGAAAGAAAGGTGTCAGTAGTAAACAGGTTATTGTAACATTTTCTGTTTCAGTTATCGTCGGTTATCGTCAAATACCTGTAAATTGTGACACCCCAAACCGCGATACCCAAACCGCGATATTTAAAAACAAAAAAAAAAACAAAAAAAAAACATATTATTAGGGAGTTTATAGTACGTAAGATTAGCTTTACATAAAAAAACTATAGAAATCAATTGTGTATTCAGGTTTAGATTCCTACCTAGTAAACATTTGTGTGAATGATCTGTGAAAAGCAGCAGTAACCCAGTACGATATTTAGTCAAGAGGAAGAACAGAAAGAAAGGCCACAAAGTTGGCCAGAAAAGTAAGTTTGCAAAAGATCATTAATAGCTTATGGTGAGCTTTTGAGCATACATCCACTCATCCTGCCTGTTCGTCACACAATTAAAGAGGAAATGCATTAGTGGCCATGCCTGCCCTGATCGGCTCCATCACACCACGACACCATGAGCGCTTTAACTGGCCCCGTCTCCTGGAGCTTTGGTAATGCGTTTATATGACATTTACATGAACACTGTCAGTCTCTTCTCCAGGCTTTTCGGGGTTATAATTCACTCAGCAGTGAAAAAGAAAACAAGATGGAACATTGTGTTATTTCCTGTTTATTTCCTTCCTGGTTGTCCTCCTACAGCTGATATAGGTAGTAATTGTTATCAGGAGCAGATATCAGTGTAGATATCCTGGACAAAAGCCTTACATCACATGGCAAGATACCCAACAAGGTCAACATGATCTGTGGGACAGGCATCCACATCGCAGTATACAAGAGAGGTGCTTGTTGAATGTGTGTATAAGGGTCTGTGGGGCTCTGTTGAGCAGAGCTGCATGCGCTTAATAAAGATTCATGTACGGAGACGAGACCCATCCAAGCGGAACCACGTCATTTACTCAAACAAACCTCCTCATGCCTCTTAGATTCATCTCTCTTCAACTGGAAGCCCAATGAAATGTAGTCAATGCAGGATTAATTTCATTCTTATCTTATTGCTGCTGTAAGTGATTTCAACACAACTGTGACACCAAACGGAATTGTGAAAATTATGAATTTATCAATTTTCATGTTGGTTCCCATTAAATATACATGCATAATGTAATAATAATAATAGGCAATCAATATCACTATTGCTATTGTTATCAGCCGTTATCATATTTAGCTTTATTTCATTATCTGCAATGGCCATTAAGTTTTTTTTTGTTTTTTTTTTCTGTTTGGCTGATAAGTTATGGATGACTTTTATTTTGACAGCACTGAGAACCCACTGTTTATTTTAAAGATTTTATTTTTTTTTAAAAAATAAATTGAATTATTTTTTTCTGTATTTGATTATTTTTCAAATTATTAATTTGCCATTGCTAACTAAATATTATGTAAAATAGATATCAATTTAATTGCAGAAATTATTCACGTTATTGACTGTCATTTATCTTTAAATTAAATAGTGTGATATCATATAGGCCTATAAGCTTTATATCAGTCATTGGCCACCCTCTAAGATGTTCGCATTGGCGATCAAAAAAAGACCATCAATAATAATAATTAAAGCTAAAATCCATATTTATAATTTTCCGTTTCAATACTTTTCCCCCACTGCTTACATAGCCACACCCATTCCCAAAGATTCCACCCAATCCTATTATCTGTCCCCATCCCCTGTATATCCCAATCACTCTCTCAGAGCTCAACCTCTGTGCAGGCTTCACACGGATCCTAATCTCACGATGTGTGTGAGAGAGAGAGAGAGAGAGAGAGAGAGAGAGAGAGAGAGAGAGAGAGAGAGAGAGAGAGAGAGGAGAGGGGGGGGGGGGGGGGGGGGAGAGAGAGAGAGAGTTTGAACTGAGAATCAACACCAGAGACCGACTCTGCATACCAACACAAAACAACAGTGAGAAAGAAACAAAGGCATGGACTAAATAAAATGGACTAAAAACTCACCAAGAACAAAGGCAAATACAGTACAGTGACTGTTAGAGAATAAATATGCATTTACATATTTGTATATGAATAAGACTCATTGAAGGAAAGAATGAGCTGATGGAAGGGATTTGTGCAGCATCTTTCAGTCTCAATGGCTTTACCTACTTGATTATAATCCTATAATAAGTTCATTTAACATGTAAAATTCTCTCTGTATTCTCTCCCTTTATAGATCTATTCCCCACACGTTTCCGCTGCAACCTCCCCCTCCACTCATTTGTCTGTCATGCATTTGCATTTCTCCATCAGTCTATATAGTCTATAGGAGGCAAATAAAGGCAGTCTTTGCTCCACTTTCATGGCTTGATATAACAAGACAAATACATATGCTTATTGCAGCTCCTTAGCTTTAGCAAATAACTGATTCGTATCAAGAAACCATTTTGGCTTGGAATGGTTATATCCTTCTTCTAAAAAGGTCTAGATTATACATTATGGTCTGGTTTCACAAACAGGGCTTAGATTACGGCAGGATTAGGCATTAGTTCAACTAGGGCATTTAAGTAGCTTTTATAAATGTGCCCTAGAAAAGAAAAAAAACTTTTTTTTCTACTTTTTTATCTTTGGTTAGCCTGTATTATGTCTGTAAATGTTGCCGTTTGAGCATAAAAAAATATCTGCAAAGGTTACAAAGCTCAAATTTCAAAATTACACACACACAAACAATACACCTCTCTGAAACGTCCTGTGAAATCTGTGCTTTGAAACTCCATGCTTGAAATCCGTTTTGCACGATTCTCTTGTTCGTTTACATTGTCAGGGTCTGAATCGGGCTCGAAACGGTTGGAAATTGACGCCTTTGTTAATATTTACATCTGAGTAGAGTTGGCGGTTTTGAAGGGGTGTGACATTTCCCACCTGGACAGTGCGTTCACACCAGATGTGAATAGCGCGTCAAATTCGCATCTACCGTGTCTAATTTGACGCTTGACCAATTTGTGTTAATTTGCACGTCAAGAAAGAAACTGATGCGCGTAAAAACAAACGTTTGAAGCGAAATTTACGTTGGCAGCCATCTTTTTTTATGTTGGTCGAGCATTCCATTGAGAGAGTCATCGCTCTGTATTTTCTCTGGAGAGCAGAACAGCGGCGTAGGGATCATCGTCGCCGTATATTTGTGTCCCACGGTCCAGACCCTTCGGAGGTGAACCCAGTTTGGTGAGTTTCACCATTGCTCCAGGAGCTGTGCCAGGATGAAGGGCGCTGTCAGCAGTACTTCCGTCTGACCCACGCCCAGTTTTATGACCTGTTGTCCCGCATCGCATCACCCTCGCCCTCATCCACCTAATCTGTCATTTATTTTTGTTTTGATGATGCATAGACCCAGCCTCCAAAAGTTCTCTCTTACGTTGAGACACGAACTTCTGCACATGTATGTTGGTTGTCTTACATTATAAAAATATTTCATATAATCTAGATATAGAATAAATAGCATTTAATACAAAATGAACATGTCTCATATACTGATTGGTTAGCGCGGTGCGAATTGACGGCAAAGTTCAGATTTTTCAACTCGAGCGGCAGGCACGAATTCATGTCAAACGTGTGAATGCACAAATAGCACTAACTAAATTATTCGCGCTTAATGCACCAGACGCTTAATTCGCGCGAACTTGACGCACGAATGAGGCGTATTCGCGTCTCCAGCGAACTGCACTACGCCTCATTCGCACCGCAGGAATGAGGCGTAGCGCAGGAATGCATTGACTTCACATTGAAATCACTCGCACCTGACGCGCTATTCGCATCCAGTGTGAACGCACCATCAGGCTCCATCATTGTTCAAAGAAAAAACATAAGATCATAATTTATGATGTTAGTTTTATAATACACATATAAAAAAGGAAATGTCTCTTGTTGCTGTATCTAAAATGTACCGAACCATGTCACCACCATTGTATCGAACCGTGAATTTTGTATACCGTTACACCCCTATAAAATATGTGAGTTTTTTGAACAATCAAGCATGGAAAATATAAGCAGATTTACACATTAAATGTACGGTCACTCTCTTATAGGCAAACCAACCTAAAATACTGATGACTCATCCCACACAAGACTGATTTTTGTCCAATCAGATGAGCTCTAGATTGAAAATAACCCTCCCTTTAAAGGCACAGTTCACCCAAAAACGAAAATTGTCACTACTTACTCAGCCTTATGTCATCCCAAACACTAATGACTTTGTCATCTGTTAAACATGCATGCAATGTTTTGAGAAAATAGTTTTGTATCCTCTCTCCATTTAAAACTGCATAACATTTCTCAAACTAGCTTGTTTTGTGGTCTGCAGTAAAGAAATGGTTGTAAAATGGAGTAAATGTTGAGAATTTTCGTTTTTAGATGACCTATCCCTTTAACATCACTAAAACCAACTAGCAAGTAGCAAATCATAATCAAGCACCAGACCATTTTCTAAGAATTTTAATAATACTAAATTGTTTGTTTATATATATATATATATATATATATATATATATATATATATATAAGGTTTTAAGAAAAAAGGTTTTAGGAAAAAAAACACATTTCACAGTGGCCTCCCTTGCATGGATTGAATTCTGTTTTGGACAAAAGCGACAATGTAAATGAATGAATGGGTATGTGATAGTGAATCCTCATTGTGCTTGGATTAGGTGTCACACATACAGTAAGATGCAGTGGGAGTGTTTGTGTAAATGTGAATGGGTTGCATAATGAATATTGTTTGTGTTAGTGTGATTTGTGAAGCAATGGAAGGGCTTTACTAGACACTCAACCCTCATTAACGCTGAAGAGCATATAGAGGGAAAAATCGCTCCACTTAGACTAACTATACAAGCACAAAGATGTCATAGCACAGAATGGTTATTTGGACACTTAGGTCTTTTAATTTATACCACTGATCAATCTTCAATTGTAATTCAGACACTTTTACAGAACTGCACACACACACAAACAAGCACTTACTGCAACCTTCTGAGGTGCACAACAGCTTGGGCAAGAATGGAATTCACACTTGAATAGAACAAGACGATGCAGGTGATGGTTTCACTCCTGAGAACAGGAAACAATGACCAGCGTGCGTGTTCTTATCACAATGACAATGGAACAATAAAACCTGTGTTGCTATGACAATGACAAAAGATTGGAACATGACTGGAATCCTTGTCTCTGTCAGACATGGACAATTCTGTAATATTTGTCCATTGAGGATAGCTTCATCTTGGAAAACCACAAGTGCTAGCAGATGCTCAAATGCATGTATTGTCCAGATGTTTGTTTGAATATGACCATTTGGGAGATTTTTACATTAGTTATTGGTTTCTTTCTTACTAAGAACTGCAGCCATCCAACAACACCACCAATCATTTCACCATCTTATACAGTACGTATTTTTAGCCAATAAGAACGATTCGTTCACTTACAAAGACTCATTTACGTATGAAATAAACTTCACTGGCACAAACACGTTCTGTATGCAACAACACAAATCAATTGTGGTGTCTGGCCGGATTTGGACCGCAGGCTGGACTTTGAGTATCCCTTATCCTCTCTCTTTCTCTTTTTCTGTCTGGTAGATAACTAATGCGTGTGTGGAGCCCAGCTTAATGGAGTAAAGACTACAGGGAATGAATGATAGGGGCCAAACGGCACGTTTAAAACAAAGGATCCAGTTAATCCTCATCCAAACACACAAATACTCACAGACACACTACAGCTCAAACACACCATTCCCCTGTTTTAGACTGATGAAACTGGTGTGCAAATCAACATAAATTGAATCGGTGAAAAATGACTAATTACATCCTCATAATTAAATCGACATCAAACTAAAATTATTATTAGTAAGAACTATTATTGTATTATTTATATATCTGCCAATATTGATAATTTAAAAGTTGCACTTTTTCAATCTCAAAATTGATTTCCAATGTTCATACTGCATTATGTTGTTGTGAAGTCTACATTTTCTTGTAGCAATTTAAACCCCCCCCAAAAAAAACCCCACAAACCTGTACACTAAAGTTTGCATCATCACAAAAAATATTTTAATGAGCAACGTTTTGTCAATAAATCAGCCAATTAAAGGTTGATTAGGGTTGGGTATCGTTTTAATTTTAATGATTCTGATTCCCAATTTTGATTCCAATCAGGTAAAAATATCATTCTCATTTAGCCTTTTTGCAAAACATTTAATTGTAGTTAAATACTAAGAGGCTAAAGAACACTAACACAAGGAACGTTTCCTGTGTTTTAAAAAATACCAGAGAAACACAACTAGCCTAACTAATATAAATTTCAAGCATTATTAAAGATATGTAAACACTCAGTAATTAATAAACAACAAATTAAAAAAAATAGCCATCACAACTGAACAAAGATACGATTGTAATAAAGTGTTTTAAGATTGTCAGGTATTCAGATACCGAAACTATAATCAAATATCAAATAACACTACACGTTATAAACAAAATATACATTCCAAACATAGTTACAAAAGTTATTCAGTCAAGAATGAGAGAATTTTCTGTCTTTTGTTGTTTGATTAGTGTTAAAGCAGCAGGAATATTAGGCTGCTGTCACTTTAAGAGTTGCACGGATTCAATAGTTATGACATGCCTGTCGTCTCGCGCTTGAATGGTTTAAAATCACTTTTTCTGTGAGTGAGCTTTGGATGTGTGTGCTGCACAGAAAACAGTGTGTGAGTCTTCTCGCGCTTGAATGGTTTACAATCACATTACATCACTTTTTCCGTGAGCGCGTTTTGGATGTGTGTCCAGCACAGAAAAAAGTGTACGATCCAATACAATTAATACAATCTTTATTTGAAGCGCAATGTTACTTTCAAAAGGTGATTTGCTCTATTTTGATCACTACCATAGACATCACATCAGTGTTTATATCTGAACTATAAACTTTTATCCCAGTACTTCTGTGATCATCTGAATTATTCTAAGACAAAATAATGATACTTTGTGGTTGAATTGACTGTTTCTGTTTCATACCTAAACCTGATACCTGCTCTCTTAGTCAGCGCCAACACAGAATAATTATCCGGTGTTATTTTGTCAAAGGTTTAATAGACAGTTGTCATTTAGAAATAAGATTGCATGGGTGTTTAAATCAAGATTGCGATCTTTTAATTATTAAAGAGGCTACATGCGATTTCCTGAAATTTAAACTCGCGACTGACACCTGTGGGCAAAAAACAGAACTGCTCTTCCTTTCTGCTCGCTCTCTCAGCGCGCGCTCTTACGTGCACACTTCACAAGTCATCTGCAGCAAGGAGGTCAACATTATGTTTACAGAGGTAAGACCAGTTAAATACATATATTGTTTGAGATAAGAGTTCTGTTTGCGAGTGTTGGCTACTTGCTGACTAGCAGTGGTGGGCTGGCAGAGTGATCTGAGGGTTTTCACCGACGTCACGTTCTGGGCGGTAACCCGGATGAGCGGTCATTATGGAGGCGCTCGGATGTAAACAACAGCATCGACTGCACTGTTAATGTACGACTGAACACATTGTTACAAAAAAAATCCGTGGTAGATGCGAACTCATATAGAGAAGGACCTTATTCATTTGCATAAAGATGGGCATCGGCCAGCTTTTTGACGCGCTGCATTTTTTCAAATTTAGCGCCGCCTGGATGCTTTGCGGAATATACGTAACATGAACGCGCTTGACGTCACATCCGCAGACAGCGCGGGGAAATTCGGACCCGACAGAAAATAGGAAAAATAGGATACAGGCTTATAGGTGCACCCATTATGAGCCGACAAGGTGTCAGTATGCTCGTCCGGAGATGTTTGAGTCATAAATGGTAAAATAAAAAGGCTATTGTTATGTTTATTTTGGGGAAAAAGCTGCATATAGCCTCTTTAATAGTGCAGCTCTAATTCAAAGCAGGGAAAAACATGTTCATGTGTAATGTTTCATTTTACTCGCCACACTTACATACATACACACACAAACATACACAGAACAATATGAAAGCAGACAATAGTCGGCTGAGATGTAGCATAGCAGTGTCCCAGATACCAACTAACACAATGAACATGGTTCATCCCTAAACCCTCCTCCTTTTCATTATATCTCTCATTCTCCCTCCCTTCTTCCGTCCCTCCAGGTTCTGGGCTAGAGCTCACATGAGAGGTGACACACTTTGAAGATAAATATAGAAAAGAGGTGCAATCCTTGCACACACATGCACACAAGTCCAAGACACCAAAACACACACCATATCACTCCAGATTCATAATACAGACATGTTCGTCCCAGCACCGGGGACTGCCACCGCTCTCCTATTGAAAAGGGAACGAGATCATCATAGAGTCTCCATGGCAAAGACAATGGCAGCTAAGCTGCCTGACAATGGCACTGGATTGGACCTGTTGTCTGCCTGAGCCCCCATTGGGCCACCTAAGAATGGAACTCATCCAGCATTACATTGGAGAACAAAGAGCAATCAACACAAAGCAAGATGACAGTCCTGCAGTAGAAAATCCCACCTTCCCTTTACAGGAACCCTGAGACCGCGGGCTGTTAGAGAGTTTTTAATATTAAAACTTGAAATTCAGCACATTTCCTTACATTTTAAATTGCAAATAAGTATTTTTAAGAACTGATTTAAAGCACATTGTGAAAGGTCATGTAAAGGACTTCAGAATGCAGCCTTTGAAAGCACACAGTAAAATGTAAGAGGGTTTTACTCCTGGAACTAAGAATACACTGGTAATCAGATCACAACAGAAAAGCTCTTATTTAGGCTAACCTACACATCTGTTATAAAATAAAAAGTAATTACTAGTATCCTTTAAACTTTTGCTGATAATTTACTCACCCCTGTGTCATCCAAGATGCCCACGTCTTTCTTCGGTCGAAAAGAAATTAAGGTTTTTGATGAAAACATTCCAGGATTTTTCTTCATATAATGGACTTCATTGGGAACCAAACGGTTCAAGGTCCAAATGAGAGTTTCAGAGAGTTTCAAAGGGCTTTAAATGACACCAGGCGATGAATAAGGGTCTTATCTAGGACCCTGAGTCATGACTCGAAAAAAAGATTTGTTCATTTTGATGAACGAGTTTGAACAGGAGAGTCACGATTGTGTATCACAGAACAGAGCATGGCGAGCATTTGTGCTTATAAAACTTAAACTTTTTTATTAATATTTTTAAATGACCGATTGTGTCGCTTGATAAGACCCTTATTAATCATCTGGTATTGTTTAAAGCCCTTTGAACAGTTTGCAGTTTGCACTGAAACTCTCATTTGGACCTTGAACCATTTGGTTCCCATTGAAGTCCAATATATGGAGAAAAATCCTGGAATGTTTTCATTAAAAACCTTTATTTCATTTTCGACTGAAGAAAGAAAGACATGGACATCCTGGATGACATGGGGGTGAGTAAAGTAACAGCAAAAAGGTTTTTTAAAAGTGAACTACTCCTTTAAGGCCTCGATATACTCACGGCGAAGTTTTTTCGACATTGCGTGAAGTAAATCAGGCCTATACCGGGTAGGGCCCAGATAAAAAGGGCAGACCCGAGGTCAGAGTGAGAAAGTTTCGGGTCAGTTATACAATGCTATATCCAGTGCTATAGCTTCCATTTTTGATCATATACATGCATTTTTATGCACTGAAAATTTTGGTCTTCTGAGACATTTGGTTGTGAATTCTGCTTATCTTTTTTTTATTTATTTACGTTTTTAAACCTCAATCTGCATATGATTTTATTTAGCTGACAAGTCGAATCCAACTACATCTCGCAACAACAAATCAACACTTTTTTTTTTTTTGCAAGAATGATCATCAGCAAAAACAGAAGAAAAAAATTACAAAAAAATCAGTGATGCTTTTGCACTATATGACATAATTTTCCAGAAATAATGCATCCGGGTCAGTTTTGACCCAGAAGAGATAAAAAGATTATCCAGTAATCAAAATTTTATATCATCTATGAGTTAGATATGGGTAATATATATATATATATATATTACATAAATTAATAATATTATATTAATATAATATTATCAATATATATATATATATATATATATATATATATATATATATATATATATATATAATTTTTAACCTCTTCCACATATACTTTTGGGACTGATGTCTTGATTTATGCGACATGTCCTTGAAGTTGATCTTTTTTATCAATTTACATTAGGAATATTTTGTAAATAGAAGACCAAACACATCAGCAAAATTCCATTTACAACATAGAGGTTTGGCTCATCAGTGTGAAAGTCACGCTTGCTAGTTTATTTCCAAACCCCAGCACAGACATTCTGTATGCGCGCAGAGAGCCGAGCAGGTTTACGAGCTCTCTGTTTGAACGCTGTCCTTGAACTGGTTTTCTGTGTGCTGACCCATCAGTCTAGGCCATGAGTTAAGCCAGTGACCATGTGTGTGTGTGTGTCTGTGTATACACTCGTAGGCCAAACTCTTAGATGTCTTGAAGCTATTGTTTTGGCTCAGAATCCCAGCCAAACCCACTGCCACAGAGGAGAGTGTATGTGTGCATGTCTTTGAATGACAAGCACAATCTAAGGCAGAGAAGAAAAGAACAAATTTGCATATTTGAGAATGTCCATTCCTACCTAACTTCTTTTCTCCAGGACAAATTTGGCATTACTTGTGATATTTCAAAGACAAAGGGACAGCCCTAAGCTGTGATTCCAACATTTTACGGGGTTTCATAAAATTATTCGGTTACACTTATATTAAGAAGCCCCTTGTCACAGAGTAATTATACATTTAAGAACTGAATAATATTAATTAACAATGTGTATTTATTTTATAACTAGGATTATGGTTTGGTTTAGGGTAATTAGCTTGTAATGATGCATGATTTACTGTTATTACTATAGTAACATGGACACTGAAAAAAAAAAATAATAAAATAAAAAAGTAGACCCCATAAAAATGTTAATCCATTCTCAGCTACTGTATATAAGCTATTTAAAATTCAATGTGACAGCGACATAACTGGCTCAAGTCACTGCAGCTTTTCCCTCAAGAAATCTATTGCTAATATTAATAGCCTACTGCCCCTTTAGCGCTAATTCACATCAATTACCTCCAAAATCAGGTAGACAGCAGGATAGCTATGAGTTTTAATCCACCGCGGAGCGCCTCCTGTGATCCGAGGACGGGTTTTAGTCAGAGACGCCCCCAATTACACAGCACCTCAGAGCTAACAGAGAGTCAGAGCACTTATCAAACATGGCATCTCTGCGTGCTAAGCATATTTCACTGATCCAGATTGACTCATTCTAATTCATAAAACTCTCAGTCTGTTTGGCATAATTTGATAAGACAGGGACAGGCCGAAGTTTTAGGCAGAAGCAGTATGGGTGGTTTTGAGAATGTCAGCGATGCATTCCCTTAATTAAGGTGGAAACCATGAGGGAAACATTACCAATTTTTCAAGCAAGCAGTCCTGGATTTATCATTTATATTTGTTTATTTGTTATGTTATGCCGTATTGCAGCATGTGGTCTTTACTATGGTTTTGGGATAGGCACATTATAAAGTGTGAAAACATAAAAGTAACTGCATTAACTGTGTGTTAAATCGATTTGATTTTGTTAAAAATTGAATTAATCTTGTTTAGTTTCAATACAACCAAATAAATGTATTAATTCCATCAATTCAATAGTATATGAGCCTTTATTATTATTATTATTATTTGTTAAGAAAAAAAGACTGAATGCAAAATGGTGTTGTTCGAATTAAAAATATTTCTGGATTTAAAAAAAATCAAGACAAATTTGAAATAACATATTTTTGCTACTCTTCATATTTTCTATTTCTTTTAGTCATTAAAGGGTTTAATTTAAAATACTACTAGAACATATATCTTTTGACATACTACATGTACTATGTTTATAAAAACATGGAAATAGAAGCCATAGAAATGCCATGTTTTTTTGGACATCTACCAGGGTAAAACCATAGCATTCTCTGAAGGGTCATGTAAATACCATGGTACATGAATATGTTAATCATTCAGTACCATGGGATATAAGTCTCAGGTATATAAATCTTGTTGTTTTCAGTCAATCTTTGCAAAGTCTTGTTAGTGTTGCATTTCATTTCTGAGCGCTCTCGCTCTCTCATTTTCCTGTGTTATGGTTCTGATCTTCTGCCTGAATTTTACTGTCGACCTGTGTTTGACGGAAAAAGTGATTTTAACTTGTTGATATTTGTATTATTTGCCCTGTGGTCCTAATCTTTTTGCCTGTCATTTGGATTACGTGTTTATATTGTGAATAAAGATGGTTTGGAACTTCAACCTGCAGTCAGAGCAGTTCGTAACAATAATCCTCTACCATACATTCAAATTTTTGAAATTTCAAAAAGAGGATTTTGCTCAGTTGTGAAGTCAACAGTACAGGTTCAGCTTGGTTGCAGACATCAGTAACGTCCTGCAGCATATAATTGGGCCGCGATAGCTTCCTGTTTATTGAAACAAAGCTAAAACCACAAATGGCAAACCACGGTTTCCATAAAACAGCAAGTGTATTAAGTGCAGGACCGTGTTGTGTTTGTCAAGGCCTCAGCATGCTTAAGAGTGTACTTGAACAGAGACTCAGCAGGACTACTGCGTCTTCCTCTCAGGGAGTGAACTCAAATGAAACAGCACAACTTTCAGCTCAGCGGGTTTAAAAAAGTCTAACTGAATAATGAATAACTGTCATTCAGGAGGTGTCATTGACATTTTAGTAATAAGGCTTTACAGCAGGAGAGACACAGTAGAGAGGCTCTTTGCACTACACTAACAAGGCGTGAATATTGCAGTGGCGTTGCGAGTCTGGGTATTCATGTTTTTTACTGGTTTATACCCTTTATTTTACATGTGGGGTAAAATAGAAATTGCTATAAAATAGCATTCAATTGTCTGATAAAATATAATATTATAAAATATTCTAAAACAGTGGTCAGCCCTCCCATCTTGAGATGGGCAGTCTAAGTAAATTTGAAATTAACTGAATTTGTCTGATAAAATATTATAAAACAGTGGTATTATTTATTTTGAAATATTTTATTTTTAAAATATTTATTTAGTCAATATGAATCAAAAATAATAATAATCAAATATCTTGCATTTTATTATTAATTTATAATCACTATTTATAATCACTATTAATTTATAATCACTATTATTAATTTATAATCACTATAAAATTCTCTTAATTTCATAGCGTTTCTCGCGATGCTTCCAGTAGAGTATGTTTATGTTAGAGCATTTATCCAATTATATCTTAGCAATCATGTGTTGCCATGGCCAAAGAAATCTGCCTTGAGGACTTCAGAATCAATAGTGCGGGTGCCTGTAGCTTAAATGAATGGCAATGAAACTGCTGTTTTAACCAATCAGATAATCATTCCGATTTAATCAGCCAATCAGATTTCGATATGACAGCACCGGGGCCACCTACAGTAGCAGGCGTACAATAACATCTACATTTTCACTTCCTTTGATTGGATGGTCAGAGCGCGTACTATTACTGGTAGTCAGAGCTAGCTAACCACATCTATAGTGAACTGCATAAACTAAAATAAATTCCTGTAGATAGATAGGTAGAATAGCTTTTCAACTTTGCATGTAATATTTCTTTCCCTCCTCAACCCCCAGCAGGTCCAAACCTACCGGGGAAAAAAAAAATCCCTTATTCAGCCTTATCCAGTTTAACGCAGAGTCACGGAACACTTATTTTTGTTATGATATGAATTTTTCATATACTGTAATACAGGTGTATGTCGCTTTAACAAAATTGGGAAAACGGCGCGACACTGAGAGGGGTCCCTTTTCACTGTTGACACTGTTGGATTGGCGTATAAGACAGCATGTTCTAGGTCCTGCCAATATCCAACAACTTTGCACAGCCATTGACGAGTGGACCAACATTCCAGAGGCCCAAAAGCTCAGCAACCTTTTTTTTTTTTTTTTTTTTTTCGGGGGTAAAGTAAAACTGCACATTTTAGAATGGCCTTTTATTGTGGACAGCCTAAGGCTAAGACCTGTGCAATAATCATAGCGTCTAATCAGCATCTTGATATCCCACATCTGTGAGGGGGATGGATTATCTCGGCAAAGGAGAAGTGCTCACTAACACAGATTTAGGCAGATTTGTGAACAATATTTAAGAGAAATAGGTCGTTTGTGTACAAAGAAAAAGTATTAGATCGTTGAGTTAAGCTCATAACAAACGGGGGCAAACACAAAAGTGTTGCGTTTATAATTTTGTTCAGTGTACAATTGATAGCTGTCAAATTATATTAGTGTTTCCCATACATTGGTTCACAATATCAACACTGCCTGCCACATATAGATTTTCTAAAAGTCTTTGACATCATTGAATAAACATGAGCACTGCACGTTTCAAAGTTAAAACGCGGCGCGCGTGTTTTTATATGAATGTATCTTTGAAGGGAACTGACTGTCTTTAGAAAAGTTTTGATGTTATTTTCATTTAATCGTTCTTAATCTTTACTGATAAAGCAACGATTACTTGCACTGTGCTGCTTTGTGTACAGTCGTTACCAAGGAAACGGTTATTTCTGACGCGCCTAAAGCACCTCCTGCTATCGCCTGTTTGTAAACAGCCTGTATTAATACTAGTGTGGATATTTTCAACAATCTTCACTCGTGACAGTAAAATAGGCCATTCTACTGCAGCATTTCCTCTCTCAACAGTATGTGGTTAACACCCAGTCATGCTTGGAAAAATATAACACCGTCATATACTGTGAAACCGGTATCGTTTTGGAAAATTATGGTAATTACGACATGATGTGAATGCAACACACAGCAACAGGCTAAAAAAAGATGACATGCCCTGAGATCAAGACAAGACAATACTATAGATAGCTAATTAATATGCATGCTTGCAACCACCTGGACAGAAGTGGGAATTACAGTCACAGTGGCCTTAAAAAAAAAAAAAAAAATCAATGTTGGAAAATATTCAGTTAACACAACCACTGAGATCTGAACAGTAAAATCAGCCTACTTCTGAAACAGCAATATATCAATATCATACATCCACAATTCTGTGCAGTACAAACAGGCTTTGTCTTCAACATTTTAAACAGACTCTAAAATCTCAGAGACCCACATAGCCCATGTCAATGCATACTAAGCAGGACACAAAGAGAAGTCCATCCACTCTCTCTCCTTTTCCTCCAGTCCATTTTTTTCTTTCTTCATGTGCAACAGCTATTGATCAGGGCTCCAGAGGAACTACATCCTGACCTGCACTTTGATCACGACTGGAGAAAGTGAACGTGTGAGAAAGAGGGAGAGAATGCGCATGGGAGGTTTAGAATGGGAAAGTTATGGGAAGCCGTCAGAACCGGTCAGAGGGAGAGAGAGAGAAAGAGCATTCTGCTTCACTGGCTTGAGACAGGCTCTTTGAAGTTGTGGTTTGAAGATGAGAGTGATGCTGGCTTTGCATATGCACAAACGATTGGACCAAATGCTTACTCGGACATAAAGACAACTAAACAAAAGGATGTGTGAGGAGAGAAAGCATTGCAGAATTACAATATAGCTCTGCACTCGCTCTTGCTGCATGAATGAACCTACAAAATAAGATCAGAAGATGTGCGTGTTGGTACAGATGTGTTTGGTGGTATGAATGTTTCATTTTTTTTTTCTGTCTGTGGTTTAACACAAGAATTTTAGCGTCCACATGGGGGCTTTAGTGGCTTTTTTATGTGTGTGACCACAAAAATCAAAGTCAAAAACAAATGAGCATATCCACAAGTTTCCTACGCCCCATGAGGCCTTGCGTCAAAAGTTGGCGCGTCTTCCGGTTCGAAGTAAACAAAGCGCGACTTGACATACTTCACACTCGTTCATTCAACAGTTGACAGTCATTCAAGTTATATTGATCCAAACTAGCTAACGATGTGGGAACACAACCTCAACGAAATTAAAAAGGGTGAAATAACAGTACCTTTAACCTCCGCAGTTACTTGGTTGGGAGTATTATAATAACATTAATAATCAATACTCATCAAGGCATGGTGACAGACAGTTGTGTGAGCTGACAAACAATTAAAATATAAAATACACACTTAGTCATTGTGCTTTGGAGTTTATTCAAAATTATAAATGAATGTGCTACTTGAATACATTAACTGGCACATTTGGTATTCTGACAACACAGGCTTTGATCCTGAGTTTAGGTGTAACATCAGTAGCGAACAGCCAAACACATGCTGATAGAGTTTATAGAATATTAAGAATTTAAACAAATGTACACAGGACGATTCGTTGTCTTTTGGGAGGTGATGGAAACTAACGTTACAGTCGTTGGCAGGATCACTCTGATTGCGTTTTCGGCTTATGTTCAAAACAATCACGTTAAAGCCACTGAATTAGTTTAGTCCGGTTATACTTAGAACCGCTGACAGCACATGTTGTCCCTGAGCTCCGTAACGACATCTCTAATAAAGATTTGCGTCTTTAAATAGTAAAATAATTCTCCGAAAAACAGCTAGCCTCTTCGCTAACTAATACACAAAATACCATTGGAATGCTACTTCCGCCGCCCCTCGGAAACTTGTGGATAAAAAACAAATTTTTTTCAACAATCCATTTTTTTTTTTGCAGATTTCACAAAATTTGCAATAGACCACAACCATAAAATTACTATGTGGACAATGCTGGTAATTAAGTTGGCCACTAGTTGGATTCTTGCTGGTATTCAAATGCGTGTTCAAACAGGTCATTAGCTGGTTTATAGATGGTCATTAGCTGACTAACTGGTTAATAAACCATATTGGTTCAGCAACACACCAGCTAAAGGTGGTCAATCGGGGTTTTAGAACATAGTAGCTACTTGACCAGAAAATGACCAGCTTGGACAACCCGATCTTACGACCAAGTCGTACGAATTCGACGAATGATTAAAAAGGGGCTAATAAGAATTCATACGACCTCACTCGTACGAATTAGTACGATTTTGCAAAAATAGTACATATTTTACGAATTGGCCAATTCGTATGAATTCTAACGATGACCTACCCCTTACCCCGCCCCTAAACCTACCCATCACGTGGGTTTAGACAAATCGTACGAGTGAGGTCGTACGAATTAGACACTTTTTAATCATTTGTCGAATTCGTACGCATTGGTTGTGAGATAGGGTAGGCTTGGACCAATTAGTTCTTTTAACCATGCAAAACTTTCCTTACTTACAGCAGTCATACTGAGAGTTAGTTTTTTCTAAAACTCTGGTACGAGTCCCGTGAAAAACAAGTTATGCGAGTCAGGAAAAAGCTAAAAAATGTGTATAAGCTAGATAAATTAGCACAGTTGCTTCAGCAAAAGCGTTTTAAAATCTCATGTTTGATGTTCGTTCATTGGCTAGGTTTAGGGTTGGACATTTAATTCACTAGACATTTAATTTCTGAACTGCCGTGATACGTGCAACAACCAAATGAACATTGCAACATTGAAGTGCATCTGTTTTGGATAAAACTGAACGTGATTTTATAGCCACTCACTGGACAGTCTACTTTGAAAAGTGTCACGAAACATGCAATAACCCACATAATATCAACAAGTTTATCCGATAAGTCTTTGTAAGCGTTAACCCTGAATGTTAACCCTGCCCTTAGTAAAGTGAAGAGGTTTTCCACTGTGATTTGGTCATGTCTCTCAGGACTCTCAAAATAGCAGCTTCCACTGCAGAAGCTTTGGACACTCAATACTGCCATTTTTTCACCTCTGTTTCCATTCTTGCACTCACAGGGGAGTCTTACACATGTATACACGCATACAGGTGCCTTCTAATAAAAGGTAGGACATGGTAAAAGTCAAAAAAGTCACTAACTACTCTAGAAGTTAAGAGCACTTCCAGCCAGTCAAATTTATCATAAGCTATGACAAAGTTTAAAACTCCCACTTAAATCAAATAATGGGCCTACATGTATCTATGCAGTATCTGGAACTCAAACTCATATTCATAGACAATAACAAGGATTCACTCACCAAAATAAATCCAGAGACATCAAAGTAACCGGCGTCTCAAACCCGACTGATGCCATCCAGTGGCAAAATCCTCTTTCTCCTTTTTTTCTTACATTTTTTCACTCAGAAATCCTTTAGGATTTGTGTGGACATAAGCAACAGAGGCCTAAATCAGTGTTCACCCAGCAGTACAAACACGTCACACAGACTTTATTAAATATGCAGCTGTTCCTCAGAGCATAACGCAACCTCATTTACATCAGAATATCGTCCTCTACAACATATCCGCATAAACACAAGTGTATACTACACACTACATTTTAGCCAAAACAAGAACAAGGAAAATAAATCATTATGAGAAAGAAAAGATAGTCTAAAAGTAAAAAAGATGATCAGAATTGGAAGGTTTGGGCATTTGGCCTGATTTTCTCAGGATTCATTTATTTCTGAGCTAATAAGGCAGAACTGTGTTGCTACAGTAACAGCTTTGCCCATTTCCTGCAAAGCCCAGAGGGCTTTTCCACTTCCTGGCTCAGTGTGAAGATGAGGCGGGAACTTCCTGTTCTCTCAGGGGAACACAGCAGAGGCAGAACCTCAACAGTCTTTGGAAAACACAAAGGTGGTCCACACTAGATCTTGAACACGCATCATCCGTGTTGACTGACAGTTTGGTGGATTGTTTTACTGCATTACCTGAGTCACAAAAGCAGCATTTAGGCTGGATGCTTACAGACTCTTTTCTTCAAAGGTCATTTGCTTAAACAAGACTATTTTGTATCTATATTTTTAAGTGTGTGTCATGTCTTACACAAAATGTTTAGAGAGCCTGGTGCTGTAATGTCAAAATCCCATGAATATTTCGCTAATCCTTACATATTTGGGTCTTTAGTGACCCGGATCTATATCTAACACGAATGGATCACTACCTGTTACGATAATTTCAAACTCTCCTGATATCAGAGCAACAATATAATAAATAATATTTTGTTACCTTTTGGAGCTTGGAAGGGTTCAGTTTGAGAAGATGTTTTATACCATCATCGCTGTCCTCATCAGAGCTCATTTCCCAGTACATTCAGCATCTGGCTCATATTCACAATCTCAAACGTATTATCAATACATTCAAAATCAATATTTTGATCCACCATCAAGTGACAAAGACACTAATATAGGATTGTGTTCAGTGCTTGCTCTGCAGTAAATCATTTCAAGTTCTGCTGATGATCCTTCATATTCTTTTGTTTTCTGCCTGCGGTAACTATGAGTGGAACGTCACTGTTCTTATTGAGTCTTTAAAGATTCAATTATTGGTGTGCAGATAAAAAAAAATGAATGAGGAGAGTATAGAATGACATGCCGGGTCACTCAGGACCCAAGGTATGCGTTGAAGGGTTAATAAATTAATTACCACAGTTCATTGAAAACAGTGAAACTTACAAATTGTCCTGCCCATAAAAGACAATCTATTGAAAATAAGCTGCAAAAATGGGTCATTCATATAAAGAGGATGGAAAATACTTCATTAATACTTGGCTAAAATTATAAGTGGACTTTAGGGAGAAAATTTAAATGATCTCTTTTTTTTTCTTTTTTCTTTTTTTCAATTATTTGACCGCAGGCAAACTCATCATTCATCTTCAGCTTAACTCTTTGCACTCAAATGTGATCACCTCTCTCCATGTTGAAAGTTAAATAGTGATGTCCAATTCAATAATGAATCCGATCTATTCAAAAAAATCAGATCCAGTTCTGTATGATTTGTTTATGAATCCAATTAATCTGGTTGAACTCTAAAGAGATTTTATGATACTTTAGTGGGGCTTCAGCATCTTTTTTGAAGTTTGAAAGCCAGCCCTTAGAGAAAAAAAAAGTTCAAAGGGGGTCTATATAGAACCACAGGGTTCTTGACTCAATTTTAAAGAATCCTTTATTGCCCAGAAGGGGTCTATTTTATTTAAGAAGAAATTTCTTACTTGATTGCATTATACATTCATGTTCAATAGTCTTTTTTATAGTGATGAAGTATGTTTACGAGCTGTTTAATTCATAAAATTTAATCAAAATAAAAAATGAATTCATAAAAGTATCCCATGACGGGATCCCAAAAAGGTTTGACCTATAAAGCGCCTGACAGAACCCTTTCTTCTAAAATTGCACAATGACCATTTATAGCAAGTCTTTATTACTATAATTTCCATTCTGATTAGTTTAGTGTTTCCTCTGAGCCAGTATAATCCAGTTTGATAGGTATCATTGAGGCTTTAACCCAATGATTTGCAATGTCATAAAGATGACATGCTCTTTTCAGAAATGGCATCCAATATATTAGTGTTGCTTCTTTTTGGGGTCAATTCGACCTTATAAAGTATGTTTTTTGTAGATATTAAAAGGTCCTTCAAGTCTCAGACTACAGACACAACATGAGGGTTAAATTGGTCCATCATGTGTCTCTCTGTCTTTCTCAGGTTGAGTAAGTGGCTATTCCTACATTTGGTCCACCCCACAATAAAAGGAGATCAACAAGGATATGTTACAGTGGTCATGACATGAGAAATCAAATTTGCTTTGATCTTTTGACGTATAAGAAGTATTTGTACCATTAAATCATCTTGTTTTGTAGCTTAAACTGTCCTCTTCATTATAGACAAAGCATTTATTTAATCAAAATAAAAAAAAGGGTTGTTTTGATATTGTTCACTGTTGTTCACATACAGTCAATGACTGCACAGTTCGGAGATTATGTTGATTATGTTTTCAAAACACTTAATTGCAATAGCGAGTGGCCGTTGATACTGTTTCCTATGCAATGATGTTGTTAACCAATCATAGCAGTGGCCGTTTACAGACAAGCCTTAAAGGAGCCGCACATTATTATTATTTTTTTTTTTTTTGTGCAAAACATAATTAACATTATAAGTGTACATATTAAAATACATATATTTTTTAATCATGTCCCCTTTAAAAGAATGCTCTCAATTCAAACACATATTTTATTGATAAAATAATTTACAATTTTTAATTTGGCCCAGCATGTTCGACAGTGCATTTCTCCACATTGTTTTTACATACAGGGAGTTCAGCAACATTAAGCCTGCCTCACCCTTTCAAAGAACACACACACACTAAGGACATACATATTTCAGGCTAATTGCAGTGAGGAGAAATGATTCATATTCTGCCTCTGTCTGCAAATATTCAGATTAATGGGGGATCGGGCCCAGACAAACTCGCACATGCACAACATGCATGAGGGTCAATGGCACGATTCTCTCGCTAGTTTAACCTGGATCTATTCATTTATTCTAAAATACAATAAAAAAAAAAACAGCAGGTCGAACATGTAACATGTTTTTAAAGGGTTAGTTCACCCAAAAATGAAAATTCTGTCAGTATTGACTCACCCTCATGTTGTTCCAAACCTCTATGTGTTTATTTGTTCTGCTGAACACAAAGGAAGATATTTGGAAGAATGTTTTAATCAAACAGATCTCATTCCCCATTGACTACCATAGTAGGACAAATACATACTATGGTAGTCAATGGGGAATGAGATCTGTTTGATTAAAACATTCTTCCAAATATCTTCCTTTGTGTTCAGCAGAACAACAAAAAAAAAAACAAAAAACACAGAGGTTTGGAACAACATGAGGGTGAGTAAATACTGACAGAATTTTTATTTTTGGGTGAACTAACCCTTTAACTTCTGAATTAGAACTCATTTTTACATTTTTGGGCGACGGGGCAGTAAAAAATACAGCATATTGAATAAAAAAGCATTAAAAGAAAGCCTTATTAATTCATTTGTGATTTTAAGATTTCTAAGGGAAAAAAAGCCAAATAATTTTACCAATTTATGACATGAAAAAAAAGCTATGCTCAGATTGTAAAATATAATGAGACTCTTCATAAGAGCCTTTTTGAACATGTTTGTTAAAAAAAAATACATCTTAGTTTTAAAAATACTTTTTTGAAAATAATAATTAAGATATGTACATTCACATCTATTCAACATGTTATTAGGTTTTACCACATTAATTTATTCTTGACAAAAAAACAAACTTTTTTTAATCATGAATACTATTGTATTACTATACTAATACTATTGTCAAAAATAACTTCATGTCCCTCTTTACTCAATATAATTGTCAAAACACCAATGTCATTGTGATTTTAGTAGCCAAACCTATAATGAGACTCTTCATAGAGCCTTTTTGAACACGTTTGTTAAAAAAAAATACTTCTTAGTTTTAAAAATACTTTTTTGAAAATAATAATTAAGATATGTACATTCACATCTATTCAACATGTTATTAGGTTTTACCACATTAATTTTTTCTTGACAAAAAAACAAACTTTTTTTAATCATAAATACTATTGTATTACTATACTAATACTATTGTCAAAAATAACTTCATGTCCCTCTCTACTCAATATAATTATTAAAACACCAATGTCATTGTGATTTTAGGAGCCAAACCTATTAATTCAGTTAATTTAGGCCACGTTCATGCACACACGCACACACACAATTTAACCCGTACTCAGCCATAAAATCCCAACTAACCCCTCAAGCACAAATTAAAACCCTTCTTTTCGTCGCCTTCATCTTCATTTGTGTCACACACACACGCACGGTCACACACATACACAAGGGACCAAATATGGAACTGGGTGGAGCTCATCTCTAACAGCCCTTGAAATCCAAAGAAATCCACTCAGAACTCCAAGTGCAAGTAAAATATTTAATCACATTCATACAAAAAGCTACAGAGCATGTCAACGACTGCCTTAAAGCAACACCTCGAAATGTTAAGAAAGCGTTACCTGCCCATCCACGCCATAAAACTATTCGCCCAGCAGGTGTACATCATCATGCAAATACGACTAATCCTTCAAGCCAACATCTAAATATGACTGTTATTATTTTTCCTGCCCCCTGCCTTCGCCCTTCACCTTTCAAACACACACGGCCTTGTTAGCGAGCGTTCACATTAAGCCCGTTTCATCATGCAAACCCTTGGACTCCATTTTCATTAACGCACATCCACGATTTCCACCCTCATAAAGGACAGTGGGCCGTCAATCATGAGGAATATTAGATGAGAAGGGAAGAGATGGCTTTTTAATCACTTTAAGTGAAGAGGAAGGACAGGTGAGCTTTCCGAAAGCCTTCTAGACTATTCCCCGCACCATCAGTCCATATATATGATAATGAATATCTAAGATTTGAGGCCGCATAGCGAGGTCACACAAACACCAGTTATAAACCCGGCGCACACATGCTGGATGATATGCAATTATTTGATTTAAGCCTGACAGTTTTGAGAAGATGCAAGTAAATTGAGGTGATATGCTTGAAATTCTCTCTCGGATTTCATATGGGATAATGCTAATGATCCGGGAGTATCTGTAATGGAAAATACTTCATTTGATTCAAAAAGATACTTCAGATAAAGAGCTTCCTTCCAGGGTTGGCCTCCAACGTATTGCCTTCCTAATTATAAAGGGAAGCCGCATGCTAACGCACATACTTTGTCAGCACATGTGTGTGTTATGCTTTATTAATTAAGCCGAGAGATGAATAAATAAACATGACAGAAGTGTCTCATTAAAAATAAACCACACACACCACCCTCCAGACCCCATCACACCTTTAGCATCCCCTGCCCCTGTGAGTGTGTGTGTGTGTGTTTGCATTTTAGCGTCTCATATCAAGGCCTCTTTAACCTTGTGTGTCCATGGCTTCCGTTTGAGCTCTGACTGTTCGTTTAACCTCCCCACCTCTTTCTTTCTCCTGGGTAGGCTGGCTATTCAGTGTCATGCAAAACAACGCTACTGTTTTAACAGGTGACAGAAGTGTTGTGGTCTCGATGTCAGCCTGGATGCCTGTGACTGTGAGCATGTGTCCAAACCGATTAAAAAGAGATGGAGAAAGAGCAGAATCATGCTGGATATATCACATTCCAGTTGCGCATAATGCTCACAAGGCACCAGAAGTATACCGTAAAATATGATTTATTTTATGTGTACAATATTTAAAAGCTACTGAAGTGGTTTAATAACTTAATATTTCATTTAAAATCATTCTTAACACTTCCTGGAGGATGATGCGATTGAGAAACTAGCATTTGTTTGTCAACTTAAAGGGACTTAAAGGGATATTTCTCCCAAAAATGAAAATTCATGTCCTTCCAAACCCGTCAGACCTTCATTCATTGGAACACAAATAAAGATATTTTTGATGAAATCCGAGAGACAAGAAGACTTTTTGTGCACAAAAACAAACAAACAAACAAAAAAAGACTTTATTCAACAATTGCACATGCGTGTGATTCTGACGCTGGAGCCAGCAAATACTGAGCCAGCGTTCTGCCCAGCGCAGTCTCATCCCAAGACGTCATATAACTGACGTTTTGGGACGTCTTTTGACCATACATCAATATTCGCCTTTTTAGGGCCCCCTTAAACGTCGGTAGATGAGGTTATGGGATCCTAACTCTACCCCAGACCTAAACTTACCCCTAAACCTAACCCGTCACCTAACTGACGTTAAAGGTAAAGCGTCAGTTGTATGACGGCCCGGGATCGCCATCTACCGACGTTTAAGGGGGCCCTAAAAAGGCGGATATTGACGTATGGTCAAAAGACGTCCCAAGACGTCAGTTATTGAGACTGTGTTATTCTGCCGGAGAACCCGGGAGAGCTGCGCCGTGTTTACTACGCCAACAGCATTACTGACATGGAAGAGAAGAAATTAAAATAGTTGAATACAGTCGTTATTTTAGAGGGGGTTGAATCCCTGTAGTTCAAATGAACCATTTTAAAAATGTCTTTACTATCTTTCAGTGCCTTGAAAGTAGTATTAATCTTACAGTCTATGGAGGGACAGAAAGCCCTCGGATTTCATCAAAAAGATGAAGATGAACAAAGGTCTTTCGGGTTTGGAACGGCATGAGGCTGAGTAATTAATGACAGAATTTTCATTTTTGGGTGAACTATAAAAATAACTATAGCAATGACTGTATTAGCGTCCACACCAGTGGATGATATTGTTCTGTTTATTCCAATAGAGCGCTGCAGTTTTGTCATCTGCCACTTTAAATGCTTGGGATGAAAGTGATTCCAACGATTTATCAGTGCAATTATCGAAATAGTTGTGTAAACTGCTATTCTTTTACATTTTGATTTTTCTTTTAGAACTATATGTTTATAGTTCTGGTTCTTGGTGTCAATGGGCTAAACTATAAAATAATTACCAAATAAAATAAATTTAAATAAATGTCAAATAAACTAAAATAGGAAGAGATAAAAATGAAGAAATGCCTGAAATATTTCTTAATAAAATCAAATGAGAGTATTCACACTAACTTTTACTATACTGTAGATAGTGTGGAAGTTGTTACATCATCAATGGTGGCGGATTTGAATGAGCGAGATATGAAATATGGTTATGGAACACACAACAATGTAATAATTACATGATCAATAAGTAATGGCAACCAATGTTATGTTGCTTTAACTTATCAAATTAAGCTATTTTCAATTTTCTCTTCAAGTTATACAAGATTTAATGTCCTCCGGACTTTTCAGTTTGATCCGAATCAAAATTACAGGTGTGAAACTTCCCTCGAGCCACTGTCCGGACCAAACAGACGAATTTGGCAAAGGTTTGGTTCGTTTATAGTCTGAAAGCATTTTTTGTATTGTTCATACTTATAGACCATTTAGACCGCAGGGAAAATTAGCCGTGGCACATGGGAAGATGAGGAGACGAGGTTTTTAATTGAAATTTGGTCTGACGACATAATAAGAAGTTCGCTGGGCTCGCAGGATTGCTTGCAGTCTTATCCTCCTTTTTACAATGACAATAAAATGTTCGCACAACGAGGACGTTCATTTGGCGAATTTGTACTAGCCTCGAGCATAGCTGGTGCTGCAGGTAGTAATGCCATAATAATAACAGTATGGTGGCAACAATATGTGTTTGTTCATTCATTCTTGTTAAAGTTAGCCGCCAAATTGACAACACGCTGACGTCAGACGCACATCCGTTTACAAACCAATCAATGTCAAGATGCAGCCCACATATATGATGACAGGACCCAAGTATGTCATGTAAAGTTCTTTAGTGTGCTCGCATAATTGCAATGTGAAAACCAAACCAAAACTTACCGAATGTATAAAATGTATCAAAACATGAACTTTGGTTTGGACCTTGGTGCAGACTTTCAGGTGTGAAAACTCCCTAAGATTTACACAAAGGGAAAATGCAGATGCATTGCATTGGCCTCCCGTTTACACGAAAACCCTGTTTTTATCACAGAAAACGTTTTTTTCTAAAAACTTCGGCCAAAGTGGAGATTTCTGAAAACGGCGGTTATGTGTTGTTGTGTGAACAGCATTTTAGGTTCTCTCATGTTGATTCAGAGGATTCTGATTGGCTTGCATGGCTTTATCCTCAACCCCTACACTGCCGCCAATAGGTTTGGCATAGTTATGATGGTGCTCGAAGGCGTATTTATGCAGGTGTGTGAACGATGTTAAGTTTGAAAATGACTAAATGACTGGTGCAAATTGATTGTACCTAATTTAAGCTGTGCAAGGCAACGGTCCAAATTTACATATATTGTAAAAAAAAAACAGAAAACTAACATGATTAGTCATGAGCTAGTCATTATACCCTATATATTAAGATCAATACAGTGGACATATGATGAGAACATGAATGTTAGAATTGTGATGTGGGATGAATGCCATGTGACTTGGTAACGATTTTGAACTTGCAGACTAGACAAAGAGTGTCATAAGTTTTGCATTCAAATATAATTGTATGCAATGTTATCCTGTGTCGTGATAACATTACAAAGTCCTAAAGGATGTGAGCGAGTGAGAGCATAAAACAGAAACTGTGAGTGTTCATTAGCATACCTAATAGTAATGAATCTTGTGTTCAACATCCACATCAGTCTAATCAACAATAATGAGTCTCTGTCATGTAAAGTGCAGACAGCACGGCGCCAAGAGCACTTTGAAAGCAAAAAAAGTTGCCAAAATTGGCACAGTTTGTGTGTTTTGGATGATTGCATTACTACAGATGGCCATTAAAATATATTTTAATGTGGAGAACAGACACTTGCAGCCTCTGAGAAAATATAAAAATATAATTAAAACCCCCAAAACGAAGAAAAGAATCCTCAAATGAAAGTTAATTTCCAAGCCTCCACCCCAGCAATTACAGTGTATGTTTGCTGCCAGATGCATTATATGTGCAGTAGAGACCATTATCAATTACTGTGTGTACATACAACCTGTTCAATGCATATAGATCGACAATGCAAACACTGAAAATACAGTTTCAACCGCATACAGACGCACACACATAAAGATACAAGATAGTGTAATTTTCACTCACACACACACACCTAAGGACTAAGCCCCTGTGTCAATACATATCCCCAGTTCATTAAACAACGACATGTGTCAGAGGAACAGTTCATTTGCAGTAAATGTCATTCTCTAGTGGCTAGTTTAATAGTCAAAACACACACACACACAGTAAGCTGACAAGCAGCTCAACAAGAATAAAGGAGTATCTCAAATGCCATCAGGTGCTGCTGTACAACCTCAATAAGCCAATCGAGAGAGCAAGAGAGGAGGGAAAGCGAGGAGGAGAAAATGGAGAGGAAAGGGAGATTTGGAGAAGAGGAGGGGTGAGGGCATGAGAGGGTGGAGAGGATATGAAAAGGGAAAGGATGTAGCCTTTGTCATGAAGCTGACAGAACACTTCATTGCAAGACAGAATTACATTATATTTTCCTCAAGTCATTATAATCTGTTCTTCACTTCCTGCTAGCGCTCCATTTCTCCCCCTCTCACACCTCTAGCCCACCTTTCCCTCCCATCGCTACTCAAGATGATTGAGGAAGCTGTTCCCATATTCGAAAAATGAAAAGTTCCAGGTCTAAAATTTGAATTTATTGTACCACATTGGATATCAACTGAATGCTTAAAGGGTAACTTGTATTGTTACAGTGTCTCTATGTAAATAAACAATGTGTACTCTGTTTTGCATCCTGATGTTCCTGTTTATTTGTCAGCAAAAATATGCTGACAGCTCTGAGGCTTTTGTGTACAGATTTGACATCCAAATTTTTGAATCAATGCTCACAAAAAGTAAGATTGAGCCCTGCGGATTGTGGGAGTTTCCAACCTTTTTGGCAAAAGGGAACGGCATTACCTGTTTTAGACATCACTGATTTAAAGGGGTGGTTGATTATGATTTCACTTTTCTAACTTCTTCCGTTAGTGTGTAATGTTGCTGTCTGAGCATACACAACATCAGCAAAGTTACGACGCTCAAAGTTAAAGCAAAGGGAGATATTTGCTTTGAAATAAATTGCTTTTTAAGGACTACAATAAATGGTTGGTAGGGACTATACGACTTTCCTCCCAGGTTAGTAACATCACAAACCCTAAAATTCACATAAACCCCACCCCCGGGAACGTGATTTATAGATGACCAAGACAGAATATGCTAATCAATGACTAGAAGATGACTACACATGATAAGCTGCATAAATATATCAACTAACCATTCAGAAATGTCCTGGTGCATTCTACATGTCACTTCTTCTCCGAGTCTCTCCGTTTTTGTCTGACTCCGGTTTGAACATAAAAGGCTAAAAGTTTTTGAAATTTTCAGTGAATGTCTGTGTGACGTAAAAGGAGACAAGCTGTTGAAGCTCCGCCCTCTGTGCCGGGAGCAGCAGTTCATTTGCATTTAAAGGGACAGACACAAAAACGGTGCGTTTTTATTCACCCTGAAAAAAGTGACAATTTTAACATGCTATACAAATATCTGTGGGTATTTTTATCTAAAACTTCCAATGCACACTCTGGGGACATGAAAGACTTATTTTACATCTTGTGAAAGGGGCATTATACCACCCCTTTAAAACAAAATGAAAAGGTTACTACTATGTAAATAAACTGCCAGTAAATTGTTTATTGGTGGTTATTTATTGTATATTTTTGACGTAGATGAAAAAGGCATATTAGAATGATTTCTGAAGGATCATGTGAGTCTGAAGACTGGAGTATTTATACTGAAAATTCAGCTTTGCCATCACAGGAATAAATTACAAAAAAATATAGCCTACTAAAATTACAGTAACAGTAATGAGAGTATTTTTTGGTTTTACCTTCTTGGTCATATAAAATGTAGCCTAGGTGAGCATAAAAGAAAAGCCGGCCACAAACATTTGAAGGGTGTTTCATAAATTATTACTATTGCTGCCATTTTTTTTTTAATATACAATAATAAACAACACACTCTCTTCCTAGGTCGTCATATAGTGATGCTTTTGCCAAAGCGTATACATCCAACGCACATGGCACCCTTTAGCGTCAATATAACATGCTTCGGTTATGGGTAGGTTTATGTCTGGGGTGGGGTTAGGGTTAGACCACTAGGAGGCGCCTTCTGCCCCATATATATATATATATATATATATATATATATATGCATCTCAAATTTACGCTAAAGAGTGCCATGTGCGTTGGATGTATACGCGTTGCCAAAAGCGCCGATATATGACACCTTGGGATGAGAACAGGCTGTAATAAAACAAAGGAGAAATTGATTTTACCACAGTGTGCAGGTTTCAGACAGATTTGTCTACAAACAGTAAAGTGAATGCTCAGTGAAGCAATATTTCTAGTGGTTCACAGCTTTCCGATTAGTCCATAGAATTTACACAATATTTCCATAGCATATAGTACACTCGAATGACCTGACTCCATTACACATGATAGACGTATAGCAAACCCAACCTCAGTGTTTTGAATTTATTTGATAAAAAGAACCGAGAGAGTAGCAAATACGAATAACATGAGGTCTGACAGAGCCGACAGCGCGGAACCGCAGATTCATAACAAACTACGATCAGCCTGAAGATCTGTACAAAGAACGTGCCCTTCTTGAACAAACGAGAACAGTGTGCTGTGCTCACACTGATGAGCTGCATGACCAATTTGGTTTCAAAACTGGTAGAGCAAAAAAAAAAAAAAAAAAAAAAATCAGGGAGTTTGGCTTTAAACTACAATTAGCATGATTGACGCGTTCTTGAACGTTATCGGAATGACGCTCGGACATAAATATACACATACATCTGTGCACACACAAACATACACATATATCGAGGTCTGTCTACTGTGGGGGTAGAGGATCAAAACATGACTGAAGGCTCACATACACTCCTGCGGTTTCACCTGGCAGATGACTGACATCCACAACCAGAGGATTCTGCTCTCTTTGTATTCACAGAGAAAAAGAGAGAGGGGAAAATCACAGACACGCCGTGCACACAGCACACATACAAAATATACACAGCTAATGACAGACAGACAGATAGATTGTATAATGGACATAACTGTGAGTTTGAGTGGGTTGTGTTTGCATTACATTGTGAGTTTTGTAAATCTCCTGAATATATCCAGGCAGCACTGCAGTGCAGGAGGTGCTAAACCACTGCAAGGTGTATCAAATCAATGCAGCACCAGCAGAAAGAGAGAGGGACACAGCAAACATGAAAAGAAGAGGGGAGGAAGAGTGTGCGTGTGTACTGGGGGAGACCAAATGTCCCCATTGGGATACTAAAATCTGAAATCACTAGACTGAAGGGACAAGCAAACGTCCCCCATGAAGGGAAATCGCATAAACACACTTAATTAACGTCTTAGGTTAAGATTGCAGTTTGATTAACTCAGTATAAAACAATTCAATTGAACACAAATTGATTTTATAGAAAAAACAAACACAGTGACTCTAAACATTACACACACACACGACTACCAGGACATTTGGGCAATATCCTACAAGATAGTTTCTCCTCAACAGCCAAGTGATAACTGGAGATCAAATGGACATTTTGCTTAATCCTCCTGTTTCTCAGATTTTTTTCCCATTTGAAAAAAAAAAAAAAAGCTTCTAGTAACCTCATGTCTCCTCTAAAGTTTCAGAAGAGCTGTAAGCACAAGCTGTGCTCAGATTTGCCAAGACACCAAAGTCTGGAATCAAACGTCAGAAGTTTCAATATGAGCTCCAACATTAAATTATTCCAAAACTATCTGAGGAATGCTATCCACTGCTATCTGATACTAGTCATTTTTAGAGGTCTATGCACCTAACCAAATTATTTTTAAAAGCAGAAATAAACGGTTTTCTGTGAATTTGGGACTTCCGATTAATCAGCCACTATAGGAAAATAATGAGAAGAATTACAAAGTGCAGTAAACTGTAAAACAGTTTGCGCTACAAAGCAGTATGTTTATAATTAAGACTATTTTGTACAGCTACAAAAAACTGAAAGCAAATTATTATAACATTTATAAATGGCCTCATCTGCTCTAATGTGAAAAAATATGGTGAATACTTTTATCTTATATGCTTGTGTGTGTATGTATATATAGGTTTAGGTCTGGGGTAGGGTTAGGATTAGACAGCGTCATCTAACCGATGTTAAAGGGTACCCTAAAATGTCGGATGTTGACGTATGGTCAAAAGCGTCAGTTATATGACGTCTTGGGATAAAAACGGCCTGATATACACTTATGTTTTTTAATAAAGTCTCTTACAAGCTCACCCAGGCGGCATGTATTTGATCAATAATACAGTAAAAAAAGTAATGCTTTGTTTTTACCGAATAACTACTTACTAATTTCATCCCACTGGAATGATAACATTCCTTAGATTTCCTCATAAATGTAATGACCTATGACATAATAACTTTTATTAAGGTTTCGGACCCAACCCTAGGTTATCTAACCACTCTGGTCTCGACTCGGACTTGACTCTTTGGTCTCGGTCTCGACTCGTTCTCGATCCTCTATGATCTCGGTCTCGACTCAGACTCCACTCCCTTTGGTCTCGGTCTCGACTAGGGTTGGGTATCGAGAATCGAGTATCGATTGGAACCGGTACTAACTTTTCGTTTTTCCCGGAATCATTCAAAAGTTAAAATTTCGATTCCTAGTTTTGATATTCACAGTCCGCCGAGCTGAAGAAGAAACCGCTGAACAACACCAACGAAGAAGCGTCTACCGGAAGTGTTGGCATAACGGCGCAAGTCGAACATGAGTAGCTTACGTCTGCGGTCCAAAGTGTGGCTTCACTTTTCTAAAAATAATGAAATCTCGGCAAAATGCAAAATTTGTGACAAAAGGAGTATTTCCTTCAGAAAGGATTATTTCCTTCAGAAAGACCGTTGGTGAGCAAAGTTAGCTAAACTTTTTTGACCCTGCCTCGGAAGAATCGGAATCGAGAATCGTTAGAAACCGGAATCGAAACAAGGAATCGGAATCAGAATAGTTCAAATTCAAACGATACCCAACCCTAGTCTCGACTCGGACTCGAGTGAGCCGGTCTCGACTACAACACTGCTGAAGGTGTGATACTACTCCCCTGTCACGGACTGCGCAGGCACAGAAATTTGCATTTAAATACTGGAAAGAGATTTGTGAACTCATCATCTCACAGCTAGCTCGTGATGAGGGACAGACACCCGGCACTGACGTTAGTTAGACTCATCAGACAGGAAGTGAGTGAATCATACTTTCAGATGGGTGGACGAACTGGTGGCTCACTGAGATCTAGGCTATGTAAGTGTAGGAGTGTGAGTGTCTATTTGTGTTTTAATTTGAAACAGGGTGACTCATACCATCGCCAAGCCATTCATCTGATTAATCAAACCAAGCCAAGCACATCCACTGGGGAATTGATTTAAAGTTTTATGAGCTCAATCATGATCAAACTGTCCATATGAATAATAATGTCCCGATACCTTCCTTATCCCTTCTTCTTTGAACTCATCTGCTTTTCAGTCTAAATCACAACTTTGCCAGACAATTCCTCTCCGACTAATGCACCCGGATTCAACCGATCTCTAACTCCAGCTTAACAGACAGCTTTTTAAAGTATTGCCTAAATCAGGGGTTTTCAAACTTTTCAAGGCCAATGATAATCCACTTGAGGGACCTCTTTTCTAAAACGTAAAAAGCAGCTATTTATTTTCCATGTAGAACATTTTCAAAATAATAGAAAAACAATACGTTGGATATTATAAATTAAATGAAATAATTGCTTCAAAAATTTAGCAATTATTTTTATCATTACAGTAAATCAAAGTAATAGGATAATAAATAATCTATAAATATACTTACTGAAGTTTAAAGTGCATCTTAGATGAAAATACTAAATATTATATTGATGATAAATAATGTGTATAACAAAAAAGCTACAAACTGAATTTAAAAAAAAAATCACAATTCTCATGATATTTTATCAGAATAAAATAATAATATAGGCATTAGCTTTGAAGAAGTGAATGAAAGAAATTAAACATTTTTTTAAACGTATTAAGTGCATGCGCAAACTTGTTCACATTTTGTAAAATCTTTGTCTTCATCATGCAGCCCACTGTCCAAAATAAATATTCTATCATGTCTTCATTTCAATGTAAAATAATTTTTGCAAAGATTTGCAAAGTTTTAGGTAATGACAAGAACAATTCAAGTATAACTGGTTAAAGAAACTACAGAAATGTCAAAATGTTTGAAAAAGCTGTCATGTATAATATGCTACTGTTATAGCTGGTGTGTTAATATCCTGTGATGTTTCTCTGATTGATTACTACCAAAACTGTCCAATCACAGACGCAGCTCCTATTAGCCAATCCTGATGCAGGAGGTGGGACTTAGCATGGGTGGATACCTCCTAAAGTTGGGTTAAAGGGTAACTAAACCCTTGGTCACAGCCTGACTCCACCCACTGGCAATAGTTGAAAAATTTCGGAAAAGTGGGCAGAGGCCAGCGGAGGGGGGGCGTGCACCTGAGACGCGCCTCTCTCCGTGGGCAAGGGCGTGGTTAGCTGGTGCCTGCTTACATCACAGGGCACCACAACGTCCAATCGGAAAATTCAACTGCAGTAGCCACCGATCAACCTGAAGAGGGCAGCACTCAGACGTTTTTAAACCATATATTGTGGAATTAAAACACTTTATACCCAAATGTCCAAAAAACAAATTACTTGAATCAATGAACAGCAGTCCCAGTCTAACAGATCATTAACTAAAAATGTTGTTTAGGGCTTAGCTACCCTTTAAGCCCAAAATACACTTCGAATGTATGATGGTCTACTCTGCGCACTGTCCATGAGACGCAATTTTCGGGAGGTTCCGTGGACGTCCGAATGCAGCCTAAAGGCCCGAGTGTACTTCATACTTGTGCACAGTTGAGTGTGCAAGCCTTTCAAAGTATACTCATTTGGATCTGAGTGCAGAAAGTGTGAATCTAGTGGACTTTGATTCCAAGTACTCATATGTGCTGCTGTACGTGCATACTCGCGGACCCTACTAATGACGAAAACTACTTCTGAGTGGACTAAGTATACTTTGGGCTTAATTTCTGTGACAGTGTGTAAACAAAAGCGCATGTGTTGAGAAGGTGGCAATACGCATTTGTGATGTATTGTGCAGTAGACGAAAAGACTGCAAAAAGAGCAATTTACACAAACGTGTCTATCCAAGGTTGAGTATTTGAAAGATGTATGGGCACAACTGTGTGCTAGACGAAGCGGAACGAAGAAAAAATCCTGCAGAGTTTAGCTCCAAACCTAATTAAACATCCTTGAACCAGATAGTCAAGGGGTTCACGATTACTTGACAATAACGGGTTAAGTGTGCTGGAGCATAATGAAGTCTGCAGGAAGGTAGCCCTCCAGGAGCAGGGTTGGCTTCCCCTGGTCTAAACAAAAGGAGGCAACATTCAAGTATTTGGGTCACTTCATAACTCCCATACTTCCATTGTGTTATTCCATATTCCACTGTGTATTTCCAAATAAAGTTTCTGAGTAAGCTACAAATTGCCTCTGGTCCAAGTCAACACCCAGTTTCAACCTCAAACCCTAAAACACACCCCATTACAAATCCCAAACCCCAAAGACTCAGTCCCCCCGGAGATTTGAAATGACACAACGCTCTCTTGAAGCTTCTCTCTTAAAAGGGCTTTTACATGAAAATTTAACAAGTGTGAAATTAGAAATGTTAGCAAATAATAAAAGTAACGCCAGTGGATCGCAGACCCACTGTTGCACGCCATGAACGCTGTAATTGAAAATGCTCTGTCCTGTCATGAAACTAATCTTGAGTAGAAGCAACAGAGGGGAAGAACCAGGCGATATCATAGCGAAATTAAAACACACAGATGAATTAGTTTTGTTTTTGAGTGGCACCTCGTTTAAGTGTGGTAGGACTGTATCAGCATCTGGTTTGAATATGTTTTTGGCACAAACAGATTTGCAGTTCAAGCTGAGCTCAAACTGAGAGGCTGATCCCTTCCCCATGTCATCATCATGCTAGAGATTGAGATCACAAACTGACAGAACATGGTAATATAAACAGGAAATAGACTGATGTTACTTCCTTGCAGAACATATAAATATAAATAACTGCACAAAAGCAATCAATTAAGCGATTAAGGGCCTTTCGTAGTGAAATCGGACGTGCCAGCCATCTCCACACAGTCAGGACTGGTAGTATTATAATATTTATAGCCCCTTTTATTGTCAGTGTGAGCATGGGTCCATTTAGTTTATTGAATTCCAAATGATATGCAAATCTAGACGCAGTCACACATGGACTGCCAATGCGGACATTATCTGATGTCAGCATTCTACATGCACTCAATCATTTCTTACGATGGAAGAGGAAGAAAGGGAGAAAGGGAGAGAGTCGACATTGATAGAGGGGTTACAAAGGAGCACCAAAACACTTGTCACCTGAATGAGACTGAGGCTAAAACACAAAGAGACCTCTGGGGGTTGCAGTAAGACAAATGAAAGAGGAAAGAAAGTAAGTGTCCACAAAGAAGTCATAAGACATGTCTTAGCACTGTGCAGAGAGCACAGTTGTATTAATGAAAAAATAGAGAAAAAGTCTTACACATCAGGGTAGGGTTGCACCAGCCATCTGTAGGTTTTTAAATTGGAACACTAGAGGCTTAGTTCCTACTAGCTTGTAACTAACTCTACTTTTGGTTGCACCATTTGTTCTTCAGGTAGAATGGCTAGTAGGTCATAAACTCTGTAAAACAACAGCCTGTTCTCATCCCAAGGCGTCATATACTTACGCTTTTGACAATGAGTTTACATCCAACGCACATGGCACCCTTTACGCCGGCTTCACACTGGCAGTTGAAATCAGCTCCGATGTGACGGCGAAACGACCGGAAGTCATTCATTTCCTATGGAGATTCGCAGACCGCATGCGAATGGGTCCGAAACGGATCCGACCGAGTGCGGTGCGAAGAAAATCGTGTCCGTTGGTCATCCGGATGCGCTCAAAAATTTGAACTCGCGCGAAAAGCTACGGACGTTCCTATCCGACAATTCCAGCAGAAGTTGAGCGTTGCTATGGTACTGATAAACAAACCTGAATTATTAACTTTTAATAAAACAAACAATGATTTTATAACGATAAGTTGTCATGTCGTTTTTTTTTATTTTCATGACTTTCTAACGTTTATAAGGGCAGTTAATACAATTAAATTGAAAGCAGACATTGAACTATTGACCACTATATCACACTTTTTAGCCGACCCGACATGTCAACATCCTCGGCAACTTTCCTCACGCAGCATAAACCTCATAAGAGAGATCATACAGAACGGACAGAATCAAACTTTAATCTCTCTGTCATTTTTGTTCTACCCGTGTCCGACGCTTTTCACTGTGTAGTACGACGTCCGTTGGGAATGTATTGTGTATTACGGAGCTGAATTCAACTGCCAGTGTGAAGGCGGCGTTAGCGTCAATATGAGACGCAGATATATATGGGCCAGAAGGCGCCTCCTAGTGGTCTAACCCTAACCCTACCCCGGACCTAAACCTACCCATAACCGAAGCGTGTTATAAATGAACCTTTTATTGACGCTAAAGGGTGCCATGTGCGTTAGATGTATACGCATTGTCAAAAGCGTCAGTATACGACACCCTAGGATGAGAATGCGTTGAAAATAACACACAGTCGCAAAAAAGACATTTACTTTTCGACGATCCAATAGCAGCCTTCAAATATATTAGCAGAGGCTGTGTTCTAGCAGAGGCAATTTATCCGTCATTCTAACTACGTAACTAATGGTAAATACGTTTCCATTAATTATGATACTACTTAATCATGAATAGAATTATAGGTAGGCTATTTGTACATGTAAATAAAATTCATAAACAGTATTTGAAATGAATAAGGATCAATAAATAAATACTGATACAATAAATAAAACAGAAGAAATGTATTCATTTGACATTCACCAATGCACACAGAGGCACGGTGTAGATTGTGTTTGTGTTGAAGAGCCACTAACAAAGCAAGCTTATTCACATAATGTTCTCTCTCTTAAAGTAAAAGTGTAAATGTCATCGGCATCATACCTGTCTAAAGGATTGAAGTCTGTTGGGTAAAACAAGAGCTTTTTGATGCAGGTCAGTCTGCCAGCTTTTTTATTCCTGGTTGAAGGCTTCCATATATATAGCGTTTTTTATTAAAGCTACACTGTGAAACTCTTTTAGTTTATTTTTAGCTAAAAACACTGTTCTTTCAAACATATATGTGCTCATTAATGCATATTTACTTTGTTCAAGTAATAAAGTATTCTCGTGAGTGTATAATATGCCATTGAAAATACATACGGGTAAGGGGTTCTAATGTCGGTCGCCATTTTGCCCCTCCATCTTGAAAGTACATTAGCCAAAGAGGGACCCGTTAATTCAAGCTTAGCCTTTCGCGTTTACGTTTGAGTTAACACTCATGGATGAAGTCATGTTAATCTTGGACTACATTGGCCACCGTAGGAGTTAAAACGAAATCGAAATTGAGAGGAACAGAAACTAATATTCACTGGATGGTCATATACCTTTTCACCGATAGATGGGGGTAAAAATCACACAGTGTAGCTTTAAATTTCAACGCAAAAATATTTAGCAGTGCATAAGTTATATCTTAGTGCCTATTTATGTCAAAACTGCTAAGTTGTAACTTACACACAGCTGGCGCAACTGGCATCAGTATGCCATAAAAATTTCCATTTTGCAAAGCAATGGAACCCCCAAATATAAACAGTGTATGAAGGAGAGCTAAATGAGAAAGTGAGGTAGAATACTGAAAGGAATACTCTTAAAGCAGACCTTACTGTCACCTTCCTCTCTGCCACGTCTACTGACAAAGCACTTCTCACTGCAGTCACTGTGACCAAGGCAACGGAGAGAGAGAGGGGAGAGAGAGAGTGCAGTAAAAACGGAAAAGACAGTTGTATCCGGCTTACCCTCAGTTGTGATAATTCGTTTTGTAATTTATTATGCTTTGAAGTGTGCGTCTATCCCACTGGACGGTGCCAAGAGCCCTATCTGTAAAATGTGTTTCAGAGCCTGCTGCTCTATCTATGCATGTCACCCACACACTCTCAACTGCTCTTGTCACACTCTACTTTCATGAGTTACACGTTTTGATCAAGGGGTCATGTTTTGGCTGGTTAGCATGGCCCTGTTTGCCCCTGCTGGCAGGCGTTGTAACCACACCATTTGAATGCAAATATGCATCTTAAACCCAAGTCATTGACAAGTATTGGTTTATTCTGATGACACATTAAATTTATGGATTCTCTGTGGGTAAAAAGAGAAGTTTAAGGAAAATGGGATCAAAACAGGATGCAGATTTGAACCTGTTTTATTTATTTATTTATTGTGAAGTGTCAGCATTTTATGTGTTGGGGTTATTTATTGTGAAGTGTCAGCATTTTATGTGTTGGGTACTTTTACTTTTAAAAGTAATGTACTACAATTTTCAATTTCTCTCTAAAAAGGGGTGTGCATAAGACTGATATGACACCTTCATAACCATGACATGAAATATGAAGTAGGGTTTATCCATGCTTGACAACTGTCATTAAGTGTCTTTCGCTCAATAATGACATTTTTAATGCAAATATGACATTATTTGAAATGTCTTTGTTATGACATCTTGACATAAACCATAACATCATAACCTGTCAGTCTTTGTCATGACAACTTGACATAAAATGAATTGCTTTGGCATTGGTTATCATGAGGCCATTACAACTGTGTCATGAATATTTTTCGTCACCTCAACAGTGGTACACGTTGAATTTGTCATTAAAAAGTTATAATGGCTTCATGACAGCCAATGTCAAAACCAACCACCCTATAGTTTAATGTAATGTTAACCAATAAAGCTAGGTGTTGTTTGATCATTTTGATAAGTTTGATAATTAATCTGTGATGTCATGTTTATGACAGGTTGTGTTGTCTTAGTAATGTCAAGTTGTCCTGACAAAGACACTGACAGGTTATGATATATTGGTTTATGTCAAGGTGTCATAACAAAGAGATCTCAAACAATGTCATATTTGCATTAAATATGTCATAACTGAGCAAATGACACTTAATGACAGTTGTCACAAACATGCATAAAGCTATTCATAACATATGTCATGTCATGATTATGAAGGTGTCATCTTAGTCTTATGCACACCCCTTCAAGTAAAGTGTTACCAAAGTAACTAATTACGTTACTTGGTCACTTTTTATGGAAAGTAATGTTACACGTTACTTTTGCATTACTTCTCTCCTGGGCTACGTATACTGACAAATATGTATTAACCTTGGTCAAGTGTCCTACGTTAAAATTACACACTTAAAACATATATGGGAGTTTTTGCTAAATTTTCAATTCCCAATTTCAATTTGCGCCATTTAAAGGGTAATGGAAACGCAGCTACTGATGCTCAAATGCGGATCTGTTCTATGTGTCTAAAGTAGAAAAAAGAACAAACTAGTCTTATAAACGTATTTAGCTTAAGGGGATGAAACTGCATTATTCTGTTGTGGGAGGTTTTGAGCGCATCGCCGGAACTATATGAAGAGATAATAAATGCTGATAATAATCTACCGATACTAAGGAAGTTTAAAAGGAGGTAAACCTTCATATTATGTAGTCACAGCGAGATTAGGTGAGCATAATCCTCCAATCTTTAAAATATATATATAGATCACATATTAGATCTAACAAAAAAGTTCTAAACCAACAGTGAGGAATCAATTCCAAAGTCAAATCCAGAAGTAGTGGAAATAATCTGGAAATAAAAAATTAATTACAGCCCTATTTAAAACCATATCTAGAAACCATTTATCTTTCTTTTAAAATGATTTTCTCAGTGAGCAGCACTCAACTTTTTTTATCCATGAGCAAAAGCAAAAGAAAGTTTTCTCTCCATGTGTCTCAAATGGGCCATGGCACCCTCTGGACTGACCCCGTCCACCTCTCAAAGATCCCCGAGGGCCATGTGATTGCCATAAAGCCACATTATTTTTAGCACCAAGCCTGTTACCATGACAATGGAGGGCTTGCTGGACTCCCTGGTGACTTGGCTGTGTCATTACAGGTGAAGAACTCAAATCCTGAGGTTGTACATGTGTGCGCGACAACAAAAGAACATTCCATGTCCGAATCACTGGATTGCTAAATGTCACATGCCATCCATGCTCCATTAGCGCATTCCTTGCTTTCCTTACACACACGTACAGACATATTGTGACAAAATTTATTCTATGCATAATTTGCTTACTTGTTTAGTGACCTAGAAACCGGATGACAACATTTGCAGTGTTGTTGTGCATTACACACATTTTAAACACAACTAGTATGTGGTATCCTACTGTATAACTTAATGGTTGTGTGTATTATATCAATACTCTTGGGGCACATAATACACACTTAAATAAACGCTCATAAATCATGTCAGTTGGATTCGACTACACAAATGCAATGCATTGTTTTTTATTGTTTCCATTAGTAACCAGTCGGCTCACATGCTCCTTCATTGTAGCCATTTACTATTTTTTGTCCACTGTCCCAAGTAGCTGATTTTAGTCATTATATGTCTAGATTCATGTGTCTCGTATTAATTTCAATTCTATTTCAATTCAATTTCTGTTCGCTGGAAATAGTTGAGATTCATTTTGGGATAACTTTGCAAGGAACGACGAGGACATTTTATTGAAAAAAAAACAAGAAATATAAATATTTAGGCCTATAATTTAAGATTTAAGTATTTGAATTACATACTGACTTTCCATCCATTTGGATGAACAAACTAATTCACTTAATGTGATGCATATTTGTCAGTCAAGCATAAAGAAAATATGTGCGAAATGTGCGTTAATGTTAACGAATATTAACTAATGCTGAACAGAGATGTTGTTCATGGTTAGTTCGTGTTAACTAATGCATTAACTAATGTTAACTAACCGTGCTGTTAATGTGAATTGATGCATTAGTACACGTGTGAGTTAATGTTAACAAATATTAACTAATGCTGAACAGAGGTGTTTTTCATAGTTAGTTTGTGTTAACTAACTAATGCATTAACTAATGTTAACTAGCCGTGTTGTTAATGTGAATTGATGCATTTGTACAGTACATGTGCGAGTTAACGTTAACAAATATTAACTAATGCTGAACAGAGGTGTTGTTCATGGTTAGTTTGTGTTAACTAATGCATTAACTAATGTTAACTAGCCGTGCTGTTAATATGAATTGATGCATTAGTACAGTACATGTGTGAGTTAACGTTAACAAATATTAACTAATGCTGAACAGAGATGTTGTTCATGGTTAGCTCATGTTAACTGATGCATTAACTAATGTTAACTAACCGTGCTGTTAATGTGAATTGATGCATTAGTACATACATGTGTGAGTTAAAGTTAACAAATATTAACTAATGCTGAACAGAGGTGTTGTTCATGGTTAGTTCATGATAACTAATGCATTAACTAATGTTAACTAATGGAACCTTATTGTAAAGTGTTACCAATGTAGGTACATATTTAATTGTAAATGCCCTTGCCTAGTTTTGTACAATATCAGCAAAAATTCGTATTCCATGAAACAAATGCATTACAATAATCTATTAATTATGATTGAAAAGCAGCAATGATCATTTTTAACACTGTATACAGGCTATGATGAATCGTTAACGGATTAACTTGGTCTATGTTTTATTTTTGAAAATTATTTTGTCAGTAGATCTTTATAACTTAAGATATGGATAGATTTACCACTTTGGAGGTGAAAGAAAGCAGGACCGGATGTGAGAAAATACGATGAATGATATAGAAATAATGCCAATGAAATAAACATTCAAACATCCACCCAGCTGGCAAGTGAACCAACCCTAAATAACGGCTTTCCAAACAGCCTCTATTTACGAATCATTTAGCAATACTGAAGTGAAGTGTTATACAATGAGTGCTTCGTCCATTGTAAAAAAAAAAAAATAAAAAAAATTGCGAAGATAAGCAGCTCTGCCCACACAGAGGTTACTGCCGAACATTGGTCGGCACTGCAAATGTGTCCAAGTTCGAAAACTATTGCAAAACTGTTCATCAGGCGAAATTCATTGTGTTGCTTCCATTGAAATGACCAGATTTGTTAGCAAATTTTGCCAAGCAATGGTAAATGTGATGGCACCTTGACTGATTGATTTATAAACTGCTTTATAAATACATATATAGGCGACTTCATTATATAGTGCAACGGCAGTGATTGTGTATTTTTCAGTAAGCAATGTGAATTTCCTCATTCTCCTCCCTTCTGCTCTCCTCTAGTGCTTCTCTCTCTCCTCTCTTCTGTTCTTTCTGCTGAAGGCACAGGGAAAATTAAAAGCCAATATCACAGTCCATTTCACCAGCCTTCTGCTACTGCAGACAAAGCCACACATCAACTCTCTCTCTCTCTCTCCCACTATTACCTGGGCTCCCTCCATGTCTCCCATCCATCACACTCTCCTGGACCTGTACCTCGGTAAATGGTGACGTCAAATCAGGAGAGATCCTCTTTTCCTCGTCTTTCTCTTCTCCTCCCCCTCGCTCTCTCTCATCTCACTCTGGTTAATGGTGACGTCAAAGAGAGCGGATGCCCCATCAGATGGCCATTACTCATTTGTTCGTGTACAGCAGCAGAACTTCCCTTGACCCCAGCTTCTGTATTTTTCCTCATCCTCTAATCTAAAAACACCTCAAATACAAATAAATACATCACATTCCGATTACAATTATTCTAACAAAAGCTAATAGCACAGAAATAACCCACTTCAAACATGTATGCTGTCACATAGTGGTCAGTATCTGCACTCTAAAAAATGCTGGGTTGTTTTAACCCAACGTTGGGTCAAATATGGACAAACCCGAAATGTTGGGTTAAAAATGTATTGTAAAAATTTAACCCAACTGCTGGGTTAGTCCATATTTGACCCAACGTTGGGTTAAAACAACCCAGCATTTTTTAGAGTGTGCATTCACATGAACCCTATGCACTAGTAGCACAGTCAGAATAACAAGTCACATGTAACCATGTCAATTCAAATGAATTGGTTTCATTGGGATTGTAAGGGGGTGGTTTAAACCTTTCCTAATCCATTTGACAGGACATGTACAGTAGAAAGAAAAGAAGGAGGATGGTTAGTATATGTGACAACAGCGGGAAACTGCTACAGTAGTATTCATGCTGTGTGTGCATGTCACAAGATCAATTCCGGTTGAAAGCTTGTGACAAACGTGCACATCAACCTGATAACTTTATTTAGCGTTCATAAGCGTACACAGTATGCTTGGATTCGTCAATCGGAATGATTTCCGAAATGTGTCCATGTAAACAGCTAATGGCTAATAAGAGAGTCCACAATTAAAAAGGAAAACACTTTTCAACTCAAAAAATCGTGTTTAAAACACATGTGCCAAGTTCTGACAAATCTATTTGTCATGTTGGTTTATTATGTTTTGGAAAACTTATTAATATATTTCAAATGATGACATGTACAATAAGGTGGTGCCATCATCAAAAAGTAATATAATATCATGTAAATGTTGTTCTATTATTATTGAATTAAAATCTAGCTTTTTTTTACAAAAAAATATGAATTATTAATATCAAGTTTTTAGTGTGAGGATCATAAGGACTTGATTTAATGTTTTATGTTTTTCTATTCTGCATGCTGGTCGCTCCACGTAACTAATTCGACAGAAACAAGTTTTGTCAGACATTAATAACAAATATCGATGCAGGCAAATAATGGGAAAATATTATGCCAAACTATATGGATTTTTTTTTTCATCCTTATGTATCACCTTATGTCCTATGACTATGTCACCAAAGTATAATAGACAGTCAACGTTAAATCAATGAATCAATCAATCAATATACAACTTTACATTACTTGTATTCTATTTTTTTATGAAATTGGGATATTTATGTGTGCAATGTAAGAACAGAACTACCGCTGAATAAAATATTAGCTGCTATTAAAAATAGCCCCCCCACACACAAAAAAACACAAAGACTCTTTCATGTATCTCTGTTAGCCAGCAATATTCTAATTTGATCAAACGTGGACATGAAACATTTTGTCCTTTTGTTGTTTTTTCCCCATTTTTTTAATCAAAAATTAATCAAGCTCTTGCTGAGTAAATGGCAAATGCAGTCTATGCATGAGTGTGTGTGTGTGTGTGTGTGTGTGGGCAGATGAATCATTAAATGTTTAACAGCATTTCTACAGTCTCTTTTAAGGGTTTGGATGTGTCGCCCCCATTTTTCGTTTGCAGTCGATTACCCAGGAAACAGTGCCTTCTGTGAAATTTAGAGGGTTTTCCTTCAACTCGAATGCACACATGAATTCTAACCAATCAATGTGTGGTGAAAATTGCTTAGTTACAGGGAAGTTTAGAGAAATCAGAGCCACAACTGCCTCAATATAAAGTAGATGACACTATTCCAGTGAATAATATTTAGCGTCCACAGAAAAGGTCAGGACAATTACAAATACACTTATTTTTTCAAATAAATTTGCTCGCTTTCATGCTGCTGAGTACACACTGCAGAGTATCGGGAGTGTAAACCATATTAACATGTGGGACTGAATTACGCATATGTATTTTGATCAGATTTTGTGGACCAGTCCATTCCTAAAGTATGTTTAAAGCTAAACTGTGAAAAACGCTCAGCGCCTCGTTACGCACATGGCATTTAAAAAACGCGGTGCTCCCATTGAAAAGAAATGAAAACTTACGCCCGGCGCGTGGAAAAAACGCTTTGGGGGACAGTCACGGCCTAACTCTTTTAGTTTATTCTTAGCTAAAACACTTAGTTATTTCAAAAATATACGTGCTCATTAATGTATATTTACTTCGTTCAAGTAATAAAGTATTCTCGTGAGTGTATAATATGCCATTGAAAATACATACGGGTAAGGGGTTCTAATGTCAGTCGCCATGTTGCCCCTCCATCTTGAAAGTACATTAGCCAAAGAGGGACATACCCGTTAATTAAAGCTTCGCCTTTCGCGTTTACATTTGAGTTAACACTCATGGATGAAGTCGAACTGGAAACCATATTAATCTTGGACTACATTGGCCACCGTAGGAGTTAAAACTAATTCAGAATTGAGAGGAAAAGAAACTAATATTCACTGGATGGTCATATACCTTTTCACAGCTAGATGGGGGTAAAAATCACACAGTGTAGCTTTAAAAATAAGTGCAACAGACCTGCCGCATGTTCTGTTACCTGTAATGCATTATTTTTTTTTCCATCTTATTACGAACTGACCTTTTTAATGAAATGTTTACTTAATTAAACAATATTTAAAGGCTACATGCTAATGTTTTAATGTACTACTAATAAATATTAATAGCATTAACTCATTTCCAGTTACTGCATTTCCAATAATCAATTATTTTTATGTTGCTTTAAAGGCCACACTACTCCTCTAATGTACATCTAAACCTACACATCCTTAAAAAAGAACCAGTGCACGTACACACACACACACACACACACATAGTCTTTCATGTGTACACTCTTTACATACTAGAAACTACTGAAGTTCACAAAACAAGATCATTAGTTCAGCATAAAGAATAGTCTAAACACTGAGCATTTATATAAATTCAATACAGAAAAAAGTATACCGACTGTACATTCTAATAACACGAATTATTAGAAACACCCACAATTATCTGTTATTTGATAATACATAGGTAATACAAGTGAAAAGTAATACCCCTGCAAAAGCACAGTATATTTACCGTACCTGATCAAAAGTATCATCTAAGTTTGCTTCCCTTTATCCATAGAAAAGAGGTCAACACCGTATACACACATCATCATGATGCAAGAAAAACAAATCCTTTAGAACTCATTCTGTTTGAAGATATAATCAAAGAAATGTAATTATGCAGTGCAGCATGTGGTAATCAGCTGCTACATGGCATCCAGTGGATGGCATCACTCAGACTTTAGAACTCGGTTTGTTTGTGGGATTGTGTAACCCAGATATTCAAGCCTGTAGAGGTTACAGTCACTTTTTTTCCCATGTGCAGAGATGATTTATTTTTAAAAGAAATCTCTTACGCTCAACTAGGAAGGACGTATTTGATAAAAAAAATGAGGAATAAAAAATATTGTGAAATGTGTTCTTTTATATTTTAAAATGTAAACTTTTTTTTGATGGTACCCATTAAGACCAAATAACCAAAATTACTCAGGTAAGCCGTTGTCCATATCTTCAAATTCACAATTGTCGCTATGCGCTAAACCTAGTACACAAACAGCACACAAATATTCTGATCATTAAGTGAAGAGTTGGCACATCCAACTTTTTTAACAAATTTGGTCTAAAATTTTCAATAACACAAAAAGTGTGCGTGAAAATCCCAGTAACTGAGCAGATTGTGAAATACTCAGACTGGCCCGACTGGCAAAAACAACCATGCCACGCTCAAAATTGCTTAAATCACCTTTCTTTCACATTCTGACATTCAGTTTGGAGTTCAGGAGATTGTCTTGACCTAAACCACACCCCTAAATGCATTGAAGCAACTGCCATGTGATTGGTTGATTGGATAATTGCATTAGTGAGAAATTTAACAAGGGTTCCTAATAATCCTTTAGGTGAGTGTACATTCACAAACAGCAAAACATGACATCATGACTTTTGCGTAAACATACACGCCAATTTCGAGTCAAGTGGCGTGTTATCTCGACACATTTTGAGCTATCCGTGTGTATGTGTGTAGTATGTCTACACCATTAACGTCCGCGTCATTCCGCGTGTCTGTACACGCCGTCAAATGTCCGAGCAAAACAAAGCAAAATGTATTTACCTACATTTGGGGAGCTATCTTTTTCTTTCCTAGGATGGTAAGGGAACAGTCATAAATGCCATTAACCCCAGTGACGGGTAGGTTTAGGGACAGGGCTGAGGTAAGTCATATATTTTTATATACCGTAATAACGTTAAGTCAACGGCGTTCATAAACACCCTGAAAAGCGATTATGCGTGTTGATGGCACGCCAAAAATGGAAATACGAATTGGCGTGTCATACACACACTACTTCATGAGATCAGTCTGAACAGCAATATTACATAGCATGCATAGCAAGGTAATACTTGAAAAAGCACAATAGGGTCACTTTAAACACTTTTTCAGACAACAGGATGCAAATCTGAAAACACACTTAAACTTGGTCACCCAAAGTATTGGTTAAGTTTACAGTATGGTATGTTATGTTCAAGCAATAGAGCATTTCAGTCGCCATGAAATCAAAATCGAAAACACTTTTATGTAATATTGCAGTATTTATTATAAATGATTTATCAATAAACATTAGGGATGCTCCGATCATGATTTTTGCAGCCGATACAGAGTACCGATTTCTTGTCGTGGTGATCGGCCGATACCGATACCGATGCTTAATTGACTTAATATAAGACAAATAAACAAAATGGAACAGTTTAATGCAGTTTATTTAAACATTGTCCAATACTGTGGAGGACAAAATAAAAATTTAGTCTCCTAATATGGACAAGTCATGTCACTTAAACATCATCCAATACAAGTCTGAGCAGGACAAAATAAAGTGAGAGTTGTATTACTAGTTGCTGTTGCCAGTTTTTCAGATTCGCCATTCGTCCCGCGGTGGCTCGTTCTTAAGTGACGAATCAGGTTCGTTGTATTAAATGTTTTGGACAATGCTCCTCCACGTGAGATTTTTTTTTGGAAAATACACAGCAAATAGCGAATTTTTCACTTTTTTTCCAAACATCCTAGTAGTTCCACACCGGCGAAGACATGACTGCGAGCCAAATAATTTAAGTTCCCACACATCATACGTCCTCTCACGCATTGACATCATCAAATTGCGATTGGTTTGTAAGATCGGCCAAGTTAGTGAGTACCGATCAAATCATAAAATGTTATTATCAGCTGATACCGATCTCCGGCCGATCGATTGGAGCATCCCTAATACTCATCTTATTTTTATTAATTTCTTCTCTTCTCTGATGAGTTAAAATTGTATCACCCATTTTTTTTCTTGTTCAATAAGTTATCTCAATTGGATATGTCACAATAGAGAAGAAAAGTCTGTCTGTTTCATGCCGACTTGAACTTTTTGGCACCATTAAATGGAAACTGCATTACTGCACAGCCGTGAATAATAATAATAAATAATAATAAACTGATCTCACTTTCAGCACCACTCACTGTACATTTAACATGCAAGAAGCAACATAGTATTTTCCAGAAATGGAGCCACAGGCACATTTTCCCAATGAGCCTGGGTTGGCCAATTTTCCTCCACACAATCGTACACAATGCCTTCACCAACAAAACTGCACATTTCAGCCTGAATGGTTATTTTTCCTCTGCATATTTTCCTCCAGTGGAACAATTCATATTGTTATAATGTCTCAATGTGGTAAGTATTGCACTGTTTCCAGCAGTACACAGATTTCACATTCACACTTATTGACATTACCATGTTCAGTGGCTAGAATGACGCAGACAAAAGCAAATTAGCGAGAGTGGGGAGACGTGGAGATTGACAACCCTAGCCACCCATTTCCAATTTCACACACTGCACACACACCATCGCCACCTATTTCAGCTCTCATCATCTCTTACACACTAATCTTTGCCTCGGGCTTATGAAGCATTCCAAGGAGCTCTTGTGCACCTCAGATTTCTCAAGTGAGTCACCAAAATTCAAGAGAGCATGTATCATGCGTTTTACCTGTTTCTGTATGTGTGATTTACACAATGAGGATAGTGGCACCTGTCCAAATATCCCTCTGGAAAATTAAGCTTTACTCAGCTCTGATGCATAGTGCTGTGTGACATTGGGAAGTGTCACATTGTGTTCGTGGAAAACCGTGGAAATGCTGTGGAGATACGCAACTAAGTCAGTGGTCATGGCTGCCCTTCAGGTGCTCTGGAAGGACATCCAGTTCTCTGGTGTGTCACTGCAGCTGATAGTGAAGCAAGAGAATTAGAGAGGTGATGACTTCAATCAGGTAATTAACATCTGAGCACGGAAAGAGACGAGGCGAAGGGAAGGGCTGGGGAGGCCTACTAAAACACAGGCTAGTGAAGGGGGCGCTAGAGGGTAGAAGAAGTGAGTGTGTCCTTGCATCCTATTCCAATGAGACAATACAATAATACAAGTATAATATCAAGGCTCAATCCCAATTCACCCCTTGGCCCTACCCCTTAGCCCTACCCCTCCGTTTTGTGCGTTCACGTCTAGGGGTAGGGTGTCCCGATTCTTCTTGAGATTGAGGGGTAGGGCGAAGAGGTAAGGCTACATAGCCCTCGAAATGGAGATTTTTCAGAGGCACACTCCAAACGGAGGGCTAAGAGAAAAGTTCTCGGAATGCATCGGAAATCACCGGGGAAATGGATCGCAAACGGTTAAACATTTAAATTTAGCGCAAGATGATTTCACCACGCACTTTATTTACTCTTATAATAACTCTATAGTCGTTTAAATTAAGAAATGGTAAAATAAATTACCTTTCCGATCAGAAAAGACATACATTTCGAGGAACGGATGTTATAATCATCATGTTTATTCAAAGTTAAGAGCAGCTGCGCTGATTGTCAGTTGCTGTCATGGAGAAATCCTGTACAAACTCTGTAACGGCAGAGCCTTCGCCAACGACTGATGACGTATCAGGTTCATGAAGGGTTGTTCCATTTCGTAGGGGAATATTTCAACCCCTTGGCCCTTGTAACTCCGTTTTAAGGGCCAAGGGGTACACTCGAAAACAAGGGGTAGGGCCAAGGGGTGAATTGGGATTCAGCCCAAGAGTCAGAATAAGGCCGTGTGTCCACCAAAGCGTTTTTTCCACGCAACTGGCGTATGTTTTCAATTGTTTTAATGGGAGCGCCGCGTTTTTTAAACGCCATGAGCGTAACGAGGCACTGAGTGTTTTCTTCAAGCTGAAGAGGGAGCACCCAGCATTTTCTACTGGTCGGCGAGAGTTAAAAAAATGTTCAACTTTGGATAAAACGCAGCACTCATCAATGTCACTTTTTACCCAGCCGTCCAATCACAGTGGAGGAGGGGCGGGACTAATACCACACCGACCAACTGTCACAACATTCTTTCTGTACAATGGCATCAGCTGGCAGAGCTAACCCAACAAAATGGATGAAAAATAATTTTAGTATGAAACAAATTATCTGCAAAATCAGTTATAAGTAAACTGTGCTGCGGATATTCTGTGTCATAGCAACGAAACGTCTCAACGGAAAAAAAAAAAAAAAAAACCCGCACTGCCAAAACGTTCTCAAGTGCCCAAAGCAAGGCGTCTCCAGCAGAGCGTTTGGCGTTTTCAGCTGGTTAAAAACACTTGGACACATGGCCTAAGAGGGAGGAACAATAGAGGAGGAGGACGAGGAACTACATATGAGAGGGCGGAGCCTATACATTATGACAGAAAAAGGCAATATTTTAACCAAGATTCCTGTTCATTTCAGTCTGACTTAACAGTTTGCTTGCAAAAAGGAAACCAATTATTTATGGACCAGTAAGAGATTCCAAAATGACAGACCCTTGTGAAAAAGAAGTACACTTAATTGTAACGAATGTGCTTGTAGTGTACATCAAATTGTACGATCTGTACTTGCAGATAATATATTCATTACATAAAAGGCCACAAGTGTATATAACGATAACTTTCATGACACACGCAAGTACTCGTAAAAAATGTCAAATTAAAAGTTTTACTTTAAGGTAATTATAATTTTTAATAATCTTTTGTTGTGCTTTAGCCGCATGCTTATTTTGATGTGCTGATTAACATTCGAAAGCAAATGTAAAGCACTATATAGTATAATGATATACAAACACACAAGAATGAAACAATAGACGCTGACAGACAGACAGACAGGCTCACAGTCTTACATACACATAAGGCCACAGTGGCCCACTTAAGGCCAGACTGAGAGTTAACACAATTAGACATAGGCTAATGGAATCTAGACAGGCCAGAGATAAATGCGACTTCATTAGTACAAGCCTAGAGAGACTGTCAATGCTAATCGCTGATGAAGAAATGTGGTTTCCTTCTTTTGCTTCCTCTCGTATACTCCTTCACACACTATCTGTCATTCCCGAGCATGTGTTTAAAGTCTGGCCTTAGGATAGGAGGAAAGAACGATGACGGAAGGAAGGGCAGTGAATGAAAAGAAAGGTAAACGGCATCTGTTGTTTGAGGAACGGACATGCGTGCTAGTTTTCATAGCTTGTAGCTCTGTCAAATATATTTAAAATCCCTTGAGACAAAAAGTGGGTAGCCATATTGGATTGAGTGCTTTCTGTTTTGAACAATGCCTGGCAGAAAACATGCAAAGGACCACTCACATAATGACCTGGTGGGAGACAAAATCTATCACAGTGAAAGCTTTTACTCACACACACACACACACACAAATAACGCACTTACTAAAGCCCGGAGTGAGTGTGTGTATCTTAGGGGAGGAAAACATTTAAAACTCAGGAAATGGATAGCCATTCCACGGCTCACAGACCATTTAATGATTAATAGAGATTTGTGAGAGGTTCAAACCAGAAAATTTGATTCTGGTCTGGCTGGTTGTGGCTGGACATAATTTGATTTCATGCATTCATCCATTGGCTTTGGCCATTTTGAAAGTCCATATCCACTTGGCTATGCATAGCCATACTGTAGCTATAGCATTGAGGATGGAATTGTAAAGGTGAAGCCAAAACATTCTGCAAATCTAAACAAATACTTCTATACTTCTACATCCATTAGCCACGAAAATGGTAAAAAAAAGCACTATCTTCCTCAGTAGTTGAGAAATACAATAGTGTGCCAGCTTCAAAGCTAGCTTAAGACTGTATTCCATTACCTGAATTTTTCTTTCAATCAGTGTATTTTTATTTATTTTTTGTTCTCTTACGAGAGGTTCTCTCGTACTGCGTTATATCTTGCGCTCGGGGAAAACCTAGTGTAAGATATCACGCAGTACTCGTTCCCTTTTCTAGAGAAAACTGAGGTTACGTTAGTAACCGAGTACGTCTTTCAATATACACTTTCAGCAGTGTACTGTCTCTAAAAATAAATAGCAATTTAATAGTTTGGACTCTGTTGTTTATAATATTAATGTTGTTCATATTAAAGACAACAACAGCACGCGGATAATGAATAGTTTGGGGCAGATAGCGATCGCCTTTGTTTGCGCGATGCTGGTAACGTTACTGACCTCGCTCCAAAAGTATGCTGTCCTGCATCTTGCCTGGTCTCGCCATGTTTACTTCCGGAATACTGCACGCAGATTTTTGTATGCGCCGAGAAGTTTCTCTACTCAAAAGACCAAGATTCTTTGCGAAAAGAACATGCGCAGAACACAAGTCACTATGGGGATATGCCGATACGCGTTTACATGATCAAAAATTCGGGTTAGAAAAGGGGTACCCCAGGTATAATATCCCGGTTTTTAAAATCCGGGATATGAGCATATTCTGGTTTTTGCCGGTGTTTACATGGCCGTTCGCGACAGGGTTATTGCTAATATCCCAGTTTTGAATGGGTTATTGGCTGCAAACATAAACTGTATCCATTGTTGACGACCTACAGCGTCCGTGGGAAGCCCGAACACAAAAGACCTGATGGCTGGATGAACATAACACACTTTCAATGAGCCGCAGAAATATGGCCATGCCCTTTTTTGCATATTCCAGAGGGAGGGTTAATGCAATTTATGGGTTAGTTGTGTATAAAACCCATTGTAGACCCAATCGAGTCGTTTTTGTAAGCATTCAACTTCCTGATTTTTAAAGGGATACTCCACTTTTTTGGAAATAGGCTCATTTTACCACTCCCCCAGAGTTAAAGAGTTGAGTTTTACCGTTTTCGAATGTATTCAGACGATTTTCTGATATTTAGAAGAATATCAGTAACCAGACAGTTTCTGGTCTCATTGACTTCCATAGTAGGAAAAAAATATACTATGGAGTCAATGAGACCAGAAACTGTCTGGTTACTGATATTCTTCTAAATATCAGAAAATCGGCTGAATACATTCGATAATAATGCTGAATAAATCACTGGCAGTGTGAATAAACCAAAATCAAACAATCACGAGACAAATTCCGGGTCACATTATCTACTGTATGTATTTTCCGGAATCTATGCGTGAAAGGGGCTTATAATGCTCAACAAAGCCCAAGAAATGGAGAACTAAAGTCTCAAAGCAGAGTTGCGGTAGAAGGCCATTATGGTAGCGTTGTCCCACCCAAGACCACGGCCAAATCCCCTTAGTCAGTTTCTTATGTAGCTCTGAATCTGAACACAGATTAGCAAGCATCAAAATACAGCTTACAATACACCTGACCATCATGAAACTGTTCGGATAGTTAAATTACTCTTTTTACATATTAATATCTCATTCCCCTGTTTAGGTTTCATTCACTTTCACTTGTACCCATGTTTGCGCTATTGTAAGTATGGTATTGTTTAGATTAGTGATTTAGTTAAATAACTCTTTTGTGCACAGTCATGCGAGATTTGATTCTGGCCTGCTTGTAAATCAATGTCACTTTAACAATGTGATCACAGCTGCATGCTAAGAAAGAGTTATTTTTCTGTGGCATAACAAGTGTTTGCAGGACGAACGGATGAATCGATTGCAAAATTAATTCCGCTACTTCAGGTAAACTCTCTTTACTGATTCAAATATTTAATAATATAAATTATTCATATTCCCCTTTGAGTTAATTTACTACACAGTTGAACAATATAAAGCACCCTGAACAATGTAAAGCACTAGCAGATAGATAAATGCTTTCATTTGTAAAGAAAATTGAATCTGAAATACACTCAAATAAATCAAACTAAAATTGGAATCAAAATGAAATGAGCTTGTGAATTTTAACCAATTGAACAAGTATAAATAAACAGCCCAACTAACCGATGTTCACCTCAAAACCATTTGAAGAAGAAAAACGAATCTCAATCTAAAATGACCTTATTTGACTGCCTGTAACAAAAAAATAACACTTTTTTTGTATCAGTTATTACAGTGCACTTTGTGGCCCAAATTCAGCTAAATGTCAGCTGTCGAAAGGCTCCTGCAGTCATGCTGAACTGTAGAGAGATTGACAACCATGTTGTTTGGGTCCAAGAGATTGGTTTCTGCTGACTCATTGAGATGTCAAATTGAAATGTGGTCGCCTTCACGATGTAAAAGAGATTCTGTGCATGAGAATATATCATCGGCAGAGCAAACACACAAGATTGTCCACGTAACACTTTGCACACTTTAATTAGTTTCTCTTCCCCTGCATAGTCTAGCTGTATAGTCGTTTCCTCCCCCTCACCTCCACCCGTGACCTTGTGGAGGCAAGTTTGCCTCTGAATATTTACAATCTGTCTTCATAAAGTGTTTTATGAGTGCATTTGTATTGGGGTTTTGTGGTGCACAATACCTGCTGCATTAGCTGACAGACAGCAGAGCTGGCTGCAACAGAAACTAATTGATGTTTCTGAGACACACACTGATACAAAAACCATGTTGAGTGTAGCCAACCATGTCCCATTTCAACAAAGCATGTAAGAGGAATCAATCAGCTGGGAGCGATGCCGTTACACACATGCAGGAGGCCATTTATGCGCAAGGCACCTCAGCACTACATCGCAGCAGATGGAACAACTGTTAGAGCTAACTTTTTTTGACCTTGTGTATCCTAATTGTTTTCTGCATTTCAGATTTATAACCTCGCTCTCATTACCCAACAACCCATCTGTCTTCCATTAAACTGGGAGAGATAGTGATGGAGAGAGAGATTCAGCTGTGTATGTGTAGACTGTGAGTGTAAGCGTTTTGTGCATGTTTGTGGGTCGTAAGTACATTTTGATGCTTAATGTAACACGCATGAACACTCTTTAACTTCCACGCAGACATCTTTTGTCATACACAACTGCACACATGCTGTATCTTTCCAAAATATGCAAGGACAAATACACACTTTCTACCATAGTCAAACTTTTAACACATCCTGTAATGATTCTTACTATATGACTTTCTTTTGAACACTTAAAATCAATTGACCATATCAAATATAAAAATAATAATGACCACTTTTAATGACAAAAGGTTCTGGTTTGGTTTTAATCACATAAAAGGTCTGTAAAATCTCCCATATATTTATATGAACACAGAAAAATGCACACTTGTTATTGCCGTTTTACAGTATAATATGATACAATACTGATTCAAATAACAAAATAAATGTTTATGTAATTAAATGTATTAAAATGATTTAGAAAATGCATACAATTATTAATAGAGTGTATTGTATACAAATAATAATTGAAGATTGTATTTTACTGTCTACTAGTACTACTACTACTAATAATGATGATAACAATAATAACAATAAACTAACAGTAAATGTAGTTAAAATGGTAGGCTATATAAAATGAATAAAATTTATACAAAGGTATAATGATTAAATAGCATGTGTTTTACTGTATAATAATAATTAAAGAGTGTGTTACTGTATACTCATAATAATAGAATTAATAATAATTAAAGATTGTGTGTTTTACTGTATACTACAAATAATAATATTAATAATAAATTTAACTGTAAATGTAATATATATGTAATTTTATATATATGTAATTTTATATATATATATTTATATATATATATATTGTGTATATATTTATTGTGTGTATATATATATTGTGTGTGTGTGTGTGTGTATATATATATATATAGTATATATGAAGTTAATCAAATTTATAAAAATGTATTATTAATATTAAAGTGTTTTCCTAAATAATAATAGTGATATTATTATTATTCTATTATTAAATAGTGTGTTTTACTGTACTATAACAATAATAACAATACATTATTTTGTTATTTTTAAACTTATTGTTATTTTAAATTTGTATTATTATTTTATTATTTGTATTATTTTATTATTTTATATATTACTTATTATTTTTTAAACTTATTATTATTACTTTCAAATAGTGTGTTTACTGTTGCCTGACTCTCACACACACGTACACACACTGAACCTTGTGCACCCACTGAGCACTAAAAGCCCTGACACAGTGTACCCACAAAGATCAAGTTAATACAATCTCTTAGATTGTATCTTACTGCCGTACATAACTCAAGCAACACCTGCGTTTTACACACACTGTTCCATATCTTTCACAAATACACACAGTGTCATATGCCCTGTGACCCCCCCTAAAGGAAAGATCCCCTACCTTCGCCCCCTACAGTGCAGTCCAGCCAAGCACGCCTCCTCTCTCAGAGTGCCTTTTCACACCTGAAGAGTCTTTCCTCCTCTTTCCTCGTAAAAACAATGTGGGATATCAACGGGACCCAGGGAGGTTAGCGGAAAGGTTGCCTGTCTTCGCCTTCTCTCTGCTCTAGTATATGTGACTATCCCAGCATCAGATAGGAATCCTCTCCTGCAGCAATATCAGCAACAACGGCAGCCGACCGGCTCACCAGCTCAATGAGGGTGACTACAGGACTACTGCAGGAACAGCAGCATAAGACTTACACACACACACACGCCCCACACACTCTCTGCACACACACACAAGGCCACATTACTCCTGCCTTCAATCCGCTCTACCTTATTCTGTCGAATAGCAGCACCACTCTTTATTTGTATTTATTTTTTTTCCAGTGGCTTCTCCATCCAGTCTCATCCATTTCACCCTACCTTATCCCAGCAGTATCCATGATGCATGGTTTTTTCTCCTCCAGGGACTTCCCGAAATACCATTTGTCTGGTCCAGAGAGTGCTTCTTAGAGATGGATGAGGGAATTTCTGGTGGGAAATAAGGATTAAACATGACTCAGGTGCTTTGACATGCTCTGCTGTAATTTATTCACTCACTATAAGACATTGACTGTGTTTAGATGAACATTAACAATCTGATATTAATCATAATTTAGTCATTTAGTGATTATGTAAGTGCTGTGTACATTCTTTAACCAGATTAAGTCAATATTCTGGTTTCTAGAAATCTGAATAAAACCTTTGAATATTCTGATTAATACAGGAATACACCAGTCATGTAAACACATGAATATTCACTGTAACTGCTTATTTAAATCTGTGCAAGTCTATAATTCGTAATAAAAAGTCAGTTTGCTGTGTGAGGAGTGAGGAAGTTTCCATAGGAGTCATGAGCGAGGATAGACAAGTGCCCTCGGCTCTTAATGGGGTTGGAGCTGAGATGCGAGGAAAGGAAAGGAAGTGAGAAAAGGAAACAAGGATGCACAAATTAGAAATGAGAAGCACACAACATGTGCCCTTTCCAAGGACAAGTTATGGGGGAGACGAGCAAAAGGCGAGTGTGGCTAACTCTCCTTCTGAGGAACCGGGGTAAACCGAATCAAGTCACACACTGATCTAGGTGCTAAAAAAAGAAGAGTGATTGAGCAGAGACAATCTAAGTCTGCCCATTTTTTCATTCTTTTCCTCCTTCCTTTTTACAAGTCTCCCCTCCCTTTTCCTCTGAAGGGGTGTTAGGGTACAATAGGTTGTTTTTTAGAGGGAATTTAAAGTAGGGGTTGGGAGTCTGGCTCTTTGTAGGACTGGGGCGGTCTAAACTGAGGCTGGGCACACTCTTTACCCTAAGAGTGGGCGAAAATGCTGTAACCAGAGAAGCAGACTGTTTTCTTCTCATTGTTGTTAGTTGGGAGGTCATCGACTTAGCTGAGGCGAACTACTTTTAATACGTTGCAAGGCCCAAACACTAATGGGTCGAGGCTGAGGCCTCATAGCTATAGTCCTTAGACTGTTAGTTCCAGCACAACAAGCAGGCATTGCTCAGCATGGCGTAGTTGGTATGGAGTCCCCAAAGTGTCAGCAGCTGGCACAGCGTAGAAGTTCCCTCGAAAGGGAATGTCTATAGGCTTACGTATGCAACCCCGGTTCCCTGAGAAAGCGAACAAGACTGCTATGCTTTGGGCATGACTGCATGCTTCTATCAGACATGTTATTCTCAGCCGCCCTTCTTACCTTGACCTTTACCTTGATCATTGCACTGCATCGGCCATTGTATGGCGTGTTTGTACACATGCCTTCGACACCAGGTTTTGCCAGGGCCCGAACCCATTGCTTCAGCAGCTGACACTGTGCCTCATTCCTTTTCTCAGGTAAACAGGGTTGCACACGTAACCCTAGACGTTTCTGTTGGTAATATCACCCCATATATAATGGTACCAATTGAAATCCAGATCATGTCTTTGGGGGCAAAAAAGTCAACATTTTTAACTACTAAAAGTCCTTTTAGGCAAGTCGTGCCACTCGGCCGCCATCTTGGCAACGCCTCCGGGCAGCTATTTCGGACTAAAAAGACCAGGCTCTGGACAAGACTTTCACTGGTCACCAGGACATAAAAACTGCATGTATAGACACAGCAGTAAAATATGATAAAAATCACTGAAAAAGTTTGATGACTTTTCCCCAAAATAAGGTTTAAAACCCCCTTTCCCCCACAGGTTATGCTTTTACTAAGCATTCGCAAAGGTTATCATCTTCGCTGCCGCAAACCTCAACTGTGCTCATGCGTCAGTGGAACCAGATGATAGGCTTAAATGTTTCCCGGCTTGACTGTTAAAAGCAGAAGATTGGCTTTCCAGCGGGAGGGGTGGGGCATGTGCATACAACCGCCATCTTTGGCGTTACAGGTTTTCCCTATATGGTTGTATTGAGGATTTAGGAAGTGGCATGTCTCTATATAAATTGTCTCTGGTATCGCTCAGCCTTACTCTATTGTGCTGTTTTCAAGGATTTAAAAATAATTTATTATTTTGGCTGAATTACTGTACAAAATAACTCAAATCCCTTATATAAAAGACAAGAATCCAGAGGATTTCCACAATAGAACAGCAGGAAAATTTAAACCAGACTATAGCCACGTTTCCACCGCAATTACCAGGAACTATTTGTCCCAGGAACTTTTTTCATAGGAACTTTTTTTGCCCCAGACCACTTGCTTACTGCGTTTACACCGCGGACTAAAGTACCAGGTGGGGGTGGGAAGATTATGTAGTGACGTTGAACTGCGTGCGACTGCTCCTCCCATTCTGCGCGTTTGTTTTGAGTTTTGTATGGAGGAGATTCAAGCTGTGCTGCTTTTGTGTGCGATTGGTTTACTAACGAGGCAATTAACAAAACGGCAGAAAAGAGACGAGAAAGCTCAGAAAGCTCGTAATGTTAGATATAAAAGAAGACGTTTGTTATTAGCGGACATTCACCTCGAGATGGATGGGACGAACGCGTGCCATCAGGCAGAAAGAACAAGTGGTAAAAACCAATCACCATGTTCAGCGCACAAGTCCCACCCCGAAAGTTCCCGAACTCTGAAAAAGTACTACATCGCCAGCAGGGATTTTCTGGGGGGGGGGGATTTTTACCCAGAACTTACGTAGAACATTTAGCCGGAACATTTAGACCTCGGTTCCTGCGGTGTAAACACACCAAGTACCACCCCAAAATTCCTAGTTCCTGGGGAAAGTTCCTGTGGTGGAAACGCAGCTTAAGCTAAATATAAATGTAAACTATTTTTTTGTGTGTAAAATACATGTAAAATAGTCGGTCAGGAAAACGTCTTGACTGGCTATGGATATTTTACGGGTGAATGCTAGTATAAATTTGCATTTGCTAGACTATGAACTCATTTTACTACATTAAATTGTTTTTCCAAACCAAAGAGCAGGAGAGGGTGTTGACAGGGTGGGATATTCACACCATGCTCATCAAAACGTGAAGGAATCTGTGTCTTAAAGCAAGCGAGCAAAAGAAAAACGTTTCAGATGACAGAACCCAGTTGAAGTTCATTAGACCTATCGAGCTGGAACATTAGCCTGATTAAACGATTGCTGTTTTAGGGACTCTTAACCAAGGCAAATAAGAGAGAAGCACGCATCTGGAACCTGCCAAAACAAATCGTTCAAGCGCCGCAGCGTCCGGTGCTTTATTAGTGGAGGATGATGAGCACGTTTAACCCGAGTTCGGAAGGAGGGGTGCAGACTGGCTGCTCACGTATGCCCAGACCCTGAGGTAATTACATTTCCATTCAGCATGGCCTTCCACAGATTCCATTTTGCTTATCAAATATGTCCAGACCCGATCTGAGATCAGATTGGGATTCATAAAAGCTCATTAATTACAGCAGGAAAAAAGAATGACAGAGCTGGGTAATTGAAAAAGGCTTCGTAAGGTGTGTATGTGTCCATAATAAGTGAGGAATGGGAGAAACCACACACACACCTCCTGGAGTGAGTGTGCATTTGGCTGTGGCTTTACACCGTGCTGGCTCTGGTATTAGCATTGTGTTCCTGGACTAATTACACTTCTGGGCAGATTTGATCTAATATATCAAAAGGTCAAAAGTATAGAATAATTAGGGTTGATTGTTTTCGAAAGAAGTCTCTTATACTCACCAAGGTTGCATTTATTAGATTAAAAACTCAGTAAAAAAAAAGGTAATGTTGTTTTATATTGGAAATACTGTTATCTAATATATTTTAGAAAAAGAATGTATTCCTCTGATGCCAAAGCTGATGATCCTTCAGAAATCCCTTTAATATGCTGATTTGGTATTCAATTGTCATCCGCTATTTTTGGTATAATGGTTCTTATTATCAATGTTGAGTAACATTTTTTGTAGCTTAATATTTTGGTGGAAATCATACAGTTTTCAGGATTCTATGAAAAATAACAATCGAAAGAACAGTATTTATTTAAAATAGAAATATTTTGCAACAATTCAAGTCACTTTTGATCAATTGAATGCCTCCTTCCTTGCAGAATAAAAATATTGATTTCTTTTTTTTTTTATTATGTCTTACCCCAAACTTTTGTGGAAACATTACTCAAAATATTAAACAGAAAAAAATTAAAATAAAAAAAAATCAGCATTGATAAGTTTCTTAAAATTTTCTTAATCACCAAATCAACATAGAATGATTTTTGAAGGATTATGTGAATTAAAATAGAAAACAGTTGTTTAAAATTGTAATTACTGTTCCACTCTATTTTTGGTTAAATAAATGCAGCCTTGGTGAGCATTTGAGACTTAGCTGGTGGCTACAGCCATGACTCATAGCAGTAGAACCTATTTGGTTAACAAAATAAATCTAGCTTATTAGGCGTAAGTCTTAGAAGTTAGTTAAGAAGCATGGCGGGAACATCAGCACACTAATATCTCATGCTGATGACCCTCTATAAACCCTTTAGCCTTTGCAGCTCTCGTGACCGCACAAAGAATGTTCAATGATGCTTATATAGACAAAGTCAGAGCGGTATTGAATTATGGCAGATGAATGAGTAGATGCTACAACATGCACCTCTAAACAAAAGCTGGTGATGTATGGGTTGTTGTCATGATGTTTCTTTACAACAAAAACACTGCAGTTTTAGGTATCAAGCAGAGCAGCTATAACCTGAGGAAGTCAATTTTGTTTACAACATGGATATTGATACATAGAATGGTAGATAAAGCTGCCCTATAATGATTAGCTTTTAGCTTAGCACACTTTCCTGTCATCTCACTTGGACAGCTGCTGTAGACGTGGCAAACTACATAGGTGAACTAGAGTGTGCATTATTAACTGTATTTGTACTATATTGGATGTTTAAATGTGTTCTCAAAATTAAGAGTAAATGTCTTTTCACATCAAGGATGATAACTGACGATATAAAAAGTTTCAATATTCATTCCGACTCAGCTATAACAATAATTACACAGAGGAATCATTTTCCGAACACAGCTGATGAATTAGAAAAAACTACGACAGCCAACCGAGTTCACCTGACTTTAAAGAGCTCAAGGGTTTTAAGCTGCAGATGACACAACTGTGATAGAGTTTATAATAACCAGAACATTATCATCTGTTGGTGTGGGAGCTGTAGTTTGATTACAGCTGTACAGCTGTAATCATAGTTTATGCATACATTATCATTATTTTTCACTTTAGTTATTGCTATTGGTGAGGGGGGGGGGTTGACTGCGATTTCACTTTTTTCATTTTAAATAGTGTGTAATGTTGCTGTTGGTGCATGAACTGTATCTGCAAAGTTGCAGCGCTGAAAGTTCAGTGTAAGCAGAGATATCGCCTTCTAAAAATCAGGAAGTATATTGCGGACGCTATACTTCCTCAACAATGGATAAATTTATGTTTGATTATGTTCCTGAAAATGCCGATCATAATCTAGCTCTCTGTGCTGCGCATTTTACAGAAGACAGCTTCCAGAATCTCCACGAGTTCAACACCGGATTCAACAAGAAACTGTTACTAAAACATGAAGCAGTTCCGACTTTAAAACAAGAGGCAGCAGTGTTGGGCCATAATCTGTAAATAGGCTAAGACGTCATCATTTTAAATGTATTTGCATGTATAATTCCAGACGTAGTCTTGTGTTTTATTTTTATGTGTTTTATTTTAGTCTTGTGTTTTACTGGCTTTATAGCCACTACTAGTTAGCCTATGCTATTTTGTGTCTATGACAAACGTGTACAAACATTATGGACCTGAATTTTCTATAAGTACAAATGTTTTAAACTTATTTTTCATGTATATATGTTTTATGACATTATTTTCGATTTGCTCAAGAACGTAAACATGCCAACGCTGTTTGAGTATAACATTAGTAGCCAGTCAGTTTCTATTGTTGCCAGTCAGATGCTATTGTGTAAAATAAACATGTATAAAGTTAAAAAATGTAGCAAATTATCATTCAGAAACGTTTAGTAAGAGCTGTAGTATGTGGTGAGGTTCTGCTTGACTCTCTTCATCGCGGCTTTCTCGGTCTGATTCTGCCTCAAACTGATACTGCAGTTCGACACATATCTGGACCGGAGCTCATGACATTTCGCCCGTAAAGGTATTGGGTGTTAACCTTCCGGACAACGTGAGTGACAGTTTAGCCAATCACAACACACCAGGCCAAACTATCCAATCTGAGCTCGCTATGTGTTTCTGAGGGAGTGTTTTCATATAATCAGGAAGTGAACCGCTCGTTCAGGGGACAGAGGAGAGCGCAGCTGACAATAAAGGTGAAGTTTATGAAAAATAAGACTTTTAAAAAAAGAAAAAACATGAATACATGTTATATTGCACCCCATAAACACAATCATGCAAAGAAAAAAAGCAGGCAACCCCCCTTTAACTAATTTGCAGGTATCAGGGAGCCATTATCAATGTACGGGAGACTCCCGGAAAGTCTGATAGCGAGGGGATTAATGAAGATGCCGAAGACAAAACGCTCCAAGGTTTGGCTGCATTTCACGCGTAAAATTACGCGTCATAGTACAGTAAGTGTGCTGATTGTCTGAAGCCCGTATAGAATCACGCCAATCCATTGGCTGATGGTGCGGGCGCCCCCTTGACGCTCTTACGTCGTCATGTTATATTAGCGCACATTATCTGATTTCATCGTGCAAAATGATTTCCAGGCAGTAGCGTAGAGTGGAGCTCAACTCATGTCTACATTGATGGGCAGAGTAGTGGGAGTGGCCTGCGGAGCTGAGCATTGCAATGCACTGTGGGGATTGTTGTCTACAATCCACAAGCACTAAAAAGTCATTTTCTGCCTTTTATCGGCCAAGAAGGACCCAAAGAAATTTATGATACTATTCTACTACATATATGACCCACTTTCAATAAATATTCATCTGTCACACACGTTCACTAGTCATACAAATGTGCAAAGGTTCATTATACTTGAACTTTCAAACGTAGATGAATGCAAAGTCTATAAGCTTGTTCTTCCGGTTTCCCACATTGACATGCGTATGAATGGAAGTCTGAGGCTTCAGTCAATTACATCATTGCTCAGCTCTCAAGTCAAAGGAAACATCAGGGATTGACAGCAGAAAAGAGTTTGATGGTGTGGTGTAGTGGTTAAAGCTTTGGACAAGTAACTGAAAGGCTGTTTTGATCTAACCTGACTCCGCCAGATGGATTTGCTCCGCATATCCATCTGGAAACCTTCCGTTGAAGTAGTTTTGGTAAGGGGCGAAAATACTGGTTAGCTGATTGGCCTATGTTGGTGATAGACGGGCCAAATCAACCAATCAGATCAACGAAGCATATGACGTACTAACAGAGCGAAACCAGTCAGGAGAAGACCAAAAACATCTTTTCCTCTGAGAAAAGCCTCCAGAGCAGTGTTTTGCTCTTCTTTCAGTGAAGAAATACTATGTAATTCCGATAAAACTTGCTCGATAGCCACGCTGATGCTAGTTTCATCCGCTGAAGCCGTCATGTTCTTTAGACTGAACTGTCGCGCTTCTCGTTGCGTCACACCTCAACCCGCCTCAAAGCCAACGCTGATTGGACGTTCGTTTGGTGAACTGCTCCCAAATTTTCTCTAACGGAAAGTGTCCAGACTGATCTGCGAGTGAAACCTTGAAAGCTCGCGAGATCAGGATGGTCTCACGAGGCTAGTTTTGATCCCTGCATGATGCAAACCATGAACACCATAAACCCAGCTTCCCCAGAGCTTACTTTTCTTATTTGACCCTTTTAGTTTTGTGTACCTGTACACACAACCGTCCATGGGTTTATACATACATCCTGTCAAAGTATTAAATGTAACTTATCTCATCAGTTTGGAGTAGTCCCAACCCCTCTGAGAGGGACCTTGCTGTCTGATGTCTTTAAGTCCATATCTCATTTAATAAATAAACATGTTCCTTCAGTTACTATCCCATTGAACGTAAAAACTGCTGCAGTCACCTAAACTTTTAAAAATCCTGGCTTACATCGGAGTTTAATAACTAAAGCTCCTGGCACCTCTCTCCCTCTCTACAGTCACACAAGCCTTTTAATGTTTTTTTGTCAATTCCACAAAAATCAGACAGCTTTCCTCAGTCATTAATGACCTTCTCATCTCTGCAGACTCTGGGGCTTTTGGAATTCTTATTTAGCTTGATCTGAGTACAGTTTGACAGAGTCTGTCACGCATACTCTTTTCTCTACTCTCAGCTATTTGCATCTCTGGCACCGCTTTCTCCTGGTTTACTTCCTGCCTCTCTGACAGACGATTTATCATCCCTCCACAAACACACATCCTCCAATGCACCCCTCACTCAAGGTGTCCCCCAGCATTAGGACTCTCCTTTTCATAATCAACATGCATCCCCTCGGTCAAATCATCTGTTGTTGTCTCGGCTGTCGCTGTTAAGCTGATGACATGCAGATTTATATTACTTAAAAGTCCTAGTGAGATTGATGGAGTTTTTTTGTTAACAGCCCTATTTGGTATCACATTTGACCCATCTATCACTTTCAAAAAGCAAATCAGCTCCTGTTCTTCCATCTCTGCAACATTGTGCATTTCTCCGTGTATACATTTTTTTCTCTGCCAACAAAAAATACAATGCGCTCTTTGGTTTTCAACTGCGAAACCTAATATGCTCACTCACAGAATCAGACATCGCTGTTTTTTTTATAAAAGACATTTCCCGTAAAGGATTATGATTGCGCTTGGTTCGTTGGTCTGTTGAGTCAGATTGCTTTCTCACCTCAAGCGAACCGGTCCAGAGTTAATTTTAAAAAAGGCCGAGATCACCTCGTTCAGGCATTCTCGGAACGACTGTTTTGGTGCAGATCCAAGGCACGATTGTGGTGTTTATATGCCTGAAGCAACTGAACTAAGGGAGAAAATACAACAGGTTCCGAAACAAACCCTCCAAATGAGCCAGGTGTAAAAAATAAGACAAGATTTGTTATTATTTAGGGCTGGCCAGCGATTAATCGCGATTAATCGCATCCAAAATAAAAGTTTGTGTTTACCGTGTGTAGTGTGTATAATTATTTTGTATATATAAATACACACACATGCATGTATATATTTAAGAAATATTTGCACGTATACACTTTATATATATTTATACAAAATTAATATTATATATAACTATAAATATTTGATATATTAATAACACATTTTTTCTTACATATATACACGTGAATGTGTGTGTATTATTTATATATGCAAAATAATTATACACACACTACACACACATATATTATGTAAACACAAACTTTTATTTTGGATGCGATTAATCGCGATTAATCGTTGCCCAGCCCTAATTTTATTATAATCAATTGAATCATTTCAATTTACAATGTGTGACCAGTCATATCAGAGCCAAAACTAAGACACGAAATATGACAATTAGAACCTCTGGATGTAAATTTAAAGGGCACACAGTACAACCCAAAAACAAAGCAGCAGATCATCTCAGACAAAGTAGAAAACTTCTTTAAATGAGGATTGTCAATTGACATGAAGTTCTCATGCGTTCACTAGAAATTCAATAGCTGGAAAGTTTTACAATGAGTACAGAAGCCAATTATTGGGTCTTTGTTTTGAGTTTTTTTCCCTGTGGAGAAGTAACAGATGCCGACAGGTTCAGAGTCTCAGGGAATTTTCAGACTTTATCACTAAATGCTGGACACACAGATGTTAAAAATGTAGGTGAGATCGCAGCCAATGATTTGTATTGATGAGGGCACAATATTGTTCATGGTGTTTCCTCTGCGTTGCCAAACCAGCCAGACCCCCTTTGTTTAAGACAACAGTGTATAATCCACGACACATACCGGAACTGGTATATATCAATGCATTCTCATCCCAAGGCGTCATATACGACACTTTTTCCAAAGCATAGACATCCAATGCACATGGCACCCTTTAGCGTCAAAAGAGATGCTTCGGTTATGGTAGGTTTAGGTATGGGGTAGGGTTAGGGTTAGACTACAAGGAGGCGCCTTCTGCCCCATATACATCTGCGTCTCATATTGACGCTAAAGGATGCCATGTGCATTGGATCTCTACGCTTTGGCAAAAGCGTCGTATATGATGCCTTGGGATGAAAACGGGCTCAATATATATATAGCATTCAAACGTTTTTTTTTAGCATGATAAGCTTATTTCATATCACATACACCCAAGTGATCACAGAAATACTATGATAAAAGTTTACTTTACATATAGGATTATTCATTTAGTCATTCACATTCACATTCAATTTTAGATGTTTTCTACTATTGTCTACTAATGTCTCGTATTTGTTTGTACTGGGTTCTGCAAAGAAAACTTGCTGAGTATGTGTGGGTAAGAAACACGTTTAAGAATGGGTCTGTCATTGCAAAGTGGCTGAGGGTTTTTGGAGGTTAAATGGAGTCAGCCATTTCTGCTGATGATGGCCAAACTGAAAGCCTGCAGCTTCCCTTAAAAAACAGAGCATGTGTAAAAGGGAAAAAAAGAGAATAAATACTCTTTTCACTAGGAGCTACAGGCAATATTTTGCTCAGCAGATGTAATTAAATTATGCTGGTGCATTCAGCAAAAGCTATGGTCTAGGAACAGTGATTCTGACAATATCTTTCACTCACTTTGATTTCAAACAGATGCATGTCCATTCAAACTGACACGTCCTCTTAGATTTCATGTCAGGACAGATAGACGGTCGTCTTATGTTTGCCTAGGGAAAGAAGTGTGATCAAGGGAAACATGAATGAAGCCAGTGAATAGCTTTTATACTGCAGCTATTCCTGTGCAATACACTGGTGCATGCTTGAATGGGTAAGGGGCAAATGTTCTTTTTGCTTTTGTTGGGTCTTTCATGAGGAAAAATCTTGCACGCATGTAAGCAACCCTTATGCTATTAATTTCAATTCCCCTGAGGCGTGAAGGTACATCACAAATGCACACAACAAATTCACAAACACACACACACACACACACATCTTGTGTACGCACAGACATCTCATCTGTGGAGGTTAAAGGGTTGCCACGGCTCACCTTGCAAAGACGGATGGGCTTTTCAAAGATGAGACTTCCCATCCTTCATCCCTCTCTTCCTCCCATCTCTCCCTCTTTCCCCAGCCATCCCTCCATCCAAAAGGTAAATCAATATAAATTACACTCCTCTGTAATGTCGGTCTGTTCCCCTCTCTCAGGCAGAAGACACATAAATTAAACTGTAGGCCAGAAAAACAGAGAGGGTGGTGGGGGGGGGCAGCTAATCAGAGAATAAGACTGAGAGACCAGCATGAAGGAGATCAACCATGTTCATTACAGCCACAGAAACACACAGCACCTGCATCTAGAACCATGAAGATCACAATATCAAATTTACAGTTTAAATTGTCTAAAGAATAAAAATACAGCAGCATATGCATAATACAACATATGCATCACTGAAGCATCATGCAACAACAGAATATTGCGACTGCTGGGACGTGTGTGCATAAGACTGACATGACACCTTCATTATGACATATGTCTTCAATATGAAGTAGGGTTTATGCATGTTTGACAACTGTCATTAAGTGTCTTTTGCTCAATAATGACATTTTGAATGCAAATATGACATTGTTAAAGATGTCTGTTATGACATCTTGACATAAACCAATACATCATAACCTGTCAGTGTCTTTGTCATGACAACAACTTTGTCATTTTTTTTTTGTTTGTTTGTTTTTTCTTTCCCATCAACAACATTCGATATTGTACATAAATGCATCACTGGAGAATTCTGGCATTTCCACCACATTCCAAATGTAGTATTGTGTTTAATGGGGGGTCTAACAGTCTCTTTCTTGGCCAATATCATAGTAGCAAGCTCTTCATTGCCACGTTGCGTTAAAGAGAAAAGACACCGCAACTGTGTATAGTCGTAGCATTTGAATTGTTTACAAATCATTTTGGTGGTTTATACATTTAACTTTTTTAAGAGTATTGTAGTTTTAAACAATTAATTTTTATAAGGAAATTTACGACTTACAGTTTTACCATAAATCAACAATTATCAATTCAATCACAAACTTGCACACTCACTCACAAACACACTCACTTCCTCACACATAATGCCCAAAGTTAAAGAAAAACATATCATATAAAACAAAAATCTGTTTGCCCACTATTACAACAGCACAGGTTAGACTCAGAGAATCAAGTTTCCAAGTAAAACGCAGCATGTGAAGTAACGGCATTCAAATTACTAAATGCAAGGCATGGACTTGTGTGCTCGAACACATGTTGCTGCAACAGCAGTCTTGTTCTTGTATGTCTTTCGTAAAACACACAAAGCAGCACACAACTGATTTGTCCTCTGTTCAACACATGTTTCTATAGCAACACAGCTTTTCTGTCCTCAATACAAAATATTACCACAGCCTGTCTGTCTTTCTGCTGTACAACATGTGTTACTGCAGCAACCCATTTGTCTTTCATACAGCACGTCACTGCAGCACACAGCATCGGTCTTAAAACATACACTAGGCCTACTTATCTCCAAATCACATGATAACAAATAATAATAGATGAAAAAATTCTGTCCACTCACTATATCCTATGTGCTATAGTTTATTCATTTTCTAAATGGACAGTTGTAAACAATTAATCTGTGTATGTTTCATTTATTCTATTTTATTTAACCTTATATTTTTTTAAGTCTTTCCCTGCCAACGTTTAAAAAAAAGTTCAGTTTGCTTTGCACAGAAATGTAAGATTTTTCCCATCCTCGCCGACCTCGTCATAAAATCTGTTTAAATGATCATCCGACGCCTCCTCGCTCACTGCTTTGTCGACGCCGGCTGCGGTGCGACACTGGTTGTCTTGTGTTGCCAGATTGGGTGTGTTTTCTTTACATATTAAGGCCTGTTTATGTGTGTTTTAGCCGAGTTTTCACCTGGAAGGCTCTATAGAAATCTGGCACCCTATTGTACGAAGTTTAACTGAGAGAGTGTGCGTTCACTGACACCAAAATTAACGCGTTCACAGTAAAGTCGCCCAAAATATGAACCTGTTCAGGCACAACACTGCCCCTTACCGTATAATAGTGAAAACACAGAAAGACGTAAATTTCCATCAATGGTGAAGCGTGGTCTTATAAATGATGGAAATTTCCATCAATGTCAGGGAAAGAGTTAATGATATAAAACGTCTTCCTGGTGATGTACTGTATGTTGGACTCAAATCATTTAATTTACTTAAACCCCGTCCCTTTCTTGCAGTCCATGGCAAGCTTGCATTCACATATTTCCTGGCATTCAGATCTGCCTCCACTTTTATTTAGTGCAACACACATATCTAACTGGTGAACCAAGTACTACCTTTTTTTCCCCAATTCACTTAAATTTATGTTACAATACGAAAAATTTTCATTGCAACTTTAAAAGCAACACACAAATTCCCAAAGGTTCCTGGTTGCTTCTAGCAAGTACCAGATTGCTATTAACATGTTAATGCCAAACTCTGTCAGCCATACAATGTGTGAAAGTGTTGTAAGTTTCTAACTCCAACCAAACGCCCTCTATCCAAAACTCTGCCTTCCAAAGACATGTCATGCAAACTGATTCCAGCAATCCCAAAAAGACGTATTTTGGCCGATTACACAGACTATCGCTGTCACTGATATTGGTATCTCTACAAATCACACCTGTGTCTGTGACATCTGTCAAGTAGAAGACAACTAATGTGTGGTATTTCCTCACAACAAAAATCATTCTCAGCACAGCATTGTTCCAACATAATATTTGAAGGTCCACCATTAAATTGGTTAGGATTTTTCCTCTAGCATTTCTGCTATAATTATGAAATAGGCTGCATTGAACTGCTGATTAACTCTGATTCCAGATATGTGATTCCACATAAAGTTTCAAGTAACTGCAGTCAATCCATTACTAATCTTACAAATTATTCGACTGATCTATCGATTATTATATCATTTGAGAGATTAATCCGTGGCTAAGCCACGCCCCCTCCACTCATTCAGACAAACAGTCAACATTTGGGGATAGGCGCTATGGCAGCTGTCACAGTAGGAGACATTTCACAGGAGGCAATTGGTGATTTTTGGAGACAGAAAGATTATGGACCCTATCTTGCACCCGGCGCAAATGACTTTGTACACTGACACATGTATCATTCCTATTTTGCACCCGTGCAAAGCAAGCTTTTCCCTCCAGGGACGCACGTCTGTAAACTAGGAAATGAACTTGCGCTCCATGGGCGGGTCGGCGCAAAAAGGAGGCGTGTTTCAGCGCAAACATTGCCTGGTGCTATTTTCAACTACCAGAAAACAATTCCGCCACTGACCAGAAAAAAGTCTAGTCTAAAGTCAGTGGCGCGTTCCGCGTTGTTCATAATGCTATTTTCAAGCATGCATGCTTGGCCATAATAGCAGGCGCACAACCCGCATACACTTTGATTCTCTCATCAACACAGATGCATTATACAGATGCACAGATACATTATAACAAGGAAAAATATTAACACATTAGGGAAATCATTGTGGTGTCCATAAAGATGTAAAAAAAAATGCAGAAATCTACAGTAGTTTACACATTTACCCAAATTTTCAGGCTAATTGTGGTAATGACGTATCAGACCTACCTATTTGCCCAATAGTGGCAAGATACATATGTATATAAGGACATCCGACAAATTAGTTTGTACGTCAATAATGAGGAAAAAAAATCTGAAGACCGCAAAATCATCTGGTAAATCCACAATAATAGCAATCCGCAATGCAAAATGCACACCTGATCTTAAAGGGTATGTTGGATGACGATCTGATTGGTTTATTACACGTTACGCCCAAACCACACCTATGAATAATGAAGCTATTTCAGACCAGCCCCTTTTAAACTTGCGTCAGACAAGAGTCATTTATCCCGCCAGTAAAATAGTAACAGCGCCCAAGACCCGCCCACAAAGTTACTTGCGCTTTGCGCTTGTATTTCGGATCGTTAAAATAGGGCCCATATATATCATCTCGAAGTCATCTTAAGGGCCTTAACTATGCATTGGAGGGTTATTAATAATTTTATTGTTGAGAAGGTCGATGAAAGCTTCAGCTCAAGGCAAAAATATACAGGTCATAGTGTAAACGTGTTAAACCGCATATCGCTGTCATCACCGTTTGGTGCTACAGTATTTACATCAATCATTCAGCACAACATTGTTAACATTTGTTATCTCTTTTATTTACAGATACGTTGACCGTAGTAGTCAAAACAGTACTATGGATGTCAATGGGACCAGAAACAGTCTGGTTACTGATATTCTTCTAAATATCAGAAAAAAAATCACCTGAATGGATTCGAAAATGGTAAAACCCAACAGTTTAACTCTGGGGGAGTAGTAAAATGAGCCTATTTCCCAAAAAAGTGGAGTTTCCCTTTAACACTTGATCTGTAGTTTTACTGAACAATTAAGGAACCCTTGAGGTTCATAACAGCAGGGCTTAAACTCCTACTGTCCTGCTTTACTGATATAACACCCCTTGATTTGTTGCATCAGATATAAAAGACACCTTTAAAGTAGCAAAAATATATATTTTTCTCTCAATGCAGCTAGATAAGATAGCATGTGCACATTCCCACCATTTCAAAACTCCAAGTTGAGGAAAAGGGTCTCTCAATGACTTAAATGGTTTTTATGTGGTCCAGCCTCTGTTTAAGAGGACGCTATTGACGAAGGTACGCACAATAGTCCTGAAATTGGGGTTGGTGCAGGACAAATTGCTGCAACAGAATTAGACTTGACAACCCACATTCTCAACACATCAAAGGATGGAGACAAGAAAGAGGGATGGGATAGGATGGGAGAGAGTGCTATTCATTCAAGTATACTTTGATGAGGTGTGGCTACATCGCAAGTTTGAAGGGTCTTTCTGATTTCTGAGATCAAAACAGAGCTACAAACACATTGCAGATGTGATTCAAGTTGTCCCTAACGCTGTAAGTGGTGTACTTTATAAAAAAAAAGAGGCATTGGGTCAACTCTCTGATGCTTTTGAACATGCCTTGGGTTGTTTGTTCCCGTTCATTTTTCTATTTTCCGTAAAGCTGCTTTGGAACAACACATTGAACTGAAATAGCCCTCTAATCCATACAGCTAGACAGTCTTAGCAGAGTTTCATTGTATTTCTTAATTTGTATGCTCTAAGCTAAACAATACATACAGTACACAAAACAGCGAAAGGATTAAGGAATGAGACTTATTTTAAACAAGCATAAAATATTTTTCGCTTTTTCCTTTCAATTCTGATAAAATCAGTTTGCCAACTATTCGGTGCAGTGTCATAATGATTCTTACGCTGTGCAATATAATATAATATAATATATGAAATAAAAGTGCTGTCTAATCGCCAAAATCACACCAAAAATAAAAGTTATTGTGTGTGTGTATATATATATACTGTATATACACTGTAAAAAATTTCTTGTCAAATTAACAGTAACTTACTGGCAACAATTATCCAGTACTTGCTGTATTTCATTTAACAGTAAAATCACTGTAACACTAACTACAGTACTGTTAAGCATACTGTAAATTAAATAACATTATTTTACTGTAATTTCTTACCATATTAAAATACAGTATTACACTGGTAATTTTTAATAATACTGTATACTACGAAATTTTATTGTATTTATTTTATAGTGCTACTGTGTAACCTGTAGAAAATCCGTAGAAATATTATTTTAACTGTTAATGGGAAATAGAAAAAAGAACAATTGAAGCTTTAACTGCACAAGGTTTATTGTGTATTTTCAAACACATTAGTACATTTACATAATATACATTTAAATACATTAATACAATTAAATACATTAATAATAAAAATGTAATATAATACATTAAAAATCATGCATGACAATCATGAATAATTATGCATAAATACATGCAAAAAATTATCATGAACAGGTAAAATAGAAAAGATTAAAGGGGTGCTATCTGATCAATCTATTAGAAAGATAGTTCATAACAACTCATCCACCCACTCCTTGCTGGGGTGCTTAATAGTCTAAGATGGTCTATTGGTTTGAGATAGACTGTCTAACTGGTCAGTTGATTTTTAAGGGTTTTTGGCTGCTTTCTATCTAGAGGAACAGATTTGCA